>JAEIGD010000144.1:0-163573 GCA_018903425.1 Zaprionus nigranus
AGAAAATTAGCACAGAGACAGGGACGCAGACGGACATAGAACGGGGACGGACGAGAAGGACGGAGGGGTGGATTTTGAATTTAATTCATCGGTTTTGAATAAAGACGATGCCAGGAGACAGACAGGACCAGACCGGGACGACGGGGCCCCGATTTGGAAAGGTTGCAAGACGTAGTTGCGCAAGAGGGGGCAAAGGACAGTTGAGTGCGGGGACAGAGAACAAGCAAGAGCACCGTTAGACTGTCGCCCTAACGACCGAGGGTGCGCTGGGAACTGCGGAGTCACCATCGGTGAGTGAGCAGGAGCCGCGATGCGTCGACTGCGCTGTGGTACAAACCGGGTACCATTGCCCGACTCGGATAAAAAGGCCGACGATCGGCAGCAGGAAAATCAGTCAGCTCCCACGGCCTTCCTGGCAAGCACAGCTCAAGCGTCCAAGTTGAGCTCAATTAATTAGGATTAAAGTCAATTGTTTTAAAGCAAGGGTCAATAAGCAACCAGCAATGATCAAGCGAACGACCAACAGCAAGCAACAAGGAGTATGCCCGAGCAAGGATACAACGAGCAGGGGAGGATATGCAGACAAGGATACAACGATCATCGAGGCATAACCAACAGGAAGCAGCAAGGATATACGTGCAAGGATATACAAGCGAAGGATACAACGAGGCTAGGATAGATGCCCGAGCAAGAATTTACAACGAAATCAAAAAGGGCACAACCCCCACCACAGCTCAACGGGATATGAGCCAAGAAGTAACAGCAACAGCAGCCATCCGGCAAGCGGAGCACCAACAAGCAAGCCATGATAGGACTTCGATGGGTCGCTTTTCAGCAAGAAAGGCCGAGCTGGAAGCGATGGCTTAGAAGTTAAGTCTTGGATTTTCCAACATTGAGAAATTTTTTTTTTTTTTCCCCCCCCCCGGCCACCCGTGGAGGAGTCTTGCAGGCCCCGGTTATCAAGAGAGGAAGGTCGAGAACAGTCGAGTACCAAATCTGCCCCCGAAGTCAAGCCAGCGATGATTAACACGTCACCAGCCAGCAACAAACGACATGCCAACAGCACATACATCATCCATTGGCCAGATTAACTACCCCCCGAATTCCGAGGCAAGATAGCCGCTGCTATCAGCAGCCCGACCGCATGCGACGCTAGGGGAATAACATTTGACGGAACCTCCGACCCACACTACGGTTCATCGAGCTCCTGGAGGAGCGGGCTACCAACTACCGAATCGACACGGGGGACATGCGGCAAGCCATACCGGAACTACTTCTGGGGTCAGCCGAGGACTGGTTCCGGACGAGCGGAGAACTGGGAGAAACGTGGACGGTATTCCGGAGAGAATTTCGCTGGACTTTTCTGCCGCCCACGCTACTTCCAGAGCTCGAAGACAAGATAAGGCTCCAGATACCAGAAGTCAGGCGCCTTACAAGGTGTATATGGTGGACATCAGGCTCATGATGCGTCGAGCGGGATATTCGGAGGCCCAGGAGCTAGAACGAGTGTACGAGAATCTGCTGCCGGAGTACCAATTGTTCGTGACGCGAAACGACTTCCGAACGTTGCAAGAACTGACCGCCCTTACCATAAATTATGAAGTGACACGAGAGCGAGAGAAGGAGAGGAACCAGTGGAACTCTTACCAGGAACGGCGACAACAACCCATCCCGAGGCCAGGAATCCAGACACCCGAGCAACCGTGTCAGTCCCACCAAATGACACTGGTCATCCTACCGGAACAACGACATCCAGCCATGTCCAGAGCAGCCGAGAATCAACGTGCGTGACGCCTGCCGAAACTGCCGGAATAACCGGACCCCACTTCTCCAGAGAATGCCGCGGTCGCGGTGCACTTCTGTTGGAGCTGCGGGAAAGCAGGGGAGTGCGCACGGTAGTTGTTGCCAGAACCAGCCGTCGGGAAACGGACAGCCGCCCTCCCTGAAGCCAGACGCAGCGGGGCGCCGGCAACAGATGTGTCCGGAAGTAAGCAGGAGTTTTACAATCAACTCCCACACGGTGCGCCGCCCGTTACAGCCCGCGTCAACATTGAGGGTTACGTGGTGGAAGCTACCGTAAACACTCGAGCAACGAGGAGTCTCATTGGCTCACGGTTAAGCCAAGAAACTGGGGGGACGCCAGCAACGGGTGCAACGGTAACCGTGGTCGCACTGGCGGACGGAAGCCTGTATAAGAGCTCCACGCAAGCTCTATGGGAGGATGTGCAGATCGGATCCTCCTGTACCGGGGGTCCAAATGTTTAGGTTGCCCGTCGTGCTGGACGATGTGTTGCTCATTTTGGACTTCCTGGGGGCTATTAACGCCGTGTGGCCCACTCCCGTGGGGAGATCATTTAGTAGCAAGATGGCTAAATACGATCGAAAACCCAACTGGGAGAATCGCTCGTTGCTTCAACAATACCATTTTGACGTTCATTACCGGAAGGAAGACAGAACATCGTGGCAGACGCGCTTTCCAGGCAGCCAGCGGAGGCTCTGTGTCACGTGCTGGAGGAGTCACCTGGGTGATTGTGGTTAGATAAAGGCGAGCTGGAAATACAGGAGAACCCTGAGAAATACTCCAGATTACACCATCAGAACGGACAATTATATCGACACATATACATACAAGACAGGACCGGCGGGAGTACGTACCCTGGAAATTGTGCGTAGGGAGCGAGTCACGACGCAGAGTACTACAGGAGGTGCCACCATGCTTCAACCGCCGGACACTTGGGGATCGCAAAGAACACCTGCAACAGGTAGCACAGCGGTATTACTGGCCGGGATGTTTCGTGACGTCGCACGTTACGTGAAACGATGTACCACCTGCCAGAAGTACAAGACGGAACAACGCAGACCGACGGGAAGGATGTTCACGAAGGACGCAGCAACCGTTTGACACCCTCTGCGCCGATTTCATGGGCCGCTGCCAAAGGTCAAAACAAGCCAACACGATGGTTCTTCGACCTCTTTTCTAAGTGGGTGGAATTGGTACCACTACGAAAAGCTACGACCACACACTTGGAGAAAGCTTTTCGGTCGGTTCGGAGTTCCATGCACATTCGTGTGCGATAAATTGGACCCCAGTTCACCAGCCGTGCGTTCAAGGCTTCTGCAAGACTAGGGATGGGCTGGGCATACGGCACCCTACAGTCCCCAGCAGAGGACCCAAGGCGGGCGCGAATAAGACGGTGAAAACGATGATCGCCCAATTCATCTAGGGACCTCAGCATTACGTGGGATGCCCTGTTACCAGAGATCTCCTTGGCAATCAACAGCAGTGTCTCCGAAACCACTGGATTTAGCCCGGCGTTCCTGACACAGGGTCGCGAGCCTCGCTTACCCGGAGGCCTACCCCTTGAAGAAGTGACGCCAGGAACGGGCAAAGACCAGGACCCGGCGGGCAGAGCAAGACAACTGCAACAGCTTTACCAGTTGGCGAGAAAACGCGCAACGGGCTTCAGCCGAGCAGAGCCGCCCTTACTAATCTTCGCCGGAAGGACTGGAGCCTTCCCCGGGAACTTAATTGCTAATACAGCAGCATGTGCTATCAATGCAGCTGAGGGATTCGCGAGCTGGCTCACAAAATACGAGGGCCCGTATAGCTGGTGCGTTTCCTCTCGCACAACATAGCCCGACTGCAGCTGCAAGGACCAGGAACGACGCACGGCCAACATCGCCGACTCAAACCGTTCCAGCCGGCTAGGGACGACGAGGAAACCTAAAAATCTGCCAGATACGCCAGTTTGATTTAGAAAGCCCACACATAGTCCAACCGCACGCACTGTACCGTGGGGCATAGGGGTAGCAAACAAAATCCCCCAACTTGACCGTGTTTATACCCCACAGGAAATGGAGAACGAAGGCCGACTACCCCGACACCAGCGCCAGTAGCTGGGTGGAAGAGTGGCTCAACGAGGGGGGGGGGGGGGCGGGGCCGGCGGGCCGGGACGGGGGGCGCGGGGCCCGCGGGGTTTTTTACAATTTTAAAGTTGTTCCAATAGTGTTATGTGTTGTTTATGTGTGTTAGAAGACGTTAGCTAAGTTAAACAACAAATGACGAGAAATTTAATACCAGGCCCTAAGCAAAAAAGTTATAAGGCGAGGCTTAGGGGGCCCCATGGGGGGGCGTGTGTCAGTGGTCTTCCACTGGCATAAGGGGCGGGGTGTGAGGAGCTCTGAACATTTTGAAGGCCCCACAAGTTCCGGGTATATTCAAGTAGTCTTAAGAAATGAAAGTCAACCAATGCACAGTGTTTTTGGCTTTTTTTACAATTTTTTTAAGTTGTTCAATAGTGTTATGTGTTGTTTATGTGTTTGTAGACATTAACTAAGTAAAGTATTTGTGAATTGAAGTGTCTGGAACTTTAGTTGAGTCGAATTGAGACAAAAAGTTAAAAATGAGTTGTTAATTAAAATATTGTTAATCGCTATCCATCCTTTTTTTTGCTCGTTTTTGCTCCTTTTTCCGAAAAACAACATGTTGCAGCTATGCACAAATTTTCTCATTCAATGTTGTTCGAATTTTCGGGGAAAAAGGCTCTTGACAATTTTATTTTTGGAAACATAAATAGAAAGCGCGAAACAAAATGTATAACCAAGATAGACGATCGCACTCGCGAAAATGTAGCAGACTGGACACTATGACCGACGTATTTAACAGGTCAATCTAAGGTCACTTTAAACTTAAATAAAAAAAAAAAAAAACTAATCTGCCAAATGAAGTCATAGCGCTTTTGGAAGCTCCAGATATCGCCACTTCAAATTCATTTATTGTTGATAATAATGCAGAAGACGAAGATTATGACATGGAAATTTTGGATTAGGGACCATAGAACTGGAAGAAGAAACTATTGACGATTTAACATTATATTAAGTAAATTAATATATATACATAATATAATGTGTGGACCTTCGATAGAAAACAAATTGTTTTTTTTTTGCGGGGGGGGGGGTTATTTTTTTTTTTAATTACAAACATTTTTTGGGGGGGAAGGTTTGGGCGGGTCCACCTTTACTTCCCGAAGGGGCCGGGTTGTTAATTAAAATTATTTGGAGAAAAGGCGCCCGCGCGGGGGGGCGGCGGGGGAAGCGAGCAGGGGGGGGGGCTCTCTTATGTATATCTAATATATATTTGTAGAGAGAGAAGGGAGGAAAGGGGACTTTGGTTTTTGGGTGGGGGGGGGGGGGGGGGTGCTGACCATGCACTCACTTTGTAGTCTTCAAGTGGACGATCATGTTACATCCCCCTTGGGCTTTATTGGTTGCATAAACATATCAACAAAAGTGCTGCTATGTGTTTGTATGCTGTAAATACTATTGTACTTAAATGTTCTTAATATTACATAAGGCGCATACTACATCTCCCTCTTTTGAAAAATAACGTAACCTAGTCAAGTTATTTTTAATTAATGAATGCAAATTATTATTTTGTTTATATTCCACTCCGAAAGGAAAGATATATAGTGTAAAATCAATTATGAATGAAATTTCTTTAATCTCTTTTTATTATTAAGTAACGTAATATTATTATTATCTCCTATGCTTTCTATCTTATAGGGCCCTGTGTATTTAAAAGTCTAATTTATGACCTACCTCATTTCTTAATAAAACTTTATCTCCTATTTCTAACTCTATGTTATTTACTTTTAAGTCGTAATTTCCCTTATTTTTCTCTTTATGTGCTTCAAGCAGTTTTCTTGCTCGAGCATATGCTTCTAACCTATATTTACATTCCTTAGCGTAATCATCTATATTATATATTGGTTCTATGCTATGTAACTTATTAAAAATGTTTTTGGTAAATTACTTGTTCTACCGAAAACTAATTCATATGGACAGTAATTATGTACCATAGATGGGGTCGTGTTGAAGCAGTATACGAAATATTGAAGCCATACGTCCCAATCGGTTTTGTCTGCCGATATGTAGGATCGTATATACTCGTTTAAAGTTCTATGAGTTCTTTCGACCACTCCAACTGTCTCGTGGTGATGAGCTGTTGATGTTATATTTTTTGATTTTCAAATATTTACATAGGTCAGTAATTATTGAATTCTTATACTCTGTTCCCATGTCCGTTATGAACGTCTTCATTGGACCGTACTTTAGAATAAAGATTCAAATATAGCTTTAGCGACTCTTTTTTGCGCTTTTATTTGCTATTGGAATGGCAACTAAGTACTTGGTTAAATCACATATGAGAGTGACTGCGTACTCGTTACCATTTTCTGACTTAGGTAGTGGACCAATTGTGTCACGACAACTCTATCGAAAGCATGTTCTGGTGTGTCAGTTATAGTCATTGGAGTCTTTGTATGATTTGTTGTTTTTGCTTTTTGGCATTTTTGACATTTTCTTATTTTTTCTTTTATGTATTTACTCATATTTATACCCTTCGACCATTGAAAATGGTCAAAAAGGGTATACTAACTTTGCGCAATGCAAATGTATGTAACAGGCAAGAAGGAGGCGTGGCAGACCCCACAAAGTATATATATTCTTGCTCAGGATCACTAGCCGAGTCAATTGAGCCATGTCTGTCTGTCTGTCCGGATGTCCGGATGTCCGGATGTCCGTCTGACCAGATGAACACACAGATCTCAGCTATTATAAATGCTAGAGACACCAAATTTGGAATGAAGGTTCCTATGTACTCGGCGCAGATCAAGTTTATTTCAAATGTTAAGTGCCACGCCCCCCCCCCCCCAAATCAATAAATTAATTTTGACTCTTTGAACCAATTTAAGCGCTGTATAAAAGATACAACTTTCTGACTTTAACATATACTAAGCTGAATGAAATATCTACGTAGTCTCCAAATTACAATCCGATCGGACAATAAACAAGAAGTTATTTAAGAAAGTATGAGCATAAAACCAAGTGCTTCTGTCAGCTAACAAGGGGAGGCGGGCGAGCGCAAAGCGCGAGCGCCATCTGTCGGGATTAATTTCAAAGCATGTGCATATGTACATACATATATGGTACATACATGGGAAACATACATAGGTCGAAGGGTATCCCACTGTCGCGTGCTGCGCGACTGTTGCTTTCTTACTGGTTTTCCAGTAATAATTGTCTTTGACCTTGGCCAAGGTTTTATAATGCCTGTATGACCTCCTTGTATTGGATCTCATGTAGTGTAGACAATATAGCTTCTTTTTCTTTTTCATTATTTATTTGGGTCACCGGGATAAGTAGCGCTACTTTTAAATTCTTTAATATTTTATTGCCCATATATTTAAATTCATCTATTGAAACGTGTTCAAAGATTTTTTCCCACGGTGCCATTTTGAGTTGGCTGATATCGTATATACCGGCTTGCGATTCAAGCCTTTGGAAAAATTGATCTAGATCAAGAACTCCATTAGTATAAAGATCACCAACATCATATCTTGCAATGATTTTCTTTCCATGTTTAAATAAACATATCGTATCATTCAATTGCAAGGTCACTACTTTTCGTATTTCGTCATTTGTTATGACTACGTATACGTTGGGCTCTGAAGCTTTTTCTTTGGTTTGCTCATGCAAATCCAACTGTTCTTTTCCTGCGCAGGATTTTTGTCTACTTTGAAATCTTGTAGTGACTTTTAATATATTTCCAGTAATTTCCCTTAGCTCTTTGATGGTTATTCTTGATAACGCATCAGCTACATGATTATCTTTGCCCTTTAGATACTCTACCGTAAAATTATATTCCTCTAATTCAAGCCTTATTCTTGTTAATTTAGAACTGAGGTTGACCATTGAGAATAAATATGTCAATGGTCTATGATCTGTTTTCACAGTGAAGTGTTTTCCGTAAATGTACGGTCTAAAATGTACTATTGCCCAATGAATTGCTGTTAACTCTTGTTCCGTTGTACTTTTATTGCTTTCACCTTTCGTAAAAGCTCTTGATGCATAAGCAACTGGGAGTTGGTGGCCATTGTGGTTTTGAGTTAAAACTGCGCCACACGCTTGCTTGCTTGCATCTGTTATTATGCAAAATTCTTTGCTGAAGTCGGGGTACTTCAAGAGTGTTGGGTTTATTAGCTGCGATTTTAAATGTATGAATGCATTTTGGCATTCATCTGTCCCTCGAATGGAACATTCTTTTTACATAATCTTATGTGCCGTGAATAATCAGAGAAATTTTTTGATAAAACGTCTGTAGTAATTGCAAAATGCTACAAAACGTCTAGCGCTGTCCGCATCATGTGGAACTGGGTGGTTGTGAATGACATCATATTTTTTGTCATCCGGCAATATTCCTTTGTCTGTGCATTTATGTCCTAAAAATGTGACTTCATGCATGAAAAATGAGCATTTTTCAGGATGTAACTTTAGGTAGTATTCCCTGCATTTATCAAAAACTTCAGTGAGGTTTTTAAGCATATGCTTTTCGGAACAACCGATGACTATTAAGTCATCCATATAAAGGAATGCCTGAGACGGTTCTATTCCGGAGAATGCTATAGTCATCATTCTTTGAATGAATTAGGCGCTATTTTTAAACCAAATGGCAATCGCGTGAAACGATATGAGCCATTGTTGGTTGAGAAAGATGTTATATCTCTTGAGCCTTCATCCAGCTCGATTTGATGAAAACCTGACATTAAATCAAGGCAAGAAAAATATTTTGCTCGACCAAGTTGGTCCAAAAATATCATCTATTCTCGGTAGTGAAATTTGTCAGTTAAAAGTTTCTTATTAATTTGGCGATAGTCTATTACTAATCTCCATTTTTTTATCTGAATCTGGGTTTGACTTTTAGGTACTAATAGCAAAGGGCTTTGTACTCTGAAACTGATGGTTCGACTATTTTATCTTTTATTAATTTCTGTACCTGGTTGCATTTTACTTGATATGAAGACTTCTATAATTTTTGTGTATACGGGCTCATCATCTTTTAATCTCAACTGTTGTTTATAAAAATTATTAACCGTTATTGGTTCTGATTCTAATGCAAATATATCTGTATATTCACTGCATAAAGTTTCTAATTGTAATTTAAACAATTTTGGGAAATTTTCTTCAATTGAAGATACGACAGTTTTATTTCTGTTTTCGCTATTTGCCTGTACTACATTGTAGTTCGAAAGTGGCTCATATTTTAAAGTGTCCATATTGACCAATTGGTCAGAATCTGTTGTGCTCAAAATTCGGACAAATTGTTGCTACTAGATGTGCAATTGTATTTGCCTAGATACCATTGAATTTCTGGAATTAAAATGTTATCATCTGTTTAGGCCGCCCTCCCTCGCCGCCTGAAAGTAGGCTAGCATATCAGCCTGTGGGGGGCCTTTCGAGGGCTCTCGCTCTTTTATCAACATCTCCATATTTATGTTAAGTTAGGCTTAAGTTAATATCCTATGTACATGAAGTTAGTTGAAAAATATAAGTGAAGTGAACGCCACGCGCCCCGCATTGTTCTTTTATTTCGAATTGTTTTTTCGCGTCGGTTTTTTCGGTCCTACAGCAGCGTCACCCCCGATTTCACGATCCCCCAAGAAGGAAGAATTCATTGCCGCCGCCACAAACATTGGTCCTTCGAGCCGGATCTATATATTGGAACGTACGTCCCTGGATTTTCATCCCACCACTCCCGCTCGAACCACGGTCATCGGCATCTCGTCAGGACCCCCCCCAGATAAGTACTAAAATTTATACTTATTTTTATGCGGCAGAGGACTGTGTGTAATTGTTCCTTTGTGAAAGAAATTTGTCCTAACCTCCAAATTTGTCCTAGCATCTCTGTATGTATGTACATATGTTGCTGCTTAGTAAAATACTTACTTACAGACGACTGCCACCTTCGAAGTTTTCCATATATATATATACATACATATACAGTGTGTCAACTAATTCTTTGCAAAAGGAAAAATGCAATGAATTTTTACGTTTAAAGTACTTTTTATTAACATAATTAGGGTTTTCTTATTTTTTTTTTACTTATATATTATAAAAGGTAATGAATTATGAACTAATTACCATCGACAAAATATAAAATTCATATTTAAACATAGCGAAATCAAACAAAACAAAAAAAAACCGCATGCGTGAGCTGACTGTATAAGGCCCATGGTTAGCATCAGTATACCGTAGGCAATAGGTATCGGTATGCACTTCTAGCGCGTACCAAATTTCATTACAGTTGTTTCTTCTTGATTTTAATTTTTTGACTGTAACTTTCCTTTTTAGTTTATTAGAATAAAAAAATAAAAAAACAAAATAAATAATTAATAAACAGAAAAGGGCCTCAGCCGGGAGTTGAACGCACACTCTCGCGCAACCGTGCCACTCCAAACACTCGGCCATTGCCTCATTTCTTCGCGCATCGGCAAAGCTGTTTTGAACATTCTGTTCCCATATCAATGCAAATAAAAAGTTTAATAAAATGCTGTGTGTCTGACGCTAGATTTGAACTTCGGTATGCTTGTATACTTAGGTCTGCCTAAGTATTATATACTAAATGTATGTTCAAAGTGAGTTTAATTCGTATCATATCTACTTATTTATAGTCCGATTTTTAATGAAATTTTCACATAACGCCCGTGGCAAGGTATTTGTCATGTATGATATATAACTTTGGTTGTTGAGTGTTAATATTGTAGGTTTTAAGTAGTTATTTTCCTGATTTACAGAGGCGGGGAAGGGCGTGTCCAAATTTAAAAAAAACTTTGGCCACTGCAATATATATTGTATGTTGTCACAAAATTTGATGACTCTAGCTCTTACTAGTTTCTGAGATCCAGGTGTTCAAAATACAGACAGACGGAAGACGGAAGAGGACAGACGGACCCAGGGACAGACGCATGGCTCCAATCGACTCGGCTACTGATACTGATTCAGAATATATATAGTTTATGGGGTCGGAGAATGCCTCCTTCTGCCTGTTACGCACATTTCCGTTCCGACAAACACAATATACCTGAATTTTTTTTAAAATCCATGGCCTAAAAGCGGAAAAAAACAGCTGTCAAGTAATTCTTTGCAAAATGCAAAGACGCATCGAAAAAGAGAAATGAAACTCAGTTACGGGACTGCAAATTCCACCAAAATTTGTACGTTCTTTTTTTATTATGCTTTGGCTATCCTTCTTTTGCTATTTTGCATTACTCAAGTGCACATTGCAACATAATTGAACACATTTAAAGATGCCTGGAAAACGAGTTGACGAAAATTTAATACAATTAGTTTATTTTAATTATTATAAGGGTAAAACAGCAAAGGAGTTGTCGGAAATGTTTGATATTAAGCTTAGGACTATTTTTAATATCATATGCCGGGCAGAAAAAGAAAATCGGCTGCACCATAATAACTCTATGGGCAGACCACCGAAGCTCACCAAGCGCGAGCAATCAAAATTATTGAGAACCGTTAACGATGCTCCACTAACAACCCTACGGGGAGATGACTCTAATGGTTAAAAATGATAGCCATAAAGACGTCAGCCATGAGACAGTAAGAAAAGTTCTCAAAGCGAACCAATACTCATCCCATGTAGCAAGAAAAGGAAGCCCTTACTTTCTAAGGTCAATATAGAAAAACGGCTAAGCTTTGCTGTTGCCAACTTTGATCAAGCTTCGGTACTGGGATGATGTAATTTTCTGCGACGAGACAAAGATAATGCTGTACTATCATGATGGACCAAGCAAAGTTTGGAGAAAGAGAAATACAGCTCTTCAGCCCAAAAATATCATACCAACAGTCAAGTTTGGCAAACTTTCTGTTATGGTGTGGGGTTGTATATCGTCCAAAGGCGTTGGAAGGCTGCGTATTTTTTAATGATGTAATGACAAAGGAGTACTACTTGGACATCCTTAAAAATGAATTAGCAACGAGTGCTAAGGAATTTGGGTTTGTTGAACCTCAAATACCAAATAAATTAAGGTACAAGCTGTACCAGGACAATGACCCCAAGCACAAATCATTGCTTTGCAGGACCTGGCTGCTGTACAATTGTACCAAAGTCATCGACACACCTGCCCAGAGTCCTGACTTAAACCCCATAGAAAATTTGTGGGCGTTGCTGAAGAGGAAAAGAACCAAAAGACAGCCAACAAACAAAAATTCGCTTATAAAGGCTATTGAAGAGGAATGGTTGAAAATTCCTCAATATTATGATGTAAATGGTCTTATTCAATTGATGTCCAGACGTCTTAGGGCTGTAATTGAAGCCAATGGTCAACATACCAAATATTAATAGTTTTAGAGTAATATTTGTAAGTGTTAGATGTTAGTTTTTAAAATGTTTGCATTTTGCAAAGAATTACTTGACAGCTGTTTTTTTCCGCTTTCTTAGTTTTTGTTTGATTTCGCTATGTTTAAATATGAATTTTATATTTTTGTCGATGGTAATTAGTTCATAATTCATTACCTTATAATATAGTAAAAAAAAAATTAAGAAAACCCTAATTATGTTAATAAAAAACTACTTTAAACGTAAAAATTTATTGCATTTTTCCTTTTGCAAAGAATTAGTTGACACACTGTATGTACGGAAACACGAATCACAAATTACACACGGTTCATCCATCCGATTCTATTTAGAAACCTCTGCCACATATATGTATGTACTTTCTCCTACCATTTTCTAACGAACAAAGGTACATACACTCTCCATTATAACTCCAAATTGCATGGTACTATATGTGTAACATACATATATTACATACTTACGTTGCCCATTAAAACACATTGCCAAGGTCCGAACCTCAAGTGGCAATTGTAATTCCAAATAATAAAAAAATAACACTGAATTTCTTCCACATTTATTTATTTTTTAATATAAACATATAAAATACACACTACATACACTTTGCCGGCAGCAATATTTCGGCTGCACCGGCACTACACAAATATATATGTTCTTACAATTAAATATTTAAATTAAACACATAATAACACATAAACACATTATATTACATTGTTTTATTGCATTCTTACATTATTTTACTTTCCGTTTTAAATTAAACACTTAATTAGATACAAAGAAATATTTTATAATTTCTTTGTTTACATTTGTCAGTCTAGTGGTCGCAGTTTGCCTTAGTGATCGCAGTTCGATCACAATCGACCCACCACCACTTTTTACATTCACTCAGTGTTATCGTTCCAGGGCCGCACTAGCTCAAATTTTTAAAAATATTATTTGGTGGGCAACAGTGACTTTTAAAGTCACTTATATCTATTTATCGTCTTATTGTGCACTGTGTTGTGGTATTACAAAGCGCTGTAACATTGCAAAAAATTATCGAATATATTTTCCTCCGTCTGAGAAAAGATATCCTACTAATAAAATAATCATTTATTTATTTTTTCCACAGTATAATTTATTATTGGAAAATAAATTATATTACATCTTTTTCTCAGAATTTCATGCTGAGTATAATAATTGTTTCGATAATTATTATCACTCAATAAAATATATCGATATTTATAATATAATATTTATATTATTTTTTTTGCAGCGTTTTTCAAAAAGTATTGCCTTGTAACTTATCAACTTAGTCCTCGCTCAATAGATTCGATAAAATTTCCGATCGTTTGTCTAATATTCTTGTTTATTGTTCAAACAAGAATTTCTGTTCGTCCAATTTTCTACGCTCTTCTCTTTCACGTTTCTGGTTCCGTCACCAGCATCAATTGCATTTTTCTCGCTTTTTTTGAAAGCCTGTTATGCCAATTGATAGTAAAGACACCAAGAAACACCTTGTTGTACCCACGACTAAGCATAGACGTTCCAGCTCTCTTCCAAGTTCCCTTCTTGGTAGAACACCTTCTCCCGCCTCATTACGGAAAGTTGTAACTCCGGTCACATCTAAGATTAGTCAGGTGCCAAAAATTTCGGTGCACACTCCTCCAATCACTCGTGCAGTTGGTCATCAGATTTCACTAGCAATAAAAATGGCACTCCAAGAGTTCATTAACGCTTCCGATAAGCTCACGCAGTTCGAAGCTAGGATTCAAAATTCTCCTACAGCCTCACTTCACACTCACAGAGTGCGTCTTGAGCAGCTTCGTTCCTTATGGACTGCCGTAGAGCTCAAATATGAACTCTGTTCCAACGCATTGTCTCAAACGGAGACGAATGCTGCGGACAAGATCGCCATGCAAATGCGGTATGACCACTGCTACTCCATATACGAGGAACTTGCCTCTCAATTAAATGAGAGTATAGAGACCGCAACGGCTCCCACTCCAGCACCTGTAGCACCACAAGTAGCCTTCCACCCACGAAGCTACCGGTCACCACCTTTCGATGCTGAAGTTTTCAGCGGTGACTACCTTAAATGGCCAACTTTCCGTGACCTCTTCACAGCGGTCTACATTTCCGATCCCGGCTTAAGTCAGATCGAGAAATTATTCAATTTAAATGCGAAGACCAGTGGAGAAGCGAAGGCAATCCCCTCTCACGAATGAGGGTTTCTCCTCTGCTTGGAGAAACTTGACGGACAGGTTCGAAAATAAGAGGTTGTTAGTCAACAGCCAACTTAAGATCCTTTTCAACCTTCCGTCAGTTTCTCACGAGTCTGGAGCCGCCATCCAAATCCTTCAAAGCACTATTGAAAGTTGCTTAACGGCTCTAGACCACTCCAAAATCAGCACAGAGAATTGGGATTGCCTTCTAGTCTTCCTATGCTCGTCTAAACTCCCAAGGCTGACGTTGTCACTTTGGGAGCAGTCAGTTCTAAACAAGGCTGAAATTCCGTCGTGGAAGGAAATGTCAGATTTCCTTTCAGAGCGATATCGCACATTAGAAGCGATAGAGGACGTACAACCTAGTACAAGCGCACAGACTAGTCCCAAACCTGCTCGAAAGGAGCCTCCTACGAGGAAGGTAAACTCCTTTGAGACAAAGGTTGTAGGCAACCCACAAACCTGCAAACTTTGCTCAAAGGAGAACCATCCAATACGTCTGTGTCCGCGCTTTCTCCAAATGGCTGTTGATGAAAGGTCCAATTTCATCAAACAGCAGAAGTTGTGTCTGAACTGCTTCGCAAGAGGACATATCCTAAAAGATTGCACGAGTCAACATAATTGTTTTACGTGCAAGGGTCGCCACAATACACTCCTGCATCGTGGCACCCCTCCTACCGCGCCCTCTTCAGCAGATTCTGCACCAACTACCAATTCGAATATACAGTCCACTCCTCCAACGACTAATATTCAGAACTATTTCACGGCGAACACACAAGGTGTTCTTCTCGGCACTGCCCTTATAAATGTTTGCCATTTGGGCATGACTTATAAGGCACGTGCACTGATCGATCCAGGATCAGAGGCTACGTTCATCTCCGAACGGATGTTTAACATCATAAAGCCCTCCTACCAAGCCGTGAAAGTTCAAGTAGCTGGCTTAAATCAAGCTGTCTCAGCCAATCCACAAAAAGTTGTGTCACTTCCAGATTGGCTCCCCGATCACTGCCAGGTTACAGCTAGAAACTGCAGCCTTTGTTCTTCCTCAATTGGCAGGTAACCTTCCATCCTACTCAATTTCCAAGGATTTTCTGAAGGACCTGCCAAACCTCCCAACTCGCTCATCCGCATTTCCACCAGAGCTCTCAAATAGACGTGCTCTTAGGAGCCGATTTACTTCCATCTATTATAAAGAGTGGCTCTGTGTCCAAAATCTGTGGAACTCTGCTCGGTCAAGAGACCATATTCGGCTGGGTCCTCACTGGACCATTAGCCAAGTCGAATCTTTCGACCGTGTCATCCTTCACCACAAGGATCCAGATCAGCAAAGAGCAAAGGCTTGATGATCTTCTCACCAAGTTTTGGGTTGTGGAGGATCTACCAGCCAAGCTGGTAAAAGTTTCTGATTCAGCGTGTGAAAACAACTTTCTCCGCACCACATCAAGAACTAATGAGGGCAGATATGTCGTTACTCTCCCATTCAAGAATCCTGAAACCTTCCAATTAGGACATTCAAGGTCCATCGCACTCGCTCAGTTTCTCAGAAACGAATGTCGTTTAAAGAGAAACTTTCCTTTAAAAGAGCAGTACGACTCCATTATTCAGGAGTATTTAGATTTAGGCCATATGAGGCCGGTCTCTCCGAGTAACGACTGCAACAATTTTTATCTCCCTCATCACGCTGTTTTCAAACCTGAGAGCACCACCACAAAGTTCGCGTTGTTTTCAACGCCTCCAGTCCGTCCTCCAATGGGAAGAGCTTGAACGATATCCTACATTCAGGACCCGTTCTCCAATCCGATCTGACTATGCAGATCTTGAAATGGCGTTTTTTCCGTTTTGTTTTTTAATGCCGACATCACTAAAATGTACCGGCAGATACTCGTTCATACGAGTCACACGCCATTTCAACGTATCCTCTTCAGGAACCCAAATGGCAAGTTTGTGACTATGAACTCAACACAGTCACTTTCGGAGTTAACTGTGCTCCATTCTTGGCCATTCGGGTTCTTCAACAGCTTTCCCAGGATGTTAGCACATCTTCCTCTCGCCAGCGACATCATATCCAATTACATGTACGTAGACGATGTTCTTGCTGGCGCGCATTCCATAAAGCGCGCCACTGCGTCCATACAAGAGTTATGCAAAGCTCTTGAGACAGCTGGCTTTCTTTTAAGAAAGTGGACCTCCAACCACAAAGATGTGCTAGCTAATATCCACAAGGACCATCTACTAAACGCAGATTTTCTCGAACTAGAGGAAGCAAGCTTAGCAAAGACTCTCGGTATACGCTGGCAAGCGCATACGGATGAGTTTCTCTTTGCCCCCTCCGAAGAAGATGTGAGACAGTCTTACACTAAACGTGAAGTTCTATCTCACATCGCCAAATTATTTGATCCAGCAGGCTGGCTGGCACCATTCGTGGTCCGTGCCAAAATTTTCATGCAGGAGATATGGCTGCAAAATCTTGGATGGGATGAAGCGTTGCCACAAGATCTTAAGCAACGCTGGCAGGATTTCCTATCCAGCTACTCATCCCTCCATAGGATTCGGATCCCAAGATGGGTCCAATATACACCCTTAGCTAAGCTCCAAATCCATGGCTTCTGCGACGCATCTCCAGCGCGCCTACGGAGCAGCTATTTACATCCGTGTTGAGATCCAACACAAAGTTTCCAGCCATCTCCTTGTTGCCAAGACCAGAGTAGCTCCGGTAAAAACCATCTCCTTGCCTCGATTAGAACTTTGCGGCGCATTACTGCTCGCCGAGTTATCAGCAACACTCCTCCCTCAGCTTCCAGTCAATAGCTACGAAGAGTACACTGGACTGATTCCACAATTGTGTTAGCCTGGCTTAATAAGCCTCCATGTCAATGGACGACATTCGTGGCTAACAGAGTAGCTAAGATAACTCAGCTCACGAGTTCAGGCAAATGGTCCCACGTCAGATCTGAGCACAACTCTGCCGATCTGGCCAGTAGAGGTGTCTCGTCAGAGGACCTCATTGACAACAGTCTCTGGTGGCATGGACCCGATTGGCTGATCCTTCCAGCAGAACAATGGCCTGCTACGATCAATATCGCTCATGAAACAGACGAAGAACTTCGTCCTGTTAAATGCAACTTAACCAAGTTGCCTCCTTCATCCGGTTGCATCTTGGAGAGATTTTCCGAGCTCGACAGAGCACTGCGGGTAATGCTTACGTATACCGCTTTATTCAAAGGTGTCGTAAACCTGATCTTACGCTCTCTCCAGATGTCGGAAGTTCTGAACTCTCCAATGTTCAAGATCTGCTCATCCGGAATACCCAACGTACTCAGTTCCTTAAAGAGTACAATTGTTTGTTGAATAAGGAACAGATTGCAAGGAGCAGCGACATCATTAATTTAAATCCTTTCATTGACGCCAGTGGAGTCATGAGAGCATGCGGTCGTGTGAGAACATCCGCTTCTTTAAGCTATGATGAACGGCACCCGCTCATCCTTCCGTACTCATGTACTTTCTCACACCTCCTTGTCCGTTTTACGCATCGTATCTCCCTCCATGGTGGAAATCAATTAATGATGCGTCTTATCAGATCGCGCTACTGGATTCCAAAACTCCGAACTTTAGTGAAAGCCACCATCAATTCCTGTCGAGTTTGCATCCTTCATCGAAAGAAGTTGCAAACTCAACTCATGGGTACTCTGCCCTCCGCGAGAGTCTCCTTTTCTCGACCTTTCACCCACACGGGACTCGATTTCGCTTGTCCTTTCGAAATTAAGAATTTCACCGGTCGAGCCTGCCTCATAACCAAGGGCTATGTTTGTGTCTTTGTTTGTTTCAGCACAAAGGCCATACATTTAGAAGCAACCTCGGATCTCACAACCGAGAAATTTCTTGCAGCCTTCGCGCGATTCGTCGCGAGACGTGGCTGCCCGCACAACGTCTACTCCGACAATGGAAAGACGTTCGTCGGAGCCTCCAAGGTCGTTGCTTCTGAATTTATGAAGGCAGTGAAGGCTGATATATCCATCAAATACAGCCATCAAAACCTCGCATAGCATTTTAACCCTCCTAGCGCACCGCACATGGGTGGCTTATGGGAAGCTGGAGTAAAGAGCTTCAAATCGCTCTTCTACAAGTCCACTTCCTCACTAAAATACACATTCGAGGAATTATCCAGTCTCCTTTGCAAGGTCGAAGCGTGCCTTAACTCCAGGCCGATTTCTCCCATGTCTGAGAGCCCCACCGATCTTTTAGCCTTGACTCCTGGCCATTTTCTGATCGGCGGTCCGCTCATGTCCGTAGCAGAGCCTGAAATCCAAGAAGACGCTGTATCCATCATCAACCGATGGCAGCGACTTAAGGCTCTGCATCAACAGTTTTGTTTCCGTTGGAAAGAGGAATACCTCAAAGAGTTGCACAAACGCTCCAAATGGCAACTCCCAACGAGAAACCTCCAAGTCGGCGATATGGTGGTTGTCAAAGAAGACAATCTTCCAGTCAACGAATGGCGTCTGGGCCGAATCCACTCTACGTATCCTGGCGCTGATGACATTGTCCGCGTGGTGGACATCCTCACCACCCGTGGCGTGATCAAAAGGCCAGCAACGAAATTAGTCCTACTTCCTTTAGAGGACACAGTCCAGACACCCTCCTAACCTTGTGTTGTCCATCAGTGGATATATGTTCTCCAAAATACTAATCCATATATCCACCTTCTCCATTCCAGATTAGTAAAGATGGCACCACCAAAGGCACACACCCCAGCGAAACCAAAAGGGGTAAACTCCTTCAGATGCCGCGTGCCGCGGTGCAGAGGAGTCCACGCCCTAAAGAAGTGCCAGAGATTCCGGCGTCTGGCTGCGGAGAAGCGTCTTCGGGCAGTGTTGATCAACAAATACTGCCCGAACTGCCTCGCCCATGAACACTCGAAGGGTTCATGTCGCAGTGGCGGCACCTGTCGTACATGCGGCGAGGGCCACCACACGCTTCTCCACCTTCCAACCACCTCCCAACCCGAGAGGCAGGAACCACAGATATCTTTGCCATCCGTGACGCCTCTTCCACCTTTGGAGTCCCTGGCAACGTCCCCCTCTGTGGCGATCAGCATGATGCCGACCGCCATAGTCGACCTGGATATGGCCGGCAAGATTTTCGAGGTGCGTGTGCTGTTGGACGCGTGCAGCCCATACAGCCGCATGCCCACCTCATTGGCAAAGGCTTTTGGCCTTTCCGCCGAAAATGGGTTTTGCCGTGCTCTGTTCAGGTCAAGGGCATCGCCAGAGTTCTCCATCGCAGTGACTCTGAAGATGGAAGATGTGCAGATCAGGACTCCGGCACAAAAGATCAACAAAACGCTCCAAACCAGCTATCCGGGCATCACGCTAGCGGACACTCGATGCCATGTGCCAAGCAGAGTATCCATCGTTCTGGGGGGCCGACGTCTATGGAGACGTACTCCTTCCAGGGCTGGTTCCATCCCACGGTGGTTTGCCGTTGGCCCAGAACACTCTGTTTGGCTGGGTACTATCCGGTGTCTTTAAGACATAGTCCGCCAGCACCCATCAAGCCCTTCCAGCGGCCTCCAAAAAGATCCCGGCCCCCGCTCTATTTGCAATAGTATTGCAAGGGGGGCGGGATGTTTGCGCCGAAACTCGCCGCCTGAAAGTAGGCAGCATATCGGCGTAAACAGTGCGAGAGTTACCGAGGCTCTCGCGCTCTTTTAACCAACATCTCCATATTTATGTTAAGTTAGGCTTAAGTTAATATCCTATGTACATGAAGTTAGTTGAAAAATATAAGTGAAGTGAACGCCACGCGCCCCGCATTGTTCTTTTATTTCGAATTGTTTTTCGCGTCGGTTTTTTTCGGTCCTACAGCAGCTTCACCCCCGATTTCACGATCCCCCCAAGAAGGAAGAATTCATTGCCGCCGCCACAAACATCATCTTTTAATGATACTATTAATCTTCGGACAACTTGGGATCTTGCTGGTAATAGAGTTGTGTTATTACCAGAGCTGTATGTTATTGTAACATAAATTGGAAATTTCAAATTGTTGGGTCTAATTATAAACCAATCTTCTGCTGGTTTGAAATCAATTTGAATTCAATTATATTTTTTAATGAAATCTATTCCTATTATTCCGTCACACGGTATGGGAAAATTTTTATCTACTAAATGAAAGTCGTGTGGGATAATGTATTTACCTGTCTGTATCTCAATAAAAGTCTGTCCTTGACACCGAATTGTCTGTTGGCTTATGCCTTGAATATTTATTTTGTTAGTTATTTGAATATTAGAAAATTTGTCAGAGTTCTCTTTGAGAATAGAGATATCTGCTCCTGTATCAAGAAGGAAAACAAGTTTTACACCTGTTTCGACATGAATGAATGTGGTAAATATATTGAGATTATAATTGGTGGCGTATACTCTATGATCTTCTCCTACTGGGTACCTAAAGGCTGTTGCGAGTTTCCCTGATCTTGGGTTACTCGTACATTGGCATTATTTCCGTTATTGTTATTCTGGTTGTTGTTACGGCCTCTGTTTCCATTACGCCCGCCTGCAAGCTCACGAGGCTAACTTCGGTGCCGTCGCAAGTCCAGACAGAAGGCTCCCAGTCTTCGACCAGCTACCAAGCTCTGCCGTATCCCCAACCGCAGGAGAGGAAGGTCGAGAACAGTCGAGTACCAAATCTGCCCCCGAAGTCAAGCCAGCGATGATAACACGTCACCAGCCAGCAACAAACGACATGCCAACAGCATACATACATCATCGAGTGGCCAGAATACCACCCCGAATTCGAGAGGCAAGATAGCGCTGCTATCAGCAGACCGCATGCGACGCTGGGGAATAACATTTGACGGAACTTCCGACCCACACTACGGTTTATCGAGCTCCTGGAGGAGCGGGCTACCAGCTACCGAATCGACACGAGGGACATGCAGCAAGCCATACCGGAACTACTTCTGGGGTCAGTCGAGGACTGGTTCCGGACGAGCGGGCTACAAGGAGAAACGTGGACGGTATTCCGGAGAGAATTTCTGGACTTTTTTCTGCCGCCACGCTACTTCCAGAGGCTCGAAGACGAGATAAGGCTCAGATACCAGAAGTCGGAGGCGCCTTACAAGGTGTATATGGTGGACATCAGGCTCATGATGCGTCGAGCGGGATATTCGGAGGCCCAGGAGCTAGAACGAGTGTACGAGAATCTGCTGCCGGAGTACCAATTGTTCGTGACGCGAAACGACTTCCGAACGTTGCAAGAACTGACCGCCCTTACCATAAATTATGAAGTGACACGAGAGCAGAGAAGGAGAGGAACCAGTGGAACTCTTACCAGGAACAGCGACAACAACCCATCCCGAGGCCAAGGAATCCAGACACCCGAGCAACCGTGTCAGTCCCACCAAATGACGCACAGTCATCCTACCGGAACAAAGACATCCAGCCATGTCCAGAGCAGCCGAGAATCAACGTGCGTGACGCCTGCCGAAACTGCGGAATAACCGGACACTTCTCCAGAGAATGCCGCGGTCCGCGGGTGCACTTCTGTTGGAGCTGCGGAAAGCAGGGAGTGCGCACGGTGGATTGTTGCCAGAACCAGCCGTCGGGAAACGGACAGCCGCCCTCCCTGAAGCCAGACGCAGCGGGGGCGCCGGCAACGAATGTCCGGAAGTAGCGGGAGTTTTACAACTCCACGGTGGCCGCATTACAGCCCGCGTCAACATTGAGGGTTACGTGGTGGAAGCTACCGTAAACACTCGAGCAACGAGGGAGTCTCATTGGCTCACGGTTAGCCAAGAAACTGGGGGACGCCAGCAACAGGTGCAACGTGAAAACCGTGGTCGCACTAGCGGACGGAAGCCGGTAAGAGCTCACGCAAGCTCTATGGGAGGATGTGCAGATCGGATCCTCCTGTACAAAGGTCCAAATGTTGGAGTTGCCCGTCGTGCTGGACGATGTATTGCTCGGTTTGGACTTCCTGGGGGCTATTAACGCCCTGTGGCCCCTCCCCGTGGGGAGATCATTTAGCCTTAAGATGGCTAAATACGATCGAAAACCCAACTGGGAGGATCGCTCGTTGCTTCAACAATACCAGTTTGACGTTCATTACCGGAAGGGAAACCAGAACATCGTGGCAGACGCTCCTGGTGCCAGTGGAGGTTCTATGTCGTAAGTTATGGAGGATTCACCTGGGTAATTCATGTATTTCAATGGCGGGTTGGGAATACAGGAGAACCCTGAGAAATACTCAGATTACACCATCCAGAGTCCAACCCAAACAGGCTCATCAACTTCATTATACTCCAGCACTGATGAAATACCAATATTAGGGTGCGAAGTACGAAAACGACCGATCTTTATGGAAAAAGTCCATTCTTAATTTGTCAATCAAATGGTTCGCAAAAAAAGTAGATGAAATCAACCAATCACTGGCGGAGTTTTTCGAGAACACTTTTTTTTCCGTATGTGCAAGCAATTTTTTGATCGTGGCCTACAAGTGAACATTTTATAGATCAAATCGTGAACGGACAAAAACACATTGAACATCGTAAGCTATCACCGCAAAAAAAATGACGCACGGCACACATACCTCTCGAGCAATTTTTTTTAAAATTTTTTTTTTATATTTGTCGAGAAGTGAAACCAATACAAACGAACGCGCCTAACATGGGAACACGCTGGATCGCTTTCTGTAGGAAGAGCGAACTGCAACTCATCCTCAAGGAGTTCGGACTGGACACGAGTGGCACAGTGGAAGAAATGCGGAGCCGCCTAGTAGCCTTCGTCAACCAAAGGGACCTGTCGAAGGAACAGCTGCTGCGAATGATTGAGCTAGAGGTCAGTTTAGGAAATGCATACGTCAGCCCCATACCGAGTCTGGAAGTTCGACGGGCAGCGAGTCCTTCCGAGGAGCGGTACTAGCCGACACGTCCCCACCCGCTCCAGCGTCCAGTGCGGCACTTCCAGCTAACAGTAGGACCAGCGAACGTTGCCACCGATGGATAGCCCCATACGAGCTGACGGATCGAGTACGAAAATGGGGCGTAGCCTTCAACGGTGACGCTACAGATCCGTGGGGATTCATCGAGCAGCTGGAAGAGAAGGCAGCACTGTACGGCATCGACCCGCAACAGTTACCACAAGCGGTAGCGAACGTGTTGACGGGACAAGTGGAGGATTGGTTCAGGGTCAACACCCCCTACCAAGTCACCTGGGAGGAGGTCAAGCAGGAGTTTATGGAGTTCTTCCTCCCCCGCGCTTTTTTCAACGACTGGAGGACGAGATCAGGAGCCGAACCCAACGCCGATGTGAGCGATTCCGCAGTTCCCAGGAGTATCACTTTTTAGGTGCGGGAGTGGACGTGTCATCGCGAATGTTCAGATCGAGGGAATAACAACGGACGCCACGATCGACACGGGAGCCACACGCAGCTTCATTATCAAGCGTATGGCGGCCAGGCTGAGCACACCAGAGAACGAGCGGGCAGCGCACTGATCCGGATCAAGCTGGCGGATGGATCATCACGAGGCGTGACACGAGCCTTGCGGGTGAGGATTCAGCTGGGGAGAGAGACGACAGTACCAATGGTGGTACTGCCCGTCATTCTGGACGACGTGATCCTGGGGATGGACTTCCTGTGCGGCATCGAAGCGACTCTCAAGTGCGGCCGAGCAAAGTTTACGCCTGCAAAGCACACTTGAGGGAGGCAGCACCGACGCCCGGGACATCCCACCAAGCGACGGAGGACGCGGTAGCCCAAGACAACGACAAGGTCACGGGCTTACCACCGATTTGTCCGTCGCACGTCAGAGAAATCCGTTTAGGCAGCCCAGAGCACGGGAGGACACGAGAGAAGGACCTCGAGACACCGAGGGACAGTGTAGGATACAGGAGGCAGGGCAACGAGACAGCGAGGGACAACCCAGGACACCCGAGGAAACACAGCGAGGCACCGAGCACCGGCGAAGCACAGAGGAACCAACAGGAGCACGAGGATAAATACGCCCACAAGACACGGAGGATCAGGCCATCACGGGAGGCCCGACTAAGCGGAGACGCCGTGGGCGACGGCTCAAGACCAGCCACGACGCCTTGCGGGGCGTCGAGGCACATGGAACAATGTCAGCTACGGACGAAGAACAGGTGAACACCTTTCTACAGTCCGAGCCTGCCAAGTTCGACGGATTGATGGGGGTGCCGCCCATTGCGGAGCACACCATCACCATGCGGGATGAGTACCCCATCAAGCAGAGAAATACACCGTGTTCACAGTACCTGGCAGAGGCCTCTTTCACTGGAAGGTGATGCCGTTCGGATTACATTCGGCCCCGGCTAGATTTCAGCGGGCTTTGGATGGAGTCATCGGACCCGGACATGGAGCCCGCACGCGTTTGCGTGCCTCGACGATATCATCGTAGTAGGACGCACTCTCCAAGAGCATCTAGATAACCTCCGAGAGGTGTTCAGGAGACTTTGGAACGCGAACTTGCGCTTGAATAAGGCCAAGTGCAGCTTCTTCCAGAAGAGCATCATCTACCTGGGGCACCAGGTCAGCGAAGGTGGAATCCACACCGATCCCAGCAAGATCGCCGCGATAAAGGAACTCCAGCCGCCAACGACTGTCAGGGGAGTTGCGGAGATGCTTAGGCATCGCTTCCTGGTACCGGAGGTTTGTGCCAAACTTCGCCACCCTAGTACAACCCATGTCGTCGCTACTGAAAAAGGCCCAGCGATGGGTTTGGAGCGAGGAACAGCAGCTAGCGTTCGAGGCACTCAAGACGAGCCTCACGCAAGCGCCAGTCTTAGCTGCCCGGATTTTGCCGAGCGCTTCACACTCCAAACAGATGCGAGCGACATCGGACTAGGGGGCAGTGCTGACACAACAGATTCAGGGAACGGAGCGCGTCATCGCATACGCAAGCCGCCGCCTCTCAGTAGCCGAAAGCCGTCGACTACGGAGAAGGGGCGCAAGGCCATTGTGTGGGCGATAGGGAAAATGCGATGCTACTTGAAGGCTACGAATTCGACGTCGTCATGCACCAGTTAGCGTTAAAGTGGTTAAACAGCATTGAGAACCCGACTGGAAGGATTGCGCGCTGGGCGTTAGAGCTACAACAGTTCCGCTTCAACGTACATTACCGCCGCGGGGACCAAAACATCGTAGCCGACGCTTTGTCCACACTGCCCTTGGAGACTCTACAACAGGTCACTCAGGAGAACCCACCCTGCGCGTGGACAACCCGGATGCTGGAGCTGACTAAGAAGGAACCCGAGAAGTATCCAGTGTACCTGAGGGAGAACGACCAGCTCTATCGATGAGGAGGATTTCGGCCGGACGACGAAGATTACACCCCTTGGAGGGTGGTGCGTGCCAAAACCCCAACGCCAACGGGTGCTTCAAGAATGCAACAACCAGCCCGCAGCCGGACATCAGGGGGTACGGAAAACCCTAAACCGGATTCGTCAACGTTACTTCTGGCCAGGCCTATTCCGGGACGTAGCACGTTACGTACGGAAGTGCGAGACTTGCCAGAGATTTAAAATAAGCCAACTGAAGCCGCCTGGACAGATGCATACCCGGCAAGTACACACGCCATTCGACGTACTCTGTGCGGACTTCGTAGGACCACTCCCGCGCTCTACCCACGGGACTACCATGCTACTGGTATTCTTCGACGCGTTTTCCAAATGGGTGAAGCTGGTGCCCTTGCGTAGAGAGAACGGATTCTGGCCAGGGCTACTAGGGCGCGAGCCTCGGTTGCCGGGAGCCCCTCCCTATGAAGAGGTGACCCCAGTCATACGAGCGGAATCAAGGATGCCCGAGGAGAAGGAATGCGCAACAAGCAAGCGCGGAGCATGGAAAGTACTACAACTTACGCCGCCGAGAGTGGAAGCCGGCCCTCGGCGACTTCGTACTGTTGAGACAGCATCATTTGTCGAATGCAGCCGATGGATTCGCCACCAAGCTGGCATCCCGCTACGATGGCCTTACCGGGTCGTGAACTACATATCGCCCACGATTCTACGCCTCCAAGACGTCAAAACAAAGAAGAGACGCAGTGCAGGATTGGCTGATTTGAAGGCATTCCATGGGGAGGAATAGACCAGCGAAGGTCAACAGGTACTGGGTGCCACTAAGTTTCCAAGCTTTGTGACTGTTTGCGCCGAAACTCGCCGCCTGAAAGTAGGCAGCATATCGGCGTAAACAGTGCGAGAGTTACCGAGGGCTCTCGCTCTCTTTTATCCTACATATCCAAAATATGTTAAGTTAGGCTTAAGATATACCATATTATGTACTAGAGAACAGTTGAAAAATATACACAGTGAAGTGAACTCCACGCGCCCCGAATTGTCTCTTTATTTTCGACTTGTTTTCGCGTCGGTTACTTTTGCCAGCAACATTTTTTCGTCTCCACCTACGATCCCCCAGAAGGAAGGAAGATCCTACTGCCGCCACCACAAACATTGGTCCTTCGAGCCGGATTTATTTATATACACCACGTCGCTGGATTTTCATCCCCTCGCTCCGCTCGAACCACGTTCATTCGCATCTCGTCAGGATCCCCCCCAGATAAGTACTAAATTTTATACTTATTTTATGCGGCAGAGGACTGTGTGTAATTGTTCCTTTGTGAAAAGAAATTTCTTTTACAATTTGTCCTAACCTCGCAATTCGCGTCCCGGCATCTCTGTATGTATGTACATATGTTGCTGCATTAGTAAGCACATACTTACTTACAGACGACTGCCACCTTCGAAGTTTTCCATATATATATATACATATATGTACGGAAACACGAATCACAAATTACACACAGTTTATCCATCCGATTCTATTTAGAAACCTCTGCCACATAATGTATGTACCTTCTCCTACCATTTTCTAACGAACAAAGGTACATACTCCATTCTAACTCAAAATTGCAGGGTACTATATGTGTAATATATATACAATATACACATATACCACATACTTACGTTGCCCATTAAAATACATTGCCAAGGTCCGAACCTCAAGCGGCAATTGTACCTCCAAAATATAACTCCAAATAAAAAATAATACTGTATTCCTTTTACATTTATTTATTTATTGATACTAACATATATGTACATCATTTGCGTTGCTGCACCGGCACTACACACATATATTCTGAATTAAATATTTAAATTGATTTACACATAATATCACATAAACACATTTATATTATTATATATATATTCTATTTTTTATTTTCCGTTTAAAATTAAAGGCTTAATATAATAAAAAGAAATATTTTATAATTTCTTTGTTTACATCTGTCAGTCTAGTGATCGCAGTTTGCCTTAGTGATCGCAGTTCGATCACAATCGACCGACCACAACTTTTTTACATTAACTCAGTGTTATCGTTCCAGGGCTGCACTAGCTCAAATTTTTAAAAATATTATTTGGTGGGCAACCGTGACTTTTAAAGTCACTTATATTTATTTATCGTCTTATTGTGCACTGTGTTGTGGTATTACAAAGCGCTGTAACATTGCAAAAAATTATCGAATATATTTTCATCCGTCTGAGAAAAGATATCCTACTAATAAATAATTATTTATTTATTTTTTCACATCATAATTTATTATTGGAAAATAAATTATTTTACATCTTTTCTCAGAATTTCATGCTGAGTATAATAATTGTTTCGATAATTATTATCACTCAATAAAATATATCGATATTTATAATATAATATTTATATTATTTTTTTTTGCAACGTGTTTTCAAAAAGTATTGCCTTGTAACTTATCAACTTAGTCCTCGCTCAATAGATTCGATAAAATTTCCGATCGTTTGTCTAATATTCTTGTTTATTGTTCAAACAAGAATTTCTGTTCGTCCAATTTTCTACGCTCTTCTTTTTCACGTTTCTGGTTCCGTCACCAGCATCAATTGCATTTTTCTCGCTTTTTTTGAAAGCCTGTTATGCCAATTGATAGCAAAGACACCAAGAAACACCTTTTTGTACCCAGGACTAAGCATAGACGCTCCAGCTCTCTTCCAAGTTCCCTTCTTGGTAGAACACCTTCTCCCGCCTCATTACGGAAAGTTGTAACTCCGGTCACATCTAAGGTTAGTCAGGTGCCAAAAATTTCGGTGCACACTCCTCCAATCACTCGTGCAGTTGGTCATCAGATTTCACTGACAATAAAAATGGCACTCCAAGCTCACGATTTCGATAAGCTCACGCAGTTCGAAGCTAGGATTCAAAATTCTCCTACAGCCTCACTTCACACTCACAGAGTGCGTCTTGAGCAGCTTCGATCCTTATGGACTGCCGTAGAGCTCAAATATGAACTCTGTTCCAACGCATTGTCTCAAACGGAGACCACCCAACCCCCCCCCCACCACCCACGAAGCTACCGGTCACCACCTTTTGATGCTGAAGTTTTCAGCGGTGACTACCTTAAATGGCCAACTTTCCGTGATCTCTTCACAGCGGTCTATATTTCCGATCCCGGCTTAAGTCAGATCGAGAAATTATTCCATTTAAATGCGAAGTCCAGTAGAGAAGCCAAGGCAATCGTTTCCAAATCCCCTCTCACGAAAGAGGGTTTCTCCTCTGCTTGGAGAAACTTGACGGACAGGTTCGAAAATAAGAGGTTGTTAGTCAACAGCCAACTTAAGATCCTTTTTCAACCTTCCGTCAGTTTCTCACGAGTCTGGAGCCGCCATCCAAATCCTTCAAAGCACTATTGAAAGTTGCTTAACGGCTCTAGACCACTCCAAAATCAGCACAGAGAACTGGGATTGCCTTCTAGTCTTCCTATGCTCGTCTAAACTCCCAAGGCTGACGTTGTCACTTTGGGAGCAGTCAGTACTAAACAAGGCTGAAATTCCGTCGTGGAAGGAAATGTCAGATTTCCTTTCAGAGCGATATCGCACATTAGAAGCGATAGGGGACGTACAACCTACTACAAGCGCACAGACGGAACCTGCTCGAAAGGAGCCTCCTACGAGGAAGGTCAACTCCTTTGAGACAAAGGTTGTAGGCAAACCACAAACCTGCAAACTTTGCTCAAAGGAGAACCATCCAATACGTCTGTGTCCGCGCTTTCTCCAAATGGCTGTTGATGAAAGGTCCAATTTCATCAAACAGCAGAAGTTGTGTCTGAACTGCTTCGCAAGAGGACATATCCTTAAAGATTGCACGAGTCAACATAATTGTTTTACGTGCAAGGGTCGCCACAATACACTCCTGCATCGTGGCACCCCTCCTACCGCGCCCTCTTCAGCAGATTCTGCACCAACTCCCAATTCGAATATACAGTCCACTCCTCCAACGACTAGTATTCAGAACTATTTCACGGCGAACACACAAGGTGTTCTTCTCGGCACTGCCCTTATAAATGTTTGCCATTTGGGCATAACTTATAAAGCACGTGCACTGATCGATCCAGGATCAGAGGCTACGTTCATATCCGAAAAGATGTTTAACATCATAAAGCCCTCCTACCAAGCCGTGAAAGTTCAAGTAGCTGGCTTAAATCAAGCTATCTCAGCCAATCCACAAAAGTTGTGTCACTTCCAGATTGGCTCCCCCGATCACTCCCAGGTTACAGCTAGAAACTGCAGCCGTTGTTCTTCCCCAATTGGCAGGCAACCTTCCATCCTACTCAATTTCCAAGGATCTTCTGAAGGACCTGCCAAACCTCCAACTCGCTGATCCGCATTTCCACCAGAGCTCTCAAATAGACGTGCTCTTAGGAGCCGACATTCTCCCATCTATTATAAAGAGTGGCTCTGTGTCCAAAATCTGTGGAACTCTGCTCGGTCAAGAGACCATATTCGGCTGGGTCCTCACTGGACCATTAGCCAAGTCGAATCTTTCGACCGTGTCATCCTTCAACACAAGGATCCAGATCAGCAAAGAGCAAAAGCTTGATGATCTTCTCACCAAGTTTTCGGTTGTGGAGGATCTATCACCCAAGCTGGTAAAAGTTTCTGATTCAGCGTGTGAAAACCACTTTCTCCGCACCACTTCAAGAACTAAAAGAGGGCAGATTTGTCGTTACTCTCCCATTCAAAAATCCTGAAACCTTCCAATTAGGACATTCAAAGTCCATCGCACTCGCTCAGTTTCTCAGAAACGAATGTCGTTTAAAGAGAAACTTTCCTTTAAAAGAGCAGTACGACTCCATTATTCAGGATTATTTAGATTTAGGCCATATGAGGCCGGTCTCTCCGAGTAACGACTGCAACAATTTTTATCTCCCTCATCACGCTGTTTTCAAACCTGGAGAGCACCACCACAAAGGTTCGCGTTGTTTTCAACGCCTCCAGTCCGTCCTCCAATGGGAAGAGGCTTGAAAGACATCCTACATTCAGGACCCGTCTCCAATCCGATCTGACTACTGAAATGGCGATTTCTCCGTTTTGTTTTTAATGCCCATCACTAAATGTACCCAGATACCAGTTCATATACATCACATCCAATTTACGTATCATATCATATCCAAATACATGTACACATACAATATATATATTTTGAATCCACCTGCCTTTCCAGAAAGTGAGATGGCACCACCCAAAGCGCATCGACACCAGTTTCGAACCAAAAGGGGTGAACTCCTTCAGATGCCGCGTCTGCAGATGAGTTTCCGCCCCCTCCGAAGAAGATGCGAGAGGTTCCTACGTCTTCCGGTATTTCACCCCGCGGGACTCGATTTCGCTGGTCCCTTTTGAAATCAAGAATTTCACTGGTCGAGCCTGCCTCATAACACAAGGGCTATGTGTCTTTGTATGTCCTCAGGCAAAGGCCATCCATAAGCTTCTCGGATCTCACAACCAGGATCCGGCGCGAGACGAGGAGGCTGCCCATCCACAACGTCTCCTCCACCTCGCATGGTTTAGTCCCCAGCGCAACCCCCTCGGTGGCTAATCAGCAAGCTGCCCACAACCATCCTCACTTGGATATGGCCGGCAAGATCTTCGAGGTGCGTGTGCTATTGGACGCGTGCAGCCAACATAGCCGCATGCCCACCTCATTGGCAAAGGGCTTTTGGCCTTTCCGCCGAAAATGAGTTTTGCCGTGCCCTGTTCAGGTCAAGGGCATCGCCAGAGTTCTCCATCACAGTGACTCTGAAGATGGAAGATGTGCAGATCAGGACTCCGGCACAAAAGGTCAACAAGGAGCTCCAAACCAGCTATCCGGGCATCACGCTAGCGGACACTCGATGCCATGTGCCAAGCAGAGTATCCATCGTTCTGGGTCCGACGTCTATGGAGACATACTCCTTCCAGGGCTGGTTCCATCCCACGGTGGTTTGCCGTTGGCCCAGAACACTCTGTTTGGCTGGGTACTATCCTGTGTCTTTAAGACGTAGTCCGCCAGCGCCCATCAAGCCCCTCCATCGGCCTCCAAAAAGATCCCGGCCCCGTCTATTCGCAATAGTATTGCAAGGGGGGCGGGATGTTTGCGCCGAAACTCGCCGAAAGTAGGCAGCATATCGGCGTAAACAGTGCGAGAGTTACCGAGGGCTCTCGCGCTCTTTTTATCCTACATATCCAAAATATGTTAAGTTAGGCTTAAGATATACACCATATTATGTACTAGAGAACAGTTGAAAAATATACACAGTGAAGTGAACTCCACGCGCCCCGAATTGTCTCTTTATTTTCGACTTGTTTTCGCGTCGGTTAATTTTGCCAGCAACATTTTTTCGTCTCCACCTACGATCCCCCAGAAGGAAGGAAGATCCTACTGCCGCCACCACAAACATTGGTCCTTCGAGCCGGATTTATTTATATACACCACGTCGCTGGATTTTCATCCCCTCGCTCCGCTCGAACCACGTTCATCGGCATCTCGTCGGGATCCGCCCCAGATAATTTTATACTTATTTTATGCGGCAGAGGACTGTGTGTAATTGTTCCTTTGTGAAAAGAAATTTCTTTTACAATTTGTCCTAACCTCGCAATTAGAGTCCCAGCATCTCTGTATGTATGTACATATGTTGCTGCATTAGTAAGCACATACTTACTTACAGACTTACTGCTACCTTCGAAGTTTTCCATACATATATACATATATATAATTTATGGGGTCTGCCACGCCTCCTTCTGCGTGTTACATACATCATACATTTGCACAAAGTTATTACCCTTTTTGACCATTTTCAATGGTCGAATGGTATAAAAACTGAGGAAGGTCTAGAGAGTATATGCTAATACATAATTGTCTGCAGATGTCTGCCAATAGCAGAACATCAGTTTTAAAGTATAACTCTAAATAATCTTTTAGAGTTGTACATGAAAACTTGTTCCAGACATCTTGTGCATGTGCATAGGTTACTTCTGAACATTCGGATTCAGTTAATTTACTGTAAAAAGCTTCTCTTGGTGGTAGAGAAGTTTCTTCAAGTCTATCAACTAAACTTAAATCTTAATAGGGAAACACACCCTTTTACGCATCAACTGAAACTGTGATTCGGACTCAAACATTTGTCTGGCAGTGGACATTTGTGAATCATCTCGGTTAGATGCTAATTTATCTAACGAAGATGACTTGAAACTTATAGAATCTAGAAAACGAATCTCTAAATTCTTTTCATCGGACATTGGAAGAAATTTTGCAACTGAAATATATTGTTCCTTATTGAGGGGCACTACGCTAAGTTGTCCAGGTATATTTGCCAACTCGTTAATAAACAAGTGACAATCATATCTAGTGAAATTATGAAAAAATACTGGTATTAAATATTTTGACGATCTGTGTGTTGTGTCCGAAGATTTTGCAACTCATCTAGCAATTTTAGTATGACTAGCTGAACAATTTCGAAAAGCGAATTTGACCCTTAATTTAGCCAAAATTTTATTCTGTGTGACTAGAATTACATATTTATTTTTGCCAAAGTGTCTTTTATTGAAATTTGCCCTCCACCAAAGAACTTAAAGCAAATTCGTGCGTTTTTAGGCGTTCGTGGATGGTACCGTCGGTTCATACCACACTTCTCGGAACTAACTTGTCCATTTGTTCAAGAAAAGGAAATTTGTCTGGACGCCGGAAACTCAAGCAGCAATGGATAAACTGAAACAAGTTTTAAGATCTGCTCCGATTCTCACGAATCCCGATTTCGGCAAAAAGTTTTTCTTACATTGCGATGCTAGCGACTTTGGGAAAAGTGCAGTTTAGTGCAGCTGACAGACGTCCAATCAGAAATGCCGATAGCGTATATGTCGAAAAAATTAAGTAGAGCTCAACGAAATTACAGCGTAATGGAACGAGAATATTTAGCTGTTATTTTGGCTATTGAGAAATTTCGGTGTTATCTGGAATTGCAAGAATTTGAGGTTTACACCAATCATTTTAGCCTTTTCTGGTTGATGCGTCAGCAAAATGTTACACGTAGGCTTGCACGATGCATCTTTCGGTTACAACAGTTTAAGTTTACGTTTTCGCATAAAAAAGGAAAAGATCATGTTTGACCAGTCGCGTTGTCCAGATTTCATGATGCCGAGGATTGCTGAGTTAGACATGAGTCCTGTGATTGATCTGCAATCAGAGGCGTTTTCAAAAGACTCAATATAATGCAACCAGTCCAAGTTTCCGGATATGAAGTTGGTGGATAAATTTTTATATATCCGTACAGAGACGAGGCGCAGGAAAAAACTTTCCTGAAAAATATGGGTCCCCGACAGTCTTCCGCTTCCGCTTCCACTTCCGCTTATTCTGGTATGCAAAAGACAATAGAGAAATTGCCTCGTCATCTTTTCTGCGTCCACCTATGGAAGGTCACGTACCTTTGTGTCGACCCTTTCAAAGATTATATATTGATCTTATAGGACTATATCCTAGAAGTAAACAAGGTCATGTGGGCTTATTGCTTGTGCTAGATAATTTTAGCAAGTTTCACTGGTTGCAGCCTCTAAAGAAATGTACTTTTCGTTGGCCATAAAAGATTATCTGTTGAATAATATTTTTTATTGTTTTGGAGTTCCCGAAATTATCGTAAGTGATAATGGCAGCCAATTTAAGGCTGCCGATTTTAATGCGTTCTTAACAGAAGTCGGCATTAAACATGCCTATACAGCCATTTACTCACCGCAGAGTAATACGGCAGAGCGAGTTAAACGTTCATTATTGGCTGCTGTTCGATCCTATTTGAAGCATGATCAACGGGAGTGGGATGTGCATCTCACAAGCATTTCGTGGTCGCTCAGATCTGTATTGCACCAATCTCTAGGTTGTTCCCCATACCGTGCTTTATTTGCCCTTGATATGATATCTCATGGATCCGATTATAAGTTGTTAAAAGAATTGTCACTGCTGGAGGAGCCAATAGTGCCCATGTCGAGATGATAATTTAGCACTGTTAAGGAAGGACATACAAGCTAATATTTGGTGCGCGTATGACCGAAATGTCACTCAATATAATTTAAGAGCGAAGCCTGCCTCTTTTAAGGGGGGCAGGAAGTATATTGCCTTAGATTTGCGCAAAGCAAGTTTTCACAAAACTTTAATGCGAAACTTGGTCCACAGTTTGTTAAATGTCGAGTTTGCTAAAAGCTAGGAAATTGCTATTATCAGCTTTATTTAAAATGGAAAGAAATTGGCACGTTTCATGCTAAAGACATACGCAGCTAATTCCTGCTAATCTTATATTAAACGAAGTAATATTATCGGGTGGTGTAATGGCCCGAACTTTGCAATTCGTTCTATTATTGGTTTATTGTAAATAGCGAAAATAATACCTTCGGCATTCTTGTAGCCAAAGGTAAAAGCAGTGCAAGGATGATAAGACTTTCTCTGTGTTAAATGTAGTATACGAAATGCAGTTGTGATAATAACGGTTCTTATCAGGGCATACTTCTAAGTTGATCTAAGAAAGCAGTGCAAATTTTCGGATAATTCCATTGTGTTAAGATGACCTGCAATGCTGCTGTTAAGGAAGGGTATTTGGCACCAGAAGCCCAAAGGCTGCATCACTGCCTAAAGAAATTATAAGATAGGTAAAGAATCCACCTTGCTTGTCTCACGAACCATTCTTCAATTCAGTTCAATTCTTTCCAGTTCTTCGAGTAAGAGATCCCTGTCCTAGCAGTTGGTAAATGCGCTTTGTATAGCAGTGCGGTGTATAGTCCGCATGTTATACTCACGTATATCTTGAGTCACACGCTTCTGTGCAGTGGCGCCTGCATACACACATTCATCCTCTAACACCTGTGCATGGAAACACGATCATACATGCTCAATTTCACATGCTCACCTCTCAACCTTTAATACCGCACACGCACGCACACCCTAGAACACATTAACTTGTTGTCCAACAGAGCTGGCAACTAAAACACAGAAGGAGTGTCCCTGTGAGGTGGCGGGATAAGAATACTACCTCAGCGTACCCGGATTGTCGTAAAAGGCGACTAAGGGGTGAAAGAAGGTGCGCTACATGGCCAATATCTCAGGAAGGGAGAGCGACCTGGCTTCACATCCTGCTCATCGAAGTCTTACCTTGACTGACAGTTCCGGTGAGCGTTTACAGGACTGAGGAGCATAACCCCACCAGGGGTTATGAATCGTGCATGCCACCTACGGACGGTTGGTGGTATCTTTAGAAGATTTTAATTTTCCTACCGTAAGGCGATAAAAAAAAAAAAAAACATTAACTTGTTGAACTAGGGTCTCCCGGAGTGTCAAATATCACGGTTAACCTCACAAAAGGAACAATGCACACATTAACTTGTTGAACAAGGGTCTCCCGGACTGTCAAAAAATCAATAAGATATCATGATTCCCACGCCTCTGTGCACTGGCGGCTGAGTCCACACATTCACCCACTAACACATACGCATGCTCGAGAGAAAATTCCCGCTCAAACTGGACGCGATTTTTAAACGCTGCGAGAAATATATCTATTCCTAACGACGACGCTGTCAGGAATTGTGAAGGAGTGTACGAGGCCGTACAGCAAGTTGCACCCTTTGTTTCGCACGATCACAAAGTGGTTAATGGTGATTTTGGACACTTTTTCGACAAATAAATAAAAGCAAAACAATTGTTCGGGAGGTCCGGCTGACTAATCAGCTGATAGAGTTGCCAACGATCGCGGTGAACGCGTGAGTGGCCCAACCGATAGTGATGCAAGCCGATCTAACTAATCGATTAATTGATCGGCGTTGCCAGATCAGCTGCCAGACTTCGTCCGTTGGCGCGGACCGCTAAAAATTCAAATTTGAATTTAAAATTTGGATTTTGGAGTGGAGCATATTTGCAAAGCGCGAAACGGACCGTTTAAATTCAAAACTCAGTTTGAATTTGAAATTTGAATTTTGGAGAGCATATCTGCAAATTGGATTTTGGAGTGGAACGCATCTGCAAAGCGCGAAACGGACCGTTAAAATTCAAAACTCAGTTGGAATTTGAAATTTGAATTTTGGAGAGCATATCTGCAAAGCGCGAAACGGACCGTTAAAATCCAAAATTCCATTTTGAATTTAAATTGGATTTTGGAGTGGAACGTATCTGCAAAACACGAACGGACCGTTAAAATTCAAATTTTAATTCAAAATTTGGATTTTGAAGGGGACTTTATCTGGAAAGCTTGGTTGATTAATTTGGAGTGGACCTTATTTTAAAGGGAAAAGGCACAGAGGCCGCGGACAGGCTGAATATGATCCTCTCCCCTTAGTGGTGCCAAAGAGAGGCTCTGGTGTCCGAGCAGAAGCGGATTAAACCTCCAACGGTCAAACGCCTAGGAGAAATCCGTGGCCAGCGAGGGACTCCTTTAAATTAGGTGTTCCATAACTAATTAATTAGCTAGTACAAGCAAGTCGTTGCTGCAAAAGAGAGTTCAAATGGATAGTCCAGCTGGGGGCACTGCCGCCAATGACGGCGACCCGTTTAAAAGCAGCTCTAGGACGATGAGGTCCCCGAGATCGACGCCATGTGCCCCAATTCCGGCAACATCAGCCCCATTAACGCCACTGGGCAATGTGGCTGCTAATGAGAGCTCGACATTCGAGCAACTTGGTGAGAAGATTCGAGCATTGAGCCAAATGCTGTTAGGCAGACGCACGATCCACCAGCCCATGAGGGACTTGGTCGACAGCATACTCGGCCTATACGTCACAGTAGATGAGGAGCAACGCCGGCCCGTAGCAACACGGAAGACGGCTACGCCTCCTGACCAGAGATACTCCCCGAGGGAAGGAAAGCGCTCCAGAGACGACAGAGGTGAGCTCTCGTCACCTCCACCCGGCCCCAAGAAGTCAAAGGGTAAGATGGCGACGAGACAGACCGCCGCGATGGCGCTGAAGGACACCCACAACACCAAGGTGGACACACCGCGACTGGTTGAAAGCCCCTGGAAAAAGGTGTAGAACCCGAAAAGCCGAAGAAGACACGCAAAACTAGATGCCACTCGTCGTCAAGAGCAAGGAGGGCACCTCGTATGCTGAGATCCTGCGCTCTGTTAAAACAGAACCTAAGCTGAAGTGCCTTGCGCAGCAGGTCAATGGCATTCGGAAAACGGCTAAGGGCGATCTACTGTTTGAACTCAAAACGTCAGCGGACCCCAACACGAGGACTTTCCAAGAAGCAATGCAGGCATTCCTGGGCCCCGGAACCGAGGTGCGTTCACTTACAGAAATGGCAACTCTGGAGATCAGAGATCTGGACGAGGTCACGACGACGGAGGAGCTCCTTGAAGCGCTGATAACGCAGTTTGGCGAAATCGGCGTGTCACCATCCTCAATCGTCTCTATCCGCAAATCATACGGAGGTAGGCAAACGGCAACACTGAAGGTCCATGCCGATAAGGCTGAGAAACTCGCCAAGGAAGGCAAGGTCAGAGTTGGTTGGGTCATCTGCCGTATCCGGCGCAAGACGCAGCCCCTGAGGTGCTTCAAGTGCATGGAGTTCGGTCATATTGGTAGCCGCTACACAGGAGATTAATGCACTGGTCTTTGCGTCAAATGTGGCGAGAAGGGACACAAAGTGAAGAGTTGCACAAATATAGACAAGTGCATCCTTTGCTCAAGGAAAGGAGAAACGGACACTAGCCATCCAACCAACAGCAGCCGATGCCCATACATGGCATGTGCGCAGGCTCGGCGAAGACAACAATGACTAAGATATATCATCTCAACCTTAACTACTGCGAAGCAGCTCACGACCTACTAGAGCAGTCGGTATGGAAGAGTATGATTGACATTGCCATACTGAGCGAGCCGTACCGCAAAAGGATTCCCTATACTTGGGCTGGGGACAGCTTAGGAAAGGCGGCGGTATGGAGCTGCGGTCAGCCTGCAGCACAGATACTGGACGTCCTACAAGAAGAAGGTTTCGTGCGCACGAAGACGCACGGTCTGTACATTTACAGTGTCTACTTGGCACCTTCAATGCCCATGGATTGCTAGGAGCGCGCCCTGGACAGGCTAGTTGCAGACGCAAGATGCAAGTCGCCTTGCCTGATAGCCGGGGATTTTAACGCCGGAGCAACTGATTGGGGGTGCCCAAGTACTAATAGCAGAGGTCGGGCAGTAATGGACGCAATGTCCTCCCCTGACGTTGTCCTCCTGAATCATGGAGATCGCCACACCTTCTCGAGGGGCATTGCGGGATCAATTATAGACTTGACATTTGCTTCTAGTAGCCTGACACCGAACACCACCTGGACCCTGTGCGATGACTATACTCACAGCGACCACCTGGCGATAGTCATCGAAATCCAAACGCGTGCACACCAGATGGCCAGGCCCAGGCGAAGACGCTATAAAATGGATACGCTCGATATCGACACCTTTCAGTGCATACTCGGCGACTATAATGGCAGACGCAACGCAGCGGCCAGAACCGAACAGCTCATGACGCAAATAGTGAGAGCGTGTGATGCTTCAATGAGCAAAGCCGGAACGGGAGCCAAGCGTCCCCCAGTCCATTGGTGGAACGCCGACATTGCCAGGGCACGGGCTGATTGCTTCCGAGCTAGACGTGCTTACCAAAGGGCTCTTAGACGCACCGATCCCAGAGCAGAATCGCTCATGGAGCTATTCAGACCCAAGAGGTTAGCAGTCAAACGCTTAATAAAGTGCAGCAAGAGGAGAAGCTTCCTGGAGCTATGCGACAAAGCAGACACGGATTGCGGGGATTGGCGTATAAATTAACAATGAAGAGGGTGCACGCATTTAGACCGCCGACCCCATCGTGCCCAATACTTATGCGAGAAATCGTAAGGACGGTCATGGAACTGCAACCTGGACACTTTGTTCAACGCATGCATTAGAGAAGGAGAGTTTCCCACATGCTGGAAGAGACAGGATCTAGTCCTGATTCCAAAGGGAGGAAAACCACCAGAGGACCCATCCGCCTACAGGCCAATCTGTCTCCTGGACACTGCTGGGAAAGCACTGGAGAGGATCTTATGCGACCGTCTCAACAGAGCGATCGACGAATCTGGAGGCCTGTCACCCCTTCAATTCAGATTTCGGAAGGCGCGTTCCACTACGCAGGCTATCCAAGAAGTGACGGATCTTGCAGAGAAAGCTATAGAGGGGAGGAGATGGCTCTGGGGGAGTAAACAGTATTGTTTGGTGGTCACCCTTGATGTCCGAAATGCCTTCAATTCTGCTAGATGGGACAGGATCTTGGAATCGCTTACCGCCAAGGGCATCAATCCATATCTGATAGGTATGATGCGAAGCTACCCTCAAGGATAGAGTGCTACGATACAGGACCACCGAAGGAGAGGCGACGTACCGTGTTTTCAGCGGAGTACCACAGTGATCAGTACTGGGCCCAACACTATGGAACTTGATGTATGATGGGATACTGAGGCTATTGTTGCCGTGGCAAAGCAACTGCACGAAGTCCAGGATTTGGCCAACTCACCGATCAGGATGGCGCGAACATGGCTGACTCAGGCAGGCCTTTCGTTAGCAGAGCAAAAAACGGAGGCAGTGCTATTAGCTCGCGGAAAAGAGTGGAGGCAGCTATCATCATAGTTGGTGACACGACCGTATGCTCGCGACCCTCACTCAAGTACCTTGAAGTGGTTCTGGACCATAGGCTGAGCTTCAAGGACCGCAGTGGCATGCACTGCACTAGCGCGAATTATGCCCAACACAAGGGGACCGAAACAGCTGAGGAGACGACTTCTCACGTCAGTTGTCCAGTTCATTACGTTGTATGCTGCATCTATATGGACCAAAGCCACAAGGAAGAAAACGCATACGAGAGCAATTAGGGCGATCCACCGAGTATGCGCCCTCAGGATAGCACGCGGCTTCCGCACTATCTCGGGTGAGGCGGCGCATGTGATCGCAAGCATCCCGCCCTTTGACCTACTGGTAGAGTCAAGGGTAGTGGCACTGAGGAACCACGAGATTGGTAGTGCGATGGAAACTGGAGGAAGCCTTATACCACGGTGGCAAGAGACATGGTCGGTCTCCCCAGAAGGGCAGCTGGACACGACGGCTTATCCCGCAGTTGGAACTTTGGGTAGGGAAGAAGCATGGGCAGATAAATTTCTATCTGATCCAGTTTCTAAGCGAACATGGCTGCTTTAGAGCCTATCTGCACCGCTTTGGTCATAGTGAGGAATCCATATGCGCGACGTCATGTTCGTGTGCCCACGTTTTGACAGGAAAAGACTTGCGGTGGAAGAGGCGTTCGGAGAGACACCAGCACCATGTAACCTTGTAAGGAACATGGTAGCCTCCCAGGAGAAATGGGATGCAGTGAACGCGATGGCCTGTTGCGTTATGATGCAGCTGAGGCGAGAGGAGCGATACCGGAGAACAGAAGACAGCCTTTAAGGCAATGCTCCCTCCTGTTGTAATGCCTAACGGCGGGGCCAGGAGGGAGTAAGAATGGCGTGTCAACAACAGGCTTCGGCCTGGTGTCACAAAGACCACTTGAAGACACTGCGGTGCGTCAACGTCTTTGTTTTTGTAAAAAAAAAAACATACGCATGCTCACCTCTCAATCTTTAATACCGCACACGCGATTAATTAGTATGCTTCAGGATACACTTATCATAACGATCTACATTAACTTGTTAAACAAGGGTCTCCCGGACTGTCAAATATCAATAATATATCTTGAGTCACACGCTCCTGTGCACTGGCGGCTGCGTACACACATTCACCCTCTAACACCTGCGCATGTAAACACGATCATACATGCTCAGTTTCACATGCTCACCTCTCAACCTTTAACACTTTCCACACTATTTTATCACCTACTGATATACCTAAATCCCATTAATTATCCCATGTTTATTAGGATCCTTTATTACCTAATCCTCGCGCCCATTGTCCTAGAACCCGCACCCATATTACACCTGACAATTTTTACCTACGTGACAGGAGACCACCTCACGTACCTACCTTTTTATCCCTCACGTACCTTTTTAACCCTCACGTATCAGAAATTCCCTCACTCCACTTCCTGTCCCAGAAATTCCCTCACTCTACTTCCTGTCCTAGAACCCCAATATATCTACTGCCTTGGTCCGGCCAGGGATTTTATATTGTGGCACACATTTTTTCATTAGGTGTGTTTTAAACCTTCTTTCTCGACACACCGAACAGGCATGTTATCTTTCATTATCGTGAACACAATGGCATCTGTTAATTATTTATTTTTTATTTATTTATTAATTTAACGTCAACTAAGCCAGTCGACTTGAAAAATTATTATATTTAAACTAAAATTAAATAAAATTAAGATTAAAAATATAAAAAATTTTAAAATTAATTAAGATTATAAATTTATTAAATTTAGTCTGGGGAATATAAAGCAAGAATTAACGATCCAACATTTGCTGCAAAGGATTGGGAAAAACCCAATCAGATCGGTGGATTAATGTTAGTTATTAGGATGAGAAGTTAATTCATTAAGGATAGATAATTTAACAGAGTGGAGGGAGGACTCTGAGTTGAAAACTCTAAACAGTCTATTGTAGTCAGTACAGATAACTCGGAAAGGGTCATGCAAGCTGTAATTATTAGGACAAAAGGCTAAAGAAAGTGGCCTAAAATTACGAGTAACTCTAGAAGCAATACAGAAATTGATTAGGTTAAGTAGAGTGGGGGAATCTATATTGTACCTTATTAGTTTTACGATGAACATAACACCTAACATAATACGACGGTTAGTTAAAGAAGGTAGGTTAATTAGAAGGAGTCTACTAGAATATGGTGGTAAGTCTACACCCGAAACCCAATTAAGACTACGCAAGGCAAAGAGTAGGAACTGCTTTTGAACAGACTCAATTCTATCTTGATGAATATGGTATTGCGGCGACCACACGCAAGACCCATATTCAAGAATTGGACGAACAAGAGAAGTATAAAGCAACTTTGTCGTATAAGGATCCTCGAATTCTTTGGCCCATCTTTTGATGAACCCAAGTAGTCGAAATGCCTTATTGACAATTTGTGTTATGTGACGATCAAATTTCAATTTATGGTCAAAGAGGATACCTAAATCCATTGCTTCAGATATTCTTAAGAGTGGGGTTAAGTTAAGATTATAGTCGATGACATGATAGTTACCCTGGCCCTGGCGTATGGACTCTCCATGACCGCGGTGCTTCTACCCAGTCGTCCTCCGGTGCGAATATGCTGCGCGTGATGCTATCGACGTCTATGGAGGGACCCAGCATTTCTTCCAGCTCCTGCATACTAAAATGCAGGACCTCTTCCCAGCCCTCTGGCAGCGTCTGGTGGTCCAGGACCTCCTGAGTGTCGATATCTGCTGCCTTCCCTGGATCACTCCATTTTAGGGCTCTGCCGGGGCGTGTGGAGGAGATGCCTTCTTCATTTCCTATGACGGCGCTCGCCATTTGGATGGCCGGGGGTGTGTGTGTGGTGGATGAGACCTCCGGGACTGATACTGGGCGGACGCCGGGGAAGATTACCGTGCTAATGTCATCGTCATCGATTGCCACTTCGGGTTCGTTGGGTGGAAGGTCTATGTTTTCTTCCTCCTGGAGGTGCATCGGCATATCGTTCAGCCATAGTTCCACGTCTCGTCGACGGAGTTGGCGGCGATTTGGATTGGGCATTGTTTGTATGGCTGTGAGAAATAAACATGGTTATTACTCGGAATTACGGCCCTATCTGGCTATGCCCTATGGAACAGTGCTACGTTTGAGGCTCGATCTTATATAATTTCTTAGTTCTACTTTATCATCTATTCGTCTCCCTCGTTAATGTTGGTTTCGGGATCCACGTGGAAAGGTTTGAGGTCCGCGATGTGTGCGGTGCGTCTTTCCTTGCCTCCCTTCTCGCTGTAAACGGACGATATTCGTCGAGATGAAACTCCTCACTTTATACGGCCCCTCGTATTTCGGAGCGAGTTTTGCGGCGAAGCCTTCTGCGGCTTTAGAAAGGACGTGTTGTTTCAGGAGGACCAACATGCCTATCCTGGGCCGCCATTCACGGCGTCGGAGGTTATGGTGACGACTCTGCTCCGCGGATGCCCGAGTTGCATTTTCCTTGGCGACCTGATATATTTGCTGGAGCTGCTTCGCTCTCAGTTCTGGGTCTTTCAGCTTTTGATTGGAATCTCCTGTCGTCTCATCGTAGAGTGCTCCAGGTAGCCGCGGTTCTCGTCCCATGACGAGAAATGCTGGGCTGAAACCCGTCGTATCCGAGACGCTGCTGTTGACGGCGAGCGTTATTTCCGGCAATAACAGGTCCCAAGTGTTCTGTGGGCCGTCAATGAACTGTCCGATCATGGTTTTTATAGTTCGGTTTGCGCGCTCGGTGGGATTCTGTTGGGGGCTATACGGCGCGGTGTGCTCCAGCTTCATTCCGGCTCTTTTGCAGAATGCAGTGAACGAGCGGCTAGTGAATTGGGTGCCATTGTCGCACACAAATGTTCGCGGCGTCCCGAACCGGCTGAGAATTCGTTCTCGTACGGCTTTTTCCAGAGTCGGTGCTGTAGCCTTCCGTAAGGGTACCAGTTCGACCCATTTAGAGAACAAGTCGAAGAACACCAGGAGGATAGTGTTCCCTTGTCTTGATCTCGGGAGTGGCCCTACAAAATCAGCACAGAGTATGTCGAAGGGCTCCTGAGCCTGCCGAGTCAGCATTTTGCCGGGTGGTTTCCTCTGCTCTACTTTTGTATTTTTTCCGATATTGTATATCGAATTGGTACTGTTGGAGTTCCAATGCCCATCGTGCGATTCGGCCGGTCGGGTTTTCAATGGTGTTGAGCCATTTCAGTGCTAGGTGGTCGGTGACAACCGTGAACTGATATCCTTCCAGGTAACAGCGTAATTTGCGGATGGCCCAAATGATCGCCAGGCACTCCTTTTCAGTCGCTGAATAATTTTCCTCGGCCGCGATAAGTCTGCGACTGACGTAAGCGATGACTCGTTCGCCTTCTTCCGTCTCCTGCGTGAGGACTCCCCCTAGGCCGTAGTCGCTTGCGTCGGTTTGCAGTGCGAATTTTTGGCTGAAATCGGGGCACGCTAGTACGGGTGCTTCCGTTAAGCGCTGTTTGAGCGTGTCAAACGCCTCCTGCTGCTCTTTGTTCCATTCCCAGCGGCGACCTTTTCGTAGCAATTGGGACATCGGTTGCACGACCGTGGCGAAATTTGGCACAAATCGGCGGTACCATGAGGCGATTCCTAAGCATCTGCGTAGCTCCTTTACGCAGGTTGGGGGTTGTAATTTCTGGACCGCGGCAACCTTTTCTGGGTCTGTGTGGATCCCCTCCTCGCTGATTACGTGTCCTAGAAACGACAACTTGCGTTTGAAGAAGTGACACTTCTTCCGATTTAGCCTCAGATTTGCCATTCGCAGCCTCCTGAAAACCTCCCGAAGGTTTTCCTGGTGCTCTTCACGCGATTTTCCGATGACTATTATGTCATCGAGGTAGGCAAAAGCATGGGGCTCCATCTCCGGGCCGATTACCTGGTCCAATGCTCGTTGGAATGTTGCCGGGGCTGAATGTAGGCCGAATGGCATCACCTTCCACTGAAATAGTCCTCGTCCGGGTACCGTAAATGCGGTACATTCACGGCTTTGTTTGGCCATGGGTATTTGCCAATACCCGCTCTTGAGGTCCAGCGTGCTGATGAATCGGGCTTCCCGTAGCCGTTCCAAGATAGAATTTATCCTAGGCAGAGGATATGCGTCCGGAATAGACCGAGCGTTAAGTTGCCGGAAGTCGACACACATCCGCGTTTCTCCAGTCTTCTTGCCTACTAGGACGATAGGCGCGCTGTGTGGGGTCTTGGATGGCTCAATGTCTCGGAGGAGCTCGTCGATTTGAGCGTTGATTATTTTGAGCATTGCCGGGTTTTTCGGATAGTACCTTTGTTTAATGGGGCGCTCATCCTTCATCACTATCACATGTTCTGTGATAGTAGATACTCCCGACAAACACTCAAACAACGCGAGCTCCGTCTCGAGAAATTTTTCCATTTCGGGGTCCAGTGCGGTGCTCTCCTCACTGCCGTTTGTTTCCGTTTCTTCTGCTGCCGTCGTTTCCGGGATTGAATGGATCGCTGCGGCTCCGGTTCGCTGGTGATCACTGTTCGCGATCTGTTTCCGGAACGGATTCCTTCGGACTGCTTGGTCATCTTTTGCGCCTAGGACTTTCGTACTGCTGTAGTCTCCGTGGTCGTTGTTCTCCGTGGTTTGTGTTTTCCCTTTGTCGTCCTCCTGGGTATCCTTGCCATGATGCATTTGCTGTGTTTCCCGTTTGTCCTGCGCTGATGCATTCCTGTCGTGTTTCGGTATCTTCGTATCATGATCCTTGCTCTTCTTTTGCCGTGTTTTGTTCTTTTCGTGTTCTGGTGTATCCATGCCATGTTCCTTGTTCTCCTTTTGTTGTGTTTTGTCCTTGTCGTGCTCCGGTGTCTTCTTGCCCTGATCCTTGTTTGCCTTTCGTTGTGTTTTGCCCTTGTCGTGTTCCGGTGTATCCTTGCCATGATCCTTGTTCGCCTTTCGTTGTGTTTTGCCTCTGTCGTGTTCCGGTGTATCCTTGCCATGATCCTTGTTCGCCTTTTTGTTGTGTTTTGCCTCTGTCGTGTTCCGGTGTATCCTTGCCATGATCCTTGTTCACCTTTCGTTGTGTTTTGCCTTTGTCGTGTTCCAGTGTCTTCTTGCCATGATACTGGTTCTCTCTTTTGCAGTGTATTGCCTTTGGCTGTGTGCTCTGGTGTATCCTGGTCACTGTCCGGGTTTCCTTTGCGTTGTTGGTCCTTTTTTTTTGTCGAGTTGGGTACCCAATCGCAGCTCTGCTCCTCCGCAAGTCAATGTTGCGCCAACAGCTCCTAGGAAATCCAGGCCTAGGAGAACGTTGTCCAACACGATTGGTAATACGAGCATTTGTACCTGAGTGCATGTCCTGCCTATCTGGACATCTGCCCATAGCGCCTGTGTGATTTCCTTTTTTGTTCCATCCGCCAGGGATACCGTGGTTTTTACTTCGTCGTTACGGATCTTTTGTGCTAGCCGTTCCCCGATGAAACTCCTTGTGGCCCCCTGTGTCGAGAGTGGCGAGGACCTGATATCCTTCGATGATGACCCTCGCACAGATACGGCCGTCGCGCAGTTGTAAAATTTCTTTTACTACCGGACTTGTGGTGATACCCCCACTGAGTCTGGGTTCAGTGAGGGTCCCTGCCCGTTTCCCGGCATCGGAGTCCTGCAGCAGTCGATGGTCCTGGTACCTTGTTTTCCGCATGTCCAACAGTGCAGCACGCGTTGTCCCCGGCATTCCCTAGCGAAGTGCCCGGCTACTCCGCAGTTTCGGCAGGCTTCCCGAGTGTTAATTCGGTGTGGTTCCCCTGGTGCGGTGCTTACTGTTGTTGTTGTTGTCTCTGGGTTCGATGCAGGATTGTTGGTCGTCGGTGTCCACGTAATCCCCTTGGATTCCACTAATCCGACTGGTGATGACTCTGGATACGTTCCCGTGTCACCTCGTAGTTGGTGGCGAAGGCTGTGAGGTCCCTTAATGTTTTGATGTCGGTCCTTCTCACGAACAGCTGGTATTCCGGTAGCATATTCTCATATGCTCTCTCCAATTCCTGGGCTTCTGTATATCCAGCTCGCCGCATCATCACGCGAATCTCCAAAAGGTACGTCTTGAATGTCTCGTTTGTCCGTTGGTAGCGTATCCGGATCTCATCTTCCAGCCGCTGGAAGTATCTGGGCGGCAAGAAGAAGTCCAGAAATTCTGCTCGGAAGACTTTCCAGGTTTCGCCTTGTAGTCCGCTCGTTCGGAACCAATCTTCGGCTGTTCCTCCTAGCAGCTCGGGAATTGCTTGTGGCATATATTCAGTGTTTATCTTGTATGATGCTGCCCGTTCCTCCAGACGCTCGATAAAACGCAGCGGATCCGAGGTACCATCGAAATTTATTCCCCACCTTCGCATGCGGTCCGCCGTTTGTGCGAAAGTAGATCCTTCCATTTGATCTTGCTGTAGGACGGCTGCTGCTTCACTGCTACGTGAAGCCGTGACCCTTGTTGTGGGAACCTCCTGCAAGGTCTGCTTCACTGGCATATGTTTTGCCTCTTCTACCATGCGGCTGGGAGTCTTCTGGTCCGGTTCAGGGTGTGCTACTGGAGTGTTAGGATGGTTCCCGATTGGTCGACGATCCGGGCTGGGGCTGGTGCCATACTGTGCCTCCAGTGATTCGAGGCGGTGGATTGTGGCCGGCGAGTGATCCTTCTTACCAATGAAGGCCGCCATTCGTGCTCGCAGCTCCTCGACGGTACCTTCCCGCTCGAAACCAAATTCGTCGGCGAAGTTCTCCAGCTCGTTCTTCCTCCTGAAGGACACCCATCGTACGACTACCATGGTTTATGGTCGTAGTTTCGTAACCTTGTATCCTGTGCGTGTGTCGTTATTGGTTGTATCTTTGTATCCTTGTAGCCTTGTATCTCTGCTCGTTGTATTCTCGTGCGTGTATCCTTGCTGCTTACTGTTGTCGTGCCTCTATGTAATGTTTGTTCCTTGTTCCTTGTATCCTTGCTCGTTGTATCTCTGCTCGTTGTATCCTGGTTGCCTGCTGATGGTCGTGCCTCGCTGATCGTTTGTTCCTTGTTCCTTGTATCCTTGCTCGTTGTATCTCTGATCGTTGTATCCTTGTTGCCTGCTGATGGTCGTGCCTCGATGTTGTTTCCTTGTTCGTTGAATCCTTGTTCGTTGTATCCTTGTTGTCTACTCGTTGTATCCTTGCTGCTTGGGGTATCCTTGTATCTCTGCTTGTTGTATCCTTGTCGCGAAAACACTTTTAAACTTTCATTGTTCACTGGAGATGTTCACTCGACTGAAGCTGGAGACTGAGTGCCTTCTCTGCGCCGGATGCCGGCCTTATATACCCTGGCCGAGCGCACCGAACCGTTATGCTCGGCTTCGGGTCCCGTTAAAAGGCTCTTCGGGCGACCCGAAAGCACGAGTCTCGTAGACCACCGTTACGCCCCTTTGTTGTTGTTGTTCTCAGGGCGAGAACGACGATCCACGCTGTCCTGTCGCGTCCGACTCCTTTGCGTCACCCTAACCAACTCCTTGACTATCCTTTTTTTGTGCTCGATTGTCCTGTGCTCTTCCTGTGTTTTCCCACGTTACCCTGACCGTCTGTGTAGGTCCTTCTGTAAAAACTATCGTCGGTTTGTACCGACGCTCTGACTCACTTTTCGCGCTCCTGTAGTGGTTCTTTAGGCCACCAAGGACACAATTCCCCCTCTCGTCTCAGGTCCCTGCTCGGGCGCCATCTGTAAGGAAGCTTTTCCAGCTGGGGTACACTCAGTCTCGCCCAGGGTCACTTTACAGAAACATTTCTAAAGTGCCGAGACCTGAGACGGAGAATATGTATCCCTTTTAGGGCGGAAAAGTGATTTCCTAGGGGTCTAGGGGAAAGAGAATCGGACCACGCCTCGGTGTATACCGAGTCCTCTTGCCTTAAGAAACATGCTGCAGCGGCTGGGCCGGCTGGGTAATGGTTGGCGTCAACTGCGGGGAATCATACAAACGTTTCAGCTGGCTCGGCGCATCTACTTTCGCTGCTCAGTTGACCTTGGAGCCTGGTTATGCACCAGAGCGTCCAAGTTCACTGACTTGCGTCTGCTCCAAAAGTTCTAATAGGTATGATGTGGTTAATACCTGCTTTCATACCTAGCAGAACTTTGGCACAGTCGTAGAAGGTCGATGTACCAGCCTCACGAATGTAGTACCCCCCGCACTCCTGCCTCAACGTTTTATGTTCGTTGTTTAATTATTAATAAAACTCGCCATTTTTTCATTCATGTTTTCTTTTTATTTTTATTTAACAGTTTCCCTACCTACGTAGCCTGCTCTGTTCATTGTTTTCTCTAGCTTAGTTTCCCTGCCTGCTAACGATTCGCTCACCCTTTTGGTAGTATCTGTCTGTCCTATGTCCAACGACGGTTTTCTTCCCTGTGGCAGTGTTTTGATATTTGTTGTTCTTCGGCAGTTCGGCAATTCTCTGGTAGCTGCGTGTTGTTGTTTTTGTTGTTCCTCTGCTGACACTTGCGGATCCTGGACGGCTGCGTTCGTGTTGTTTTTGCTTCTGTGTTGACACTTAACCGGATTTTGCACTCAAGTTTGTCGAGGAGACACGCACGTTCGCTCGCTGCACTAGTTATCTCGGAACTGTCCTGCTTCCTTCTCATGCCAGCTTTCACCTCCTCCGCAGTCGACGTCGCCCGGCTTAGATTTGCCCGTGTTTTGTTAGATGTGCAAATTTTCTCTCACGGTGTATCTAGTTCGCACGTGTAGGTGTGTGTGTGTTACGTTTTGTTCTTGGTGCGCTCCCGTGTCGTTCGTCGCTCATTTGTAGTTTTCCGGTGTGCAGATTTTTCCCTCCGGGTGTATTTTAGTTTGCGCTTGCGCTCTTAGCTGTTGTGTTGCGCTTGCGCTCTCTGGCTGCGCTTGTTTGTATGTGTCGCTGTCGCTTGCGCTTGCTCTATGTGTGGGTGTGTTCTCTTGGCTGCGCGGCCGTCTTTTACGTTTGCTTTGTTCGTGTTCGCTCTCTTTGCGCTCGCCCGGCTGGCCCTTGCTTCGTATGTACGTTCTTTCTTGTGTGCGTGGTCATCGTTCTCTTTTGCGTTCGCTCTCTTTGCGCTCGCCCGGCTTGCCCTTGCTTTCTCGTGTGCGTGGTCATCGTTCTCTTTGGTGTTTGCTCAGCTTGTATTTGCTTCGTGTGTGTGTTCTTGTGGTCGTTGCTTTCGTTTGTTCTGTGCGTGGGCGTCGATTGCGTTCGGGTGAATGACCGTCTCTCTGTTGTCGGAAGAATGATCGTGCACTTTACTCATGTGCGCTCTCCTTGAGCTTATGTGCGCTCTCCTTGAGCTACCCTATAATCTACACTAATTGGCTATGGTCTATGACCGACTTCACTTGTACTTAATAATTACTGCCTCCGTGGCGATTGCTAAACTAAAAAAAGTAACCTTCGTGGTACTACTTAAAAATAAATAACAACAATAGAAAATAAAAGAAATAAATTGGAGGGCTCACAATATGAGTCCTCACAATATTTATCGCTTTTTCATTATTAATATTAAATATCTCATATAACATGTTTTTTACAAATAATATTTCGGTGACTGCTTCTGACATAGCAATATACTCTGCAAACGTTGAACATTTTGTTACAGCGTGTTGTTTGTGTGTTTTCCAATAAATTATATTTCCATACATTCTTATTATAAATCCCGTTGTGGATTTTCTATCAATATTATCTCCTGCATAATCTGAGTCTACCATACAATCTAGTATTTCATTATTTCCATTATCTTCAAACGTTAAATTCAGATCTCTTGTTTTATATAAATATTTTAATACTCTTATCGCGTATTTATAGTGTGTTGAATTATAACAACTTTGATATCTGCTTAAGTAATTTACGGAATATGATATATCTGGTCTTGTACCTGCGCTAATATATAATAATTCACCTATTAAGTTTCTGTATTTAATTTTCTCATCACATTCAGTTGATTGATCTAGTTTTAAGTTTGTTTCCATTGGAGTTTCATATAGCTTAGCATTTTCGAGATTATACTTAATTGCTAGTGATTCAATATATCTTTTTTGATTTAAAGTCATTTTCTTACTCTCAGTACTATAATTAATATGTATTCCAATATAGCTGCCGATTTTTCCTAAATCTTTCATTGTAAATTTATTCATTAAACTGTCTTTAATTTCGCTTATTTTTGTTTTGTTCTTACTGCATATCAATATGTCATCTACAAATACTAAAATATATATTTCATCTTTATCTTTTCTATTTACATATAAACAATAATCGTAGTTGCTTCTTATAAAATTTAATTTTTCGAGATATTTATGCAAACATTCGTACCATGCTCTAGGGCTCTCTCTCAATCCGTATAATGCCTTAATTAATTTATAAACTTTGTTTTCGCCTGATTCGTAACCTTTTGGTTCATTTACATAAACTTCTGATTTTACATAGCCATTTAGAAAGGCTGTTTCGACATCCATCTGATTTATAAACAGACCATTTTTACAACAATATGAAAGTAATATCTTTAATGTTTGCATTTTTCCTACTGGTGAATATACATTTTCTAGTCGTTCTCTTTGTTGGAAACCTCTTACTATTAGTCTGGCTTTGTATGTCCCATCAATTTTCTTTTTGTACACCCATTTAACATCTATAATCTTTTTGTTGTTCGGCTTTTCTACAATTTGCCACGTATTATTTTTATTTAAGCATTGCATTTCTGTGTTCATTGCTCTGAGCCATTCTTGATTTTCGTTGCTTTTCATCGCTTCTTCGAAAGTGTTCGGTACAGTTGCATTTATATAATTAATATAAATAAAATGTGTTACTGGATTACCGTATAGATTTACTGGTTAGGCCATGGATTTTAAAAAAATTCATGGTCTATTGTGTTTGTCGGAACGGAAATGTGCGTAACAGGCAGAAGGAGGCATCTCCGACCCCATAAACTATATACGCCGTGGACGTATAAATAGCACAAAATGAAGTTCATCCTTTTGAATAGTTTTTTTAATTAACAAATATTTCTTGGAAATAAAACAGCTTTCGTTCATCATAGCTTAGCTTATAAACTAATTAATTAATTAATCAAAATGAATAAATGTTAAAAAACAAAAATGTGGAAATTTAAAAACTAAAAAACAACGAAAAATGCGTGGTCACAGAAATAGCACAACTTCAAAATATCTTCAATTAATCATAAAAAAATAAGTTTAAAAGTAATTAATGTAAAGCAAATTTAATATTTGGTTGAGTATCCATGATTTTCGATGACTGCGTTACATCTTCGACCCATACTCTCCACAAGCTTCTGACATCTCTCCTTTGGAATGGAGTTCCAGGCTTCTTGGACACCTTTCCACAAATCGTCAAGATTAGAAAATTTTTTTCTGGATATCATAACCTTGACATCATTCCATAGATTTTCTATTGGATTTAGGTCAGGGCTTTGAGCCGGCCATTCCAGAACTTGGATGGATTCGTCCTTCAACCACTTTTTAACGACACAAGATGTGTGCTTTGGGTCGTTGTCGTGCTGGAATGTCCATTTCAGAGGCATGTTCTCAAACGTAAATGGTTCCATTTGATTTTTTGAGAATGTCCACATACATAAAGCGATCCATTACGCCATTGATCCGGTAAAGCGGACCCACACCACGCCAGGAAAATGCACCCCAGCACATAATGGAACCGGCACCGTGCTTAACAGTCTTCATGGTGTACCTGGGGTTAAGAGCTTGGCCTTTTGGACGACGAACACATGTTTTCCCATCGGGTCCAATTTAATTGATTTTTGTTTCATCGCTCCAACGGATGTTTTTCCAAAAACTCAGGTCCTTATCCCGGTGGGCCCGTGCGAAACTTAATCGTTGCGATATGTTGCGTTTTGACAGGAGCGGTTTTTTTCTGCTGATGCGTCCAAAGAGAGAAGCTTCAATTAGTCTTCTTGCCACTAATTTCCTAGATACATTTGTACCACATTCTTCATTTATTTCCTCCATAATTTCGCGGGAGGACTTGAAAGGATCCGCCTTGCTCTTCCGTACTATGAGCATATCTGTACGCGGATCAGTTTTTCGTGGCTTTGGTTTTTTTTTTTTGATTGGTCAAATATGCTGTGTTTTCCTTTACTACCTTCAGTGCATTATATACCATTTTCCTCGAACATTTCATTATTTCGGCAATTTTAGCAGGTGTATTGCCAGATTCAGTTAGGTTGAATATCATCCTCTTTTCTTCAACTGAACAATGCTTTGCTCGACCCATTTTTATAACTTTTGTATTAAATTATATTAATTTGTTGACGAAATTTTTTAAATCAGGCAAAAAACCTACGAAAACCACTTTTTACACGGAATTTGCTGTAGGTTCATTAAAGTGTGCTATTTCTGTGACCACGCTAAATAATCGCTCGCGAACGAAAATTAAGCATAAAGCAGAAGAAATAAATGATAACGGTAAATTTTTGGGTTGTACATCATGTAGAAGACAACAATAATCGATTCACATCAAAAATTTTGGGATCCAAAGCAAAATAAATCTGAAATAATCGATCTAAAGTTACTGTTCTATTGTGTGCTATTTATACGTCCACGGCTGTATATTCTGAATCAGTATCAGTAGCCGAGTCGATTGAGCCATGTCTGTCTGTCCGTCTGTCCGTCTGTCCGTCTGTCTGTATGAACACCTGGATCTCAGAAACTATAAGAGCTAGAGTCACCAAATTTTGTGACAACATACGTATATATTGCAGTGTCTCAAAGTTTTTTTAAAATTTGGACACGCCCCTTCCCGCCTCTGTAAATCAGACATAACTACTTAAAACCTACAATATTAACTCAACAACCAAAGTTGTATATCATACATGACAAATACCTTATCACGGGCGTTATGTGAAAATTTCATTAAAATCGGACTATAAATAAGTGAGATATGATACGAACTAAACTCACTTTGAACATACATGTATATAATAATTAACCCTTTCATGCCCGAATTATTCTGGGGCCACATAAAAAATATTTTACGTCATAAATGGTTAATAGGGGCCTCAAGTAATGTTCATTTCAATTTTCGATGCTCTAAGTCCTTTGGTATGTCCTTACTGCAATGTTGCCTATAGGCAACATTGGTCCATCCATATAAATAAATGTGTATGAACGTATGAGTAATATTACCTTTAAATTAAACTTCAAATATGAGATATTTGTAACAATCTTTATTTTTCTGTATTACTGTTTGTATGATACATTAAAAAACAGTTTTTTTTTGGGTTTGAACATAAATGAATATTACATTTTGAGCATTTTGACCTGGGAAAGCCTGAAGTGCACATTCTACATCTACCTTTTGATTCCCACTGAACCCAGTGACCAATTTGGTCATATCTTAAGGCTTTTGCTGGAGCCATAATATACGATCTCTTTGGTAATGTAGTTTTTGGTGATTCAATTCCAATTGAAGAAGCTGGTGAGCAGTGCTCTACATGACCGATTGATGAACTTGGCGAGTTAAAATTTAATGGAGCAAATACAGGTCTACCTCTTTTACGGGATCGAGCCACATTAGCATTTAGTAGCTCTTTGGCAATTTCTAATTGAAAACTTATAAGTGGCATATATTTCTTGCCATCAAGTGAGAGCTTATGATCTCGGCGGTATAATAGCCAGCTATTCACCACAGTCACGTTTATACACCAATAAACTATTCGCATGTACCATTTTTTTGGAGCGGTGATTTACTTTGTATAACTCTAACAGCATATCTGATAGATCAACACCCCCCATGTTTCTATTATAAGTATCTACAATAGCTGGACGCGGTATTTTAACCATCTTTTTTCTCTTTGCGGCACCAACGAATGCACTCAGAAACTGGTGTGTCGGCAGTATAATTTGAAATAAGCTGAACACATTTGTTATCAAACCAGCGACATGAGATCAAGTTATAAGTTGCTTCGACCTTTATGTCAAAGGATCCCCTGCCTTTTTCAGCTAACTGTTTTTCATTAAGAAGATTACAATTTTTCAAACGGTTGTTGCGAATAGTGCCAACTGCTAAAATCCCACGTTCCTTTAATGCTATAACTAGGCTTACTGAAGTGAACCAGTTATCAAAAAACAACTTAAAGTTTTGATTATCAGGAATATTTGAAGCCAAATGCAAAACAATATCTGAAGACAATCCAAGTCCAAAAGACTTACAGGTTCCATCTCCAACGTACAGACAAAAATCATATATAATGCCAGAGACCCCAGCTCTGGAAAACATTTTAAAGCCCCACTTATGAGGCTTTTTTAGGGAGATACTGCTTTAAACTATGATGACCTGAAACAAAAATTAAATTAGAACCTCATATATTGCAAAATTAATTAAGCTACTTTTTACCTTTGAAGGAAATCATCTGTTCATCACAACTTTGATGTTCCTCTTGTGAGATTTCATTAAATTTCTCTTTCAATTTATTTAATAAAGGACGAATTTTAAAAAGTTTGTCATAGTTCTCCACACCTTTGGCAGGTTGCTTGGAGTTGTCATTTATGTGAAAAAATGATTTTATTTTTTCAAATCTATTTCGTGGTAATGCGTCTGATATTACGGTTAATTTAAAATCATTTGACCATGCCATACGCATTGTTGGAATTTTGACTACGCCTAGGTAGAGCAGCACGCCTATATATCTCCGTATCTCCCACACCCCACACTTCAGCTCCACTCCTTTATCTTGAAAGGCGTAATTATTGGTTTCCATACATATCTTTTCAAAAATTTCATCATCAAAAAATGAATTAAAATATTCAATGGGCGACTTGATGGAGCCAGCAGTCTGATGGCTTCTCCATTCAGTATCCATATTATTTTCTTTTTGAGACATAACGCCTCCATCTCAAATTATTTAAATCGACTTTTTCATAAATTTGTTGGACTGTTTCATCAAAGCCGCTTTCGATGAAATTGAGCACTGTGCTTTTCATAAGCTCATCCTCAATATTTCCACCTTGCTCTATTATGTTGTTGAGGTTTTCTTCTATAAATGCCTCCAAGACTTCCATATTATTTTCTGGATCTTCATTTTCATCTTCGTCGTTTGAATCTTCCCAATCAAATTCGCAAATTTTTCGAATTTCCAATTCGTTTAATCCCTTTGGACGCATGCCTATGTGAACAAAAAAATTATTACTTACCTCTAACGACCAATGTTGCCTGTAGGCAACATGAACTTTGAAAAAATTCACACTCTTTGTTAAACAAATTTCACACACAAATTTATACTTTTATAATAGACTTACCTATTTTGAAGAGCTTTACAAACTTATTTTGTTAATTTTTGTAACTAATTTTAATTAATTCAACTATTTTTACGAGCACTTTTTGCTAAAATTTTTTGGCAGCTGTGGTCGCTTTGAATTATTTGCGATTACTAAACACTCACTGCAGCTGCACTAGCAAAAATTAGAAAAAATGAAAGAAAAATAATAAAGGGACTTCCCCATAAAAAAAAAAGTGAAGACTAATTTTGAATCGTAACCGATATTTAAATACAAAGGCAATGTTGCCTATAGGCAACAGTGGGCATGAAAGGGTTAAGCAGACCTAATTTACGCAAGCATACCGAAGTTCAAATCTAGCGTCAGACACACAGCATTTTATTAAACTTTTTATTTGCATTGTATGGGAACAGAATTGGTTCACAATGCAGCTTTGCCGATGGGCGAAGAAGTGAGGCAATGGCCGAGTGGTTAGAGTGGCGGACGGCTGCGCGAGAGTGCGTGCGTTCAACTCCCGGTTGAGGCGGGTGCGAATTTTCATTTATTAATTATTTCTTATTTTATTTTTTTTTATTCTAATAAACTAAAAGAAAAGTTACAGTCAAAAAAATTAAAATCAAGAAGAAACACATGTAATGAAATTTGGTACGCGCTAGAAGTGCATACCTATACCTATTGCCTACGGTATACTATGATAATCCTGACTGTAGCGTTTGTATTTTTTTTTTTCTTTCTATTTGATGTTCTCTGTACTGTTAATTGTTCTTTGTTCTCCTCACTCTCGCTTTCATCGCTGTCTTTGGAATTAACTTCGTCGATGTTATTTGGTTCGTCTGTCTTCATCATCTACTTCATTTTCATTTATTTCACTTTCATTATCATTCTGTTCGTTTTCTCTAGGCAAATTAGTTTTGTTTTTTCTTCCACAATTTGAACATGTCTTGCGTTTATTACTCTATTGTTTACTAAAACCCTATATCCGTTTGTATTATATCCAACTAAAACTCCTAATTCCGATTTGTTATCCCATTTGCTCTGTCTACGTACTTCTGAACTCTAAGGAAAACTCTACTTCCGTATATTTTTAAATTTTCAAAGTTCGGTTTTATACCAAAAAATATTTCGTATGGGCTTTTATTTAATTCAGTGTTTGCGATTGTTCGATTTTTTTAAATATGCTACTGTATTCATCACTTCTGGCCAATATCGCCTATGCATGTTTGCCTCCCTCATTAAGCACCTACCAATGTCCATTGCCGATCTATTATATCTTTCTGCTACGCCGTTTAATTCATGTACATACGGTGGACATGTAGTTAACTGAATTCCCTTACATTTTACAAAGTTTGATATTTCTCTATTCAAATATTCTTTACCGTTATCGCATTGAATTTGTTTTACTTTTTTTATTGAACTGATTTTCAACATAATTAACATATTCTATTAAGCAGCTCGCCGTTTCAGATTTATTTTTAATACAATATATTCTCGCGCATTTACTAAAGTCGTCAACAAATGTCAAAAATATTTTTCCCCACAATAACCTGTTGTGCTGTGTGGTCCGTTTAAGTCTGTATGTATCAACTCTAATGTTTCTTTAGTTTTCTTTCTATTATTCTCGAATGGTTCGTTTGACATTTTACTTTGTATACCATTCGCACATTTCGTTTCTGTATTCTCGATTTTATCAGGTAGACCATCTAACATTTTATTCTTTATGAGTCTATTCAAATATTGAAAATTTACGTGGCCTAGTGCCCTGTGCCATTTTTCCTTTTCAGTTAATTTAGTTACATTTGTATATATTTCATTTGTTTTATTGTTTGGCATGAAACTTTTTATATTATATAAAGTATCAATTTTGTTTGCAACTGACAACAATTCTTTTTTTTCATTATAGATTTTTGTATCATTATTTCTGGCTACGACTGTACATTTATTTTCAGTTATTCTTGATATGCTTAACAAATTTTGTTTTATGCCTTTTACATAGTATACATTTTTTATATCGATCAAGTTTTCATTTTTGTATGTTCTAAAATATGTTTCTACATTTCCAATCTTAGTCGCTTGCAATTGTTTTCCATCGGCTACTTTAACAACAATCGGATTTTTCAAATTTACACAGTTTTTAAATAATCTACTATCGTTTATAATGTGATCAGTGCATCCACTATCTAATAACCAACTTATTTCGGATTCGTTGCTACTTTCGCTGTAATTACATTTTATTATTTTTTCGCCTTTTATCATTCTTGTTGTCCATGACTGTACGCCGTCGCTGTTTTCTTGCTGTCTTCCTTGGTTCCCGTCTCCTGAGTGATCTCCACGTCCAGTTCCACGTCCGCGACCATTTCCATGATGTTGACCTCTGCCTCGACCGCCTCTTTGATTGATCGTGTTCTGATATCGCCTGTTGTCTTGTTGTTGTTGTCTGTTATCGCCTCTCGCATTTTGCTCAGCATGCCAGCAGTCCTTTTGAATATGTCCTGTTTTGCCACACAAATAGCAGTCTTTTTTAGTTTTGGTGTTAAATGTGCTTACGTTATTTCGTCTCTCCACTGGACCTCTGTTCAAGCTTTTTTCTTTTTACTTTTGATTTTACATATTCCACTGTGCGTTGTGTTTCTGGAATCACATCCAAGAAGTCCCCAATATAACTGTAGCTTGTTGGTAACGCTTTTAACAAATACCGCATTTTTTCATTTTTCAGCGTTTTTAAATTTATTCACTGCTTTCTCGAATTCAATAAAGAATTCTTCCACTGTTTCGTAGTCTTTTAGTTTTATTTTTTCTATTTTCCCTCTGCACAATATTTGCAGGGCTGTTGACTTTGTCAAATACATTTCGTTTAATTTGTTCATAATTTCTAATGTCGTTTCGCACTCACTCACATATTCTAACTGTTTATCTGATATTGTACTTATTAAAATTGTTTTTGCTTTTAAATCTGTTTTCTTCCATGTTGTTTCACTGTCTTCCGTTGTTCTAATTCGCACTGCTGGTTCTTTGCACTCTTTGTATTCTAGTATTGTCATTAGTCTGAATTTCCAACTTGCAAAATTTACTCCATCGAATATGGGCATAGCAATGTCTTCGATTTACGCGTGTGCACTCATTTTTTTCCGTTTCACTTTTAATATGTTTGTACTCTACTTTTATATCTCTTTCTACTTCATGCATTTTTTGCTCATTTTCATATTGATGGGTCACACTTTTCTATTTCCATGTAATTTATCAAAGCGTGCACGTGAACTTTTTTGTTAAATTTCAATCTGTTGCCATCGAACCTTATAGTTTATGTTTTTAATGTTTTTCACTTTATTAATTTAATATTTATCAAAAGTTTTGTTATCGTATTAGTATTTTTTAATATTTCGCACTTTTAATATTGTTTTCTATGTCTTTCAAACTTTTTCCTTATTGCGCTTTATTTTTCACGTTTTTATTTTCACAATTTTTGTCAAACTTGGATTTAGTATTGACTTTGGATTTATTTCATTAACCTTGCTCTGCTACCATGTTGATAATAAACTGGATTTGTTTATTTATAATATATTATTTTATTTAATTTAATGAGCTTGTGCTGCGTGCACTTCCTTTCTTCTTTACATTTTATGAGCAAGTGGACAATTGACTTCATTATGTTAATCAACACTATATAATGCATTTACAGAACAGCTGATTTACTCTTATGCTAATTAACATTACATATCAAGACATACACATTTATTCCAACAGCTACATGTCGAAGTCCTACCATCTCGGTTCGTAGATCCTTGTTGCTTGTCCTATGATCGTTGTATCCTTGCTCGTATATCCTTGTTGCTTGCTGTTGATTGTGTCTCGAAGATCGTTGTATCCTTGCTCGTATATCCTTGTTGCTTGCTGTTGGTTGTGTCTCGAAGATCGTTGTATCCTTGGTCGTATATCCTTGTTGCTTGCTGTTGGTTGTGTCTCGAAGATCGTTGTATCCTTGCTCGTATATCCTTGTTGCTTGCTGTTGGTTGTGTCTCGAAGATCGTTGTATCCTTGCTCGTATGTCCTTGTTGCTTGCTGTTGGTTGTGTCTCGAAGATCGTTGTATCCTTGCTCGTATATCGTTCACTTGGTCCTTGCTGGTTGCTTAATGATCCTTGCTTTAAAACAATTCACTTAAACTTTATTAATAAAACTCGACTTAAACGCTTGAGCTGTGCTTGCCAGGAAGGCCGGGAGCTGACTGATCCTCCTGCTGCTGACCGTCGGCCTTATATACCCAACTGGGTAACGGTACTCGGCTTCTGCCGCAGCGCAGTCGACGCACGCGGCTCTGCTCACCTCACCGATGGCGACTCGGCAGTTCCCCGCACCCCTCGGTCGTTAGGGCGACAGTCTAACGGTGCTCTTACTTGTCTCTGTCCCTGTACTCGTCTCGTCCTTTGCCCCTCTTGCCTACGTCTTGCAATTTTGCAAATCGGGGTCCTGTCGTCCTGGTCTGGTCCTGTCTGTCCCTTGCATCGACGTAATCCTAAACCTTGCTAAAACTAACTCGTGAACTCGTATTCTTGCTAAAACTAACTCGTGCTTAAATCCTAAACCTTGCTAAAACTAATTCCTCCGTCCTTCTCGTCCGTCCCTGTTCTACGTCCTCGTCTATGTCCCTGTCTCTGTGCCAGTTTCCTCAGTCTCCGTACAAGCTTTCTCTGCTTCTTTCTTCTCACCAATCGCCTTCTTAACACAAACAATTTGGTGTGTGTGTGTCGGCATGCGTGTAACAACGACACAGCGCACTTTAACTGCGTCTCGTCGTTTTGCCAACGAAACGCAACCCGTCCACTGCCGCTACGTGCTCTGCCGCCGCACCGCCCTTGTTTTCCCTCGGACCCATATGTGGTTTTACGCCACGTAAGATGGAATCCCCTACTAAGAGCCTCAGGGTCCCTGCTCGGGCGCCACCTGTAAGGTAGCGTTCTTGGGCTGAGGTGAGCTCAATCGCGCCAGGGCTACCGTTACAAGATATTTGTATTGGGGCTGAGACCCTGTACGAGGGGGCGGAAATGTTTGGGTGGCGAGGGGGAAGGGCAGGGCTTTTCAAGTGGCGAGGCCGACTCGAGGGCGAGGTGCAGGGTGGTGTGGTCCGTCAGCAGCCAGTAACACGGAAGCTACCGCCTACCAAATGTTCTCTTTACAGTTTGAGAGTCTCAGGGCCGGGTGTTGACCGTCAGCTTTGAGACTCGCCCTGCTGCTGTACTGGAAGCTTCACTGTATGCGATGGGTATTGACCGTCGTCGCACCAGTGAAACTTCAGCACAGTGAGAACACCCAGAAGTGAGTTACTTTCCTGCACTGATATTTGCCGACTTTTCACTCCTACACCTGTACACACGGCAACGCACACCTACGCACGCCTACACACACACTCTCTCCTACTCGCACACCTGCAGAAAAACACTACGCTTAACAAACATTCAGAACAAAACTCACGCCATACTTATGCTAATATCCACGGTTGGACGACATAAAAAGTCACCCTGTATGCGAGCGCCTCCAGTTTGAGTGGTTTTTGCCTCTCTCAACTGGGGCTCTCGCACCAAGTACCGTGGCCTTATTTTCACTCATAACACATATTGAACACTAACTTTTGGTTTCGTTTTATTTCTTTATTTTACTTTTTTCCTTATTTCGTAAACACTTATGTACAATTTGAGACCCTGCCTAGCACCGCACACTGTTTACCTTAATTTCCTAGGTCTACGTATCCCCACTTTTGTGCCATGGTGTGGCTCGGTCACCTTGTTTTGTCTGTTGGCTTAGTATTTGTCATCTCGTGTTCCTCTTGTTGTTTTTGCTCCGCTTTGCTGTTGACTTCCTTGGTGTCGTGGCTGTTCCTTCGTCCTGTCGCAACTCGTTGTCCTTGGCACCTCGCACTTGTCTTCGCTTTTCGGCACTTTTCTCGTCTTCCCGTTGCACTTCTGTTCCCTTTCAGGGTCACTGCTCGACTTCCTTCTTCTTGATCCTCTCCTTTGCCGGCGCTCAGCTGCATTTTGCCGGTTTCACTCAAAGGCCATTGTTGCTTCCTCTGCCCTTTCGTTCTGAGTAAGTGAGCGCATGCACTGCCGTTTGAGTGACCTACTCTCTCTCACGTCGTTGAGTATGTCGCTCATGCGCGGATGGCTGTGTGCGTGCGCCTGCGTTCCCTCTCATGCTCATGTGCGGGTGTCTGCGTTGGGAGCGCTGCTCTTGTTTTCTCTCATGTGCATTCTCTTCCGTTGTTGAGTGGGCTGCTCAAGTGTGCGTTTGTGTGTGTGTGGAGAGCCGCTCTTTTACGTACGCTCACTGCTCCGTTCGTTCGTTTGTGGATGCTCTGTTGAGGGCGCCGCTCTTGGGTTCGCTCAAATGTGCGCTTGTGTGTGTGTCTGCCTGCCTTGCTCTTTTGCGTGCGCTCACTGTTCTGTTCGCTCGTTTGTGGATGCTGTGTTGAGAGCGCCGCTCTTGGGTGCGCTCTAATGTGCGCTTGTGTGTGTGTCTGCCTGCCTTGCTCTTTTGCGTGCGCTCACTGCTCCGTTCGCTCGTTTGTGGATGCTGTGTTGAGAGCGCCGCTCTTATCTACCCTATAATACGCGTTATGGGGCGTATAGGTTTTTTTCCTAAAGGCTTCATTGCCTTACAATACATAATAACAATTAACTATTAACGGGTGGCTCCATTGCCCTAAATCTATTTTCCTTCCATTGCACTGTGGGAAAAAATTCGATTTTTTTGGCATTTTTACAATTTTAAAGTTGTTTTAAATTTAAAAAAAAAAATTTTATAAATTAAACGACATTTTAAGCTACTCAAAAAAATTTTTTTATATCTTTACCGCCTTCAGCAACAGAGTTATTTTTGATCAAACTTGATTAAATCGATGTAAGTTTTTACTGTAAACTAGTGTTTGAAAATCTCGTATTATTTTGAAAGCGATTTTCTGACAAGCGGTACCAAAAAAAATTTATTACAAAATGGAAAATAACAATCAAGGTCAGTATTGTAAATTATTAACATAAAGTCCGTGGTAAATGTGCTTTATTGTCCAATAGTGCTATATGTTGTTGATGTGTTTGTAGACATTAACTAAGTAAAGTATTTGTGAATTGTAGTGGCTGGAACTTTAGTTGAGTCGAATTGAGACAAAAGTTAAAAATGAGGAGTTGTTAATTAAAATAATGTTAATCGCTATACATCCTTTTTTTTTGCTCATTTTTGCTCCTTTTTCCGAAAAACAACATGTTGCAGCTGTGCACAAATTTTCTCATTCAATGTTGTTCGAATTTTGGAGAAACAACAATCGGGAAAAAAAAGGCTCTTGACAATTTTATTTTTTGGAAACATAAATAGAAATAATCTTACGAAAAAACAGGTTATTTTAGTTCAAGAAAAAATACGGCAGTTTCTTGGTTTTATTAAAAAACAATTACCAAAATGCAATAGAATATTAGACCGTTTCAAGATAAAGCATTCACAATGGCTTGCATCTGATATGATCATTGAAATAAAGGTTCCTGCAACAAAATGTCACAGGATGCATCTGATGTTGTGGGTGTACAATACTATCCGATTGTAGAGATTGAGGTGGAGGATGACTATGAAGCAATGGCCGTCTATAGCATTCATGTAAGAGATCATGTAGATTCAAATCAAGTAAGCGTTCCAGTTCAAGAGAAATTTCTAGACGAAGGTTGGCATCAGAGATGAGTGGGCAGATAAGGCGAATATCAGATTCCAGCGACTCAAGCGAGATGAGCTCATGCGGTTGAAGATCAGATATAACACATCTTTGGATAGAAATAGGCTGGCCATCCAGAAGTTCAATAGCTCTGCGTCTGGAAGTGCGACCATCTAGGATTCTATGTCGAAGCCAATTTATAGCCAATTCATTGGAGCGTTGGGATGGACCGTCAATTCTTGCTTTAACTATTTGCATTAATTCATTAGCTCTTTTCCTAAGAGATTCATTCCGATCTTGCACCTCTTTTTCAAGTCGCAATAGGGTGGGTAATTGAGCTGAAAGTTGACCCTGAGATTGAGGCAGAATTCTTCTTAACGGTAGTTCATGCTTTTGGAACTGTCTAGAATATCTTAGCCGATTGAGACGATGAGGTTCAAATGGAATGTGAATGAGTTTGCGTGCTTCAACATTTGGATGATCGCAGAGTGATGCAGCAAATTTGGAACTCATTTGACTAAACATATCTTCAGCAGATGAGATATTATATCTGTCTCTGAGCGTTTGATTGCGAACAAACCAAGGTGCATTAAATATTTTACGAAGAATTTTGTTCTGAGCTGTCTGTATTCGGTTGAACTGCGTGTCAGAGACTAGGGCTCCCCAGACAGGCAGACCATAGCTCCAAATTGGTGCCATGAGTTGCTTGTAGATGATCGCCTTACACTCTTTAGAAAGTAAACTCTTCTTAGACAGAAGCCATTTGAATTTTTCGCCAGTAGCTAATAATCTACCACAGAGATAGGAGACGTGATGATTTAGTATTAACTTGCGATCCAGATGAATCCCCAAGTATAGTTGACGATTTTTGTTAATAATTGGTTGACCGTTTAATAGCAGTGAGTGATTATTATTGGTTCCAGAAGTACGTAGAGTAAAAAAGAACATGTGCTGTTTTAGCCACGTTAATGGTAACGCACCAGCGTTCGGCCCATGCCATCAGATCTTATCTAGGTAGGATTGGTTATTTCGAAAACACTCATAGTAAAGATGAAGTCATGATAATGGTGTCATCGGCATATGTAGAAAGCATTTGTTCGCAAGAGTTAGAGCTAGAAATCAGATGACTTGGTGGTAAAGGCATGTCCGAGGAGAAGATTGTGTAAAGAATGGGACCAAGAACGCTACCTTGAGGGACGCCTGCACCAATGTTGCCAATGCGAGATGTGGTCCCATCGTTACACTTGACCACAAATGTACGATCTTCAAGGTAACTTCTTAAGACATTGAACAATGGTAGCGGAAGTAGTTTTACCAATTTACAGAGCAGTCCTGCATGCCAGACCCTGTCAAAAGCTTCACTGACGTCAATAAATACAGCAGAGCAGAATTTGCGTTCTTCAAAAGATTTAAGAATGAACTGCGAGACACGCGCGAGCTGTTGTGTTGTGCCATGTTGCTTGCGAAAACCAAACTGATGAGAGGGGATTGCATTGGCAAAATCTTCACACTCAAATAGTCGTGTCATAAGAAGTCTCTCAAATATTTTAAAGAAGCCAGCGAGTAAACTAATCGTGCGATAAGATTTGACTTCATCGTGAGGTTTGCTTGGTTTCAGGATAAGAGTAATGGCTGCAGTTTTCCATTGCCATCAGATCTTATCTAGGTAGGATTGGTTATTATAAGTGCTGCCATTATTAGGAGAGCTGATTTTAAGCGGCCAGTTTGGTTGGGGCTGACGCTTTTGCTTTTGAAAACGATATCTATCGTGCACATCAATTTGTAGTAAGAGATGGTTTATAGTTTTAGCCTTGGATAATCTGAGTGCCTTTTTTAGTCTATTACATGTTTGTTTGTATAAACTCGGAACACTAATTAGTAATGATATAAGATATCGCTTTTTCCTTAAAAGTATTTTAGCATCATTATCTGGAGTATGGTGGAAGAATTTATGTGGATCACGTTGTTGCCGCTGGCGCTGTTGTGGAGCTGGAGAACTGGAGTGAGTTGCTGCATTTTGTATATTAGAAACAAGGATATCAATGGCATCTTCAATGTCTTTGCCAGTCCTAAACTCAGAAACCAGGTGGACCTCACGTTTTAAATATTCTTGGAATTTTTTTAATGTTAGCATTCTTGGGGAGGAGATTTTTTCCGGGTTGAGTTTAAAGCCGCATTGTTAGAACTGAAATCAATATGAATATGAATTGGAAGATGATCCGAGTCAAGGTCAATAGTGGAAAAAGTATGAAGAAGGGCATTGCCCAAGCCAGCATAAACAGCAAAGTCAATAGCAGAGGGACGTTTCCGCCTATCATAGGGAAAATGAGTAGCACCTCCCGTTGCAAGGATGTTATATCGTCTATGCTGATGAATGCTTTCCATGATCACTTTGCCACGACGACAACCTCTCGGATTCCCCCACCAAGTATGTTTCGCATTCCAGTCGCCACAAAGAATAAAATTGGAGTTATTGCATAGGTTATCCATACGTTTAAAGAGTTCAGTGAATTGCAGAGAAGTCCAGACTGGCTGCGGAGGGCAATAAATAGAGGAAATAACAAAATTATCGTTCTTATTGTTGCTGCTGCCGTTGCTTAGCGAGATTGTAATAGGAGCGCATTGGATACAGGAAAGTTCAATTGGTTGCATTGCCGTATGCTTGATATTGTTATTAACAAGAGTCGCAACACCACCACGTCGAAAATTGGTTGGGTTGGAAGCCAGGTATGAGTAGTAACCATCAAAACCGAAAGCATTCGAAGTGACAGCTGTAGAAAAGCGGATGGGATTGATCCTTGTTTCACAAATCAGCATGATATCAATACGATAGTGTTGTAGAAAGGCTTCAAGTTCCAAGAGTTTGTTGCCAATACCAGCAGCGTTCCAGTAAGCAATTGTTAGGGATTTGATGGCAAGCGGAGCAGGGGCAGAAGCCAGAGTAGGAACAATGATTGGAGTAGTTGCATTAGAGGAGGTCATTGGAAAGCGGATCACTGGCGGGAGAACAAACACGGTTAGCAAGAGGCTGGCAGCTAGGAGCAGGTGTTTGTAGTAAGATGAGTGTTTGAATTAGGCTAAGAAGAGATTCAATTTTTCTTTCCCATTTCATCAATCATTGTAGAGTTTTGCTGCACAGCTTGCAATAAAAGGTTCACTGTATGTGGCATTTCAACTTGACCAAGCCCAAGTGAATTACTGGAACTCTTAACTAGTTCATGCTGCTGCTGCTGCTGCAGCGAGGATGCTGCTGCTGCTCTAAGCAAAGCTGCTGCTGCTGCTGCTCAAGGCGAGGTAGCTGTTGCTGCTCTAAGCGCTGCTGCTGCTGCTTCTCAAGGCGAGGTTGCTGTTGCTGCTCTAAGCGAAGCTGCTGCTGCTGCTGCTCAAGGCGAGGTTGATGTTGCTGCTCTAAGCGAAGCTGCTGCTGCTGCTGCTCTACGCGAAGCTGGCGTTGTACTTTCAAAAGATGCGCAGCTGCTGGCTGTTTGGACTTAACCACTGGATTGGCAGCACCTACAACTTGACTGTAGGTGAGTTTAGAGGCATTTGACTGCTGCAAGGGCTTCTTAATTTGCTGCTGGAGAGATGAGGTAGCTGCACCTTTTTTAGTTTCAGAACTTTGCAAAGCCAAAGGGCCAGGAGTTTGCAGTTTAGAAGGATGCTGAGGTGCCAGCGGCAATTGTTATAGCGCAGCACGATTGCGCACCAAGAAGAGTTTGGCCTTCTCATCCTTGAAGGCCTGGCAACCCTTAAAACTAGCAACATGCTCCAGTCCACAGTTGGCGCATAGACCTTTGGTGGTAAGTGGCTTTGAGCATTCCGTTGAAGGATGGGCACCCGCGCATTTCATGCAATTAAAAGGCCTTCAACAGTAGTTTTTGCTGTGTCCAAATAATTGGCAGCGATGACATTGAACCGGGTCAGACCGCTTGAGTTGGCGTTCAATAACTACAGATTGACCGCCCAGGTTGACAATCTTCAAAATTTGGTCATTACCATTGTTAGCACTTGGTTCAAGTTCAATTTCAAACATATTTTTAGGCTTATTGGCTCTGTCTTTCAGCACATTCACATACCTTGGGAGGGAACCCCATATTTGTCAGTTCATTTCTAATCCACACACTTGGTGTTGACCAGTGCAGGTGTCTAATAATAGCACGAAAGCCGCGTTCATTGCGAGCTTGAAACGTATGCAAGTGATGACTGTCATCGTTATTTAGAGCTTCGCGTAAAATGTTATAAGTAGAAATATCAGAGCACTGTATACGCACTCCACCTGCGGTTGACTTGGTAGAAAAATTGCCAGCTCCCGACAAATTTTTAAGGTTTTCCAGAAACGGAACGATTTGCATAATGTTAGAAACAAAAAGTAAAGGTGGCCTCCTGGCGTAATTGCTGCTGCTGCTTAATGTTGGTGACAGCTACCGAAGGGGCTGTTTTAGAGTCCTTTGACAATGAGCCACGTCCATTGTCACAAGCCATTGGCGACAACCCGCGTGCAGTATCCATAATCTTCGTTGAGGTTGAGCAAGGTGAAGAGAGAGTGGATGCAGCGGAGCAATTACGCAGTGTTGGAAAAAGCGAGGCACAGCTTATAGCCGAGATATTGAATACATCCACATCACTTTCATCTTGAGATGACTCATTGACTGCTTGTTTCTTGTTGAGCGGAGCAACAACAATACTTTTTAAGGACTCCTCCGATCCTGCCGAACGGGTGCCCGACTGACGGGATTTCAACGTATTTTTGGGGTTTTTTTTTTTAGTCATAATAGAAGAAAGAAATTAAAATAAAAATAAAATAAGTTAGGTTTTTGCAGAAATTCAGATTCAGGTTCTTTAAAAGAAAGAAATTTTAATTTTTATTACGATTTTTCAAAAAGATTTTTTTTTTTTGAGCGATGTGCACAGTATCACCAAAAAAGGTGAACAGAATGATTTGGCACATTTTCTTAAGAAAGCCTTGAACAGAGAATTTATAAGTAGTTTTCGTAAAAAACTGGTCGAACCAGATTTATTGCCAATAAGTCCAAATGAGGCATTGGCATTTTTAATTGAAAACTCATTATCAAAACAGCAATACGCAAACATTAAAGCCCTGACGAAAAATCACGGATGTGACATTTTTCCATCATATGCAGAAGTCAGCGAGCGAAAATTGCAATGCAGGCCAAAAGACATAACTTACTCTGATACTAAAGCAGAAGTAAGTTTACAAAATTTATTGAACCATACAGCAGATCGAATATTTGAAATGCAAAAAGAGGTTATTACAAATTATAAAACAATTTCTTGCAAATTAATTGTCAGCTATGGGTTTGATGGTTCAACAGGGCAAAGTGTATATAAGCAACGCATGGATTCGGGTGAGCCTGTTGTAAGACAACACTCTCTCTTTGTTACAACAATAATTCCGCTAAAAATAGTAGATCAACAAGAAAAAATTATATGGGCTAATCAGTCACCGCAATCGATAAGATTCTGCCGTCCATTAAAAATGGAATTCGCTAAAGAGACGAAAGATCATATTCTAAACGAGAAACAAAACATAGACTTTCAAATAGAAAACCTTAAAGAACACACTTATTTGTGTGGTGAACAAACGGTTTGACTTTAATTGATGGTAAAGTTTTAAATATTTTGACTGGCACAAAATCATGTCAATTATGCCCACTTTACGGTGCAAAGCTGAATCAATTTTTAAATACAACCAATTTTTTTTCAATTGACTCTTCCAAATTAATCCAATTAATCTGCAATATGGAATAAGCCCTCTGCACGCTTGGATAAGATTTCTGGAATTTATTCTTAAAATATCTTATAGAGCAGAGAAAGAGGTTTGGCGGCTCAAAGAAGCTGATAAAGTGGAGGTATCATTGAGAAAAGATTATATTCAACGAAGGTTATGGGCTGAAATGGGTTTGGTCGTGGACAAACCGAAGCAAAATGGAAGTGGGAACAGCAACGGTGGGAACAGCAACGATGGTAACACCGCGAGGAGGGCGTTCTCAAATATTCATGTACTGTCAGATATTTTAGATTTCGACATCAATATTTTAAAAAGTTCCAGACAATATTAATCGCAATTTCTTGCGAATACAAAATCAATCCGGAAAAATTTAAAGCTTTGTGCGCCGAGACATTTAGTCTATATATTAAAAGATATTTTTGGTACCCAATGACGCCAACCGTGCACAAAGTGTTGGTCCATGGTTACCAGATTATTGAATATAGCATTCTTCCTGTTGGAGTTCTAGGAGAACATGCGTCTGAAGCGCGAAACAAAATATATAAGCAAGAAGATAGACGATCGCACTCGCGAAAATGTAGCAGGCTGGACACTATGACCGACGTATTCAACAGGTCAATGGATTCTTCTGATCCTTTGCTGTCCACTCTGAACTTAAATAAAAGAAAAAAAAAAATAAAACTAATCTGCCAAGTGAAGTCATAGCGCTTTTGGAAGCTCCAGATATCGCCACTTCAAATTCTTTTATTGTTAATAATAATGCAGAAGACGAAGATTATGACATGGAAATTTTTGGATTAGGGACCATAGCACTGGAAGAAGAAACTATTGACGATTTAACATTATAATAAGTAAATTAATATATATACATAAAACGAACATACATGTAATTAACATTTTTATTACAGATATTTCAGGTGCTGATGACAGAAAAATCTTTAAAAACACTTTTTTTTTTTAAATTATAAACTCACACTGAATAACTTATATATAACTAAAGTTTTTATTTTATCTTCGTAACTATAAAGGAGATATATATAACAAAAAAAACCGAAATTCAGACTTATTGTTAGTAATACACCACAAAAATTCAGAGTTTCTAGCTTTAAAGGTAGAGTTGATGCCGCAAAAAACGAGTTTTTTCCCACTGTGCATTGGGTAACACCATTTCCTTATTAATACTTAGATCTAGGTAATTTGTGGGACTCAAAATGTGAGTCCTCACAGTATGATGAAGAATTACCACAACCACTGCAAAAGGAGTGGAAAATATATCGAGAAGACCTCAAGGTTCTTAACGAAATTAAAATTGACCGACATGTCTATAAAAAACAAGTTCCTGTCCAAAGGGAAATACACACATTTGTAGACGCATCAGAAAGGGCATATGCAGCGGCAGTGTATATTGGCTCCATTCACAAGGATAAACGAATAAGCGTTCAATTATTATGCGCTAAATCCCGACTAGCACCGCTTAACGCTATTACACTTCCTCGATTGGAATTAAAGGGTGCCGTCCTAGGTGCAGAAACAACAAGCACGGTTAAGGAACAGCTATCCTTGGAGACCATACCTACATATTATTGGTCCGATTCAGAAATAGTATTATCTTGGATCAACAATCAAAAAACAATTAAAGACAAATTCGTAGCCACCAGGATAACAACCATTCACAATGTGTCCACAGAAAAGGAATGGAGACATATCCCAAGCGCACACAACGCAGCTGATGTAGCATCAAGAGGAATAACTGCTACAAAATTCAAGGATCACAGCTTGTGGTTCTATGGTGCACTATTTCTGCATGGACCTCCATCGACATGGCCATCGCCGTTTGTAGCAAAGGGAACTGAAGCATCCAAGGTCGTCCCTGAAGTCGTATTAGCAGCAACCAAATCAGAAAAATTGATATACACAATCAATCATGGAAACTCATACAATAAATTGTTGAGAATTGTTGCTTATATGATGCGTTTTCGAAAACGGAAAGCCAACGAACCAATACTACAATTGGAAGAAATAAATGAAGCCCAGAAGATAGTCATTCGTAATATTCAACAAAATGGCTTCATGGCAGAATTAAAGGATCTCCAGAAAAATCGTGAGGTGGACAGACACAGCAGCTTAAATGCTTTAGCACCATTCCTCGATAATGAAAATATTATTCGAGTAGGTGGAAGACTAGAAGCAGCAGACATCACATTTAACGCAAAACATCCTATGTTGGTGCCATACAATGACCCGATAACAAAATTGATATTTGAGCAAGGTCATAAGGATAACATGCATTGTGGACCTCAAGCTCTTTTAGCAACAATACGGCAAAGGTTCTGGGCCATTAAGGGAAAAACAATAGCCCGGAATATCGTGCAAAACTATGTAAGATGCACAAGAGCCAAACCTAGATTAATCCAACAAATCATGGGAAATCTACCACCATTAAGAGTCACTCAAGCAAGACCATTTCTTAATGCTGGGGTAGACTATTGTGGACCGATGAAGGTTTACTATAAGCTCCGTGGAAAGCAACCACATGTAGCATATATTGCCATATTCTGCTGCTTTGCAACAAAGGCAGTGCATTTGGAACTAGTAAGCGACCTTACGACCGATGCATTTCTAGCGGCTCTTCGAAGATTTATCAGTCGACGTGGGAAGTGTCAGACTCTGCATTGTGACAATGCAACAAACTTCGTGGGAGCCAGCAACAAGTTCAAAAATCTGGAAGAAGCAATTCAGTCAGACAAGTCTAAAAAGGCCATTATCGAGAGCTGCAATCAAGAGGGAGTAACGTTTAAATTTATTCCTCCCAGAGCACCTCACTTCGGCGGACTATGGGAAGCAGCCGTTAAATCAGCCAAGCAACTACTTAAAAATATTGACTCCGTTAAACTTACATATGAAGAATTAGAAACAGTAGTAGTCGAGATTGAAGCAATATTGAATTCTCGACCACTAGTGCCCTTGTCAAACGATCCAAACGACGTGACTGCATTGACGTCTGTACATTCTATAATAGGAGAACCACTGACGGCTCAAGTGGACCATGAACCATCGCAACAACCTGTTTCATTAGGACAGAGATGGACAGCAGTATCCAAGGTCAAACATCAGTTCTGGTCACAGTGATCAACGAACTACCTACAGCAACTCCAAGAACGGCATAAATGGAAAAAATCATATGCTAATGTTAAAGAAGGCATGCTGGTGCTAATAAGAGAGGACAACACACCAGTTCTGCATTGGCCAATGGGACGTATCATCAATGCAATCCCTGGAAAGGATGGCTTCGTTCGAGTTGTGGAGTTAAAAACAGCAAGGGGCATCTTCAAAAGGGACATCCAACATATTGCCCCATTATTTCCGGAAGAAGAACCGGATCACAAGCATCCGATAGAAGAAGAAGAACAACGCGAAGAGGAAACGAAACGCAAACGACGACAATTAAATATGCCATCATTGACAACGACGTTGTTAGTTATGATGTTGCTATTGCCACTCGCAATGGCTCAATCAATTAACATAACCCAGTTTGGACGAAAGCCAGGGATCATCTTTGAAAGGATTGGGACAACGTAACTCACTACAACCGATTGGAATATTGTTTCATATTACGACCTACAACCTTATTGGCAAGATATGATGACATTTTCATTGGGAACAAAGAAGATTGGAGAAATATGTCTGGAATTCAGTCAAATTCAGGCATGCAAAGGCATGTACCAACACTTCAAGCACATCGAAGAAGATCTACAAGCAGAAAATTATTTATTAACAAAACCACGATCACGACGAGCACCGTTGGATATTGTTGGAAATATTGCCAGTAGCCTGTTTGGAGTATTAGATTCGAATTATGCGCTTGAAATGTCGAACACTATCATGAAGGTAAAGGACAATGAGAATCACTTATTAAAGCTAATTGAAAACCAAACCACGTTAATCGACTCAACAATTAATGTGATACGTCGAGATGAAGTTTCCAACTCCAAAAGACTCACAATCATTGAAGGATTCATGACAGCTGCAAAGAAAGAAAAGGACCATTTCCAGTCTTTTCAATGGTACATCACACTTACCACGCAGCTAACACTCTTAGCAACAAACCTACAACTAATGCAGAGTGAGATTATTAATGTGTTAACAGACATTCGTCATAATACGATAAGTCCAGCACTGATCTCACCAAAACAATTAAAGGAACAATTGAATCAAATACGAGAGCACCTGAAGAGTGAACAAATGCTACCTGTCACGCCAGACAACTTGCTAATGCTCTACAAAATGATGAGGGCTGAAGGAACTATAGTAAATAATCATGTAATTATCAAAATTACATTGCCACTAGTATCCACACAAATGCTTGAAATATATAAGATCAGTCCTATTCCGTCAACATCCGAGAATGGAATAATCAACTATGACATCAAGATTCCGTTGTTCCGTTGCGCAATGAAATTGTTTCACAAAAGAACAGATGCATCATGTCATTTGACACAGTCAAATAAAACATTTACACTACTAAACATGCATGCAAGAAATCACTGGATATTTGCTACAAATTCTCAAGTGCAATTATCAGCGGTGTGTCCGGATGGAGCATCAGATATAATTTTACAAAACTCTGGAATACTAAGTGTAACTGCTGGATGTACACTACGAAACTCATTGATGACTCTCACCAGTCAAGACACCATCAAGACAATCAAACCTACGTCGTTCGCTCGTTTTGGAGATAAGATCAGCAAAATTAAAACAACAACAGCACAACCTGACACCACACTAACAAAGGAAGAGTTGATGCAACATTACATCGACTTACAAACATACATTTCAATTACCTCAAGAAATTGAACCGATTAAACATCATCACATCGCATTATACGGTGGACTCCTGTTCATGATGATCATGTCCATATTCTATATTAGAAACAAGTACTACAAAGGAAGGACATCCGCCAAATCAAATCCACCAACCGAAGAGAACCTACATCAATTTAGAATCAATATCGAAGATTCTTGAACATATGTTCAACGGCCGGGAGGATGTACGATTTTATATTAATCGTACGCTGCAGATGACACGTAGGCACACTGCTATCATAAGCAGATAGGCGACAGGGTACGTTTTCACACGCACCTAAGTCAACAGTGACCCTTACCAGAGCCCTGACCATTCGCTGATATGCAGGCGGACTTAGTAAATAAGGACCCTTTATCGCTACGCATGCAGATGCACGAACTCGCACCATCTGCATGCCATAAATCAGCAGATATCATTATACTTAGATAGTTAACATTTGTCTTTTATCATGTATCAGGTAACCTAATGTGTGTGTAATTTAATTAAAATTAAATGCGTTTTCTCTAAAATATGGGAACAGAAATAACAACAGTGACAAATGACCAAAATTGATACAACACAAGACAAAGGCGACAAACAATAAACAAGAAAACGATAAACAAGAAAAAAATTATATATATAATTTAATCTGGTCCATTCTTTCTGCCTTGAAACATATTCATTTTAGAATATGTTCATTGATAAAGTGCGCTGTTATAGTTAGGAATGCTTGGCTGGAGTTTGTTATAGTCACAGCATCACAGGTGAACGCTACGTCCTTCACTTTACTTAGCATCTCGACAACGATCAACTTTACCTGTTTATATTTGTCTTCCAAAATCGTTGTTACCTGAAAAATAAAATAAGAAATAAATAAAATAAGGAATAATAATAAAATACCACAAATTGTAATATTAATACTTGCCTTGAGTAGATATATATTGGGGGTTCTGGGACAGGTAGTGGAGTGAGGGAATTTCTGATACGTGAGGGATAAAAAGGTACGTGATGTAGTGAAGGTAATGGGTTGTGAGGAGGGGGATTAGGTAATAAAGGATCCTAATAAACATGTCGATCGGTTATTTATAGGTCATAATAGGGATAATTAATGGGTTTTAGGTACATCAGTAGGTGATAAAATAGTGTGGGAACTGTTAAAGGTTGAGAGGTGAGCATGTGAAACTGAGCATGTATGATCATGTTTACATGTGCAGGTGTAAGAGGGTGAATGTGTGTACGCAGCCGCCGGTGCACAGGAGCGTGTGACTCAAGATATCTTATTGATATTTGACAGTCCGGGAGACCCTTGTTCAACAAGTTAATGTCGATCGTTATAAGTGTGTCCTCAATCATACTAATTAAATTAAAATCCAGGAAACCCTTGTTCAACAAGTTAATATGTGCATTGTTCCTTTTGTGAGGTTAACCGTGATATTTGACACTCCGGGAGACCCTAGTTCAACAAATTAATGTGTTCGAGGGTGTGTGCGTGTGCGGTATTAAAGGTTGAGAGGTGAGCATGTGAAATTGAGCATGTATGATCATGTTTACATGCGCAGGTGTTAGAGGGTGAATGTGTGTACGCAGCCGCCGGTGCACAGGAGCGTGTGACTCAAGATATCTTATTGATATTTGACAGTCCGGGAGACCCTTGTTCAACAAGTTAATGTCGATCGTTATAAGTGTGTCCTCAATCATACTAATTAAATTAAAATCCAGGAAACCCTTGTTCAACAAGTTAATATGTGCATTGTTCCTTTTGTGAGGTTAACCGTGATATTTGACACTCCGGGAGACCCTAGTTTTTACAAATTAATGTGTTCGAGGGTGTGTGCGTGTGCGGTATTAAAGGTTGAGAGGTGAGCATGTGAAATTGAGCATGTATGATCATGTTTACATGCGCAGGTGTTAGAGGGTGAATGTGTGTACGCAGCCGCCGGTGCACAGGAGCGTGTGACTCAAGATATCTTATTGATATTTGACAGTCCGGGAGACCCTTGTTCAACAAGTTAATGTCGATCGTTATAAGTGTGTCCTCAATCATACTAATTAAATTAATATCCAGGAGACCCTTGTTCAACAAGTTAATGTGTGCATTGTTCCTTTTGTGAGGTTAACCGTGATATTTGACACTCCGGGAGACCTTAGTTCAACAAGTTAATGTGTTCGAGGGTGTGTGCGTGTGCGGTATTAAAGGTTGAGAAGTGAGCATGTGAAATTGAGCATGTATGATCGTGTTTGCATGCGCAGGTGTTAGAGGGTGAATGTGTGTACGCAGGCGCCAGACACCGCAGTGCGATACAAAGCGCATTTACCAACTGCTAGGACAGGGATCTCTTACTCGAAGAACTGGAAAGAATTGAACTGAATTGAAGAATGGTTCGTGAGACAAGCAATATGGATTCTTTACCTATCACATAATCTCTTTAGGCAGCGATGCAGCCTTTGGGCTTTTGGTGCCAAATACCGTTCCTTTACAGCATCCTCGAAGTAGACACTAATTAGATAGGCAGGTAGAATGATAACATTTGCACTGCTTGCAAGGTCACAAGGGAATTATCCAAAAGGCTGCTTTCTAAGATCAACTTAGAAGTAAGCCCTGATAAGAACCGGTGTTATCACAACTGCATTTCGCATACTAAATTTAACACAGAGAAAGTCTTATCATCGTTGCAATGCTTTACCGTTGGCTACAAGAAAGCCGAAGGTATTATTTTCGGTATTTACAATAAACCAATAATGGAACGAATTGCAAAGTTCGGGCCATTACATCGTTAGATGTAATATTAGCGGGAATTAGCTGCGTATGTCTTTAGCATGAAACGTGCTAATTTCTTTCCATAATCTATCTGACAATTACATTTTCTAATGAAGTCGAGTCCAATGATTCCATCACAAGGTATGGGGAATTCATTGTGGACTATTTGGAAGTCGTGTTCTATTATAAAATTGTCAAAAAGTAAATCAATTGAAGCTTGTCCAATTGATTGAATAGTTCCCTGTCCTATGCCTGTTATGTTTGTTTTGTTACTTTTATTTACGTTGTATTTATAATTGTATTTTAGCAACGATATATTTGCTCCTGTATCTACTAATAGTGTAAAGAATTTATTGTTATTATTAATTCTTATTTTAATGAGACTACTGAGGCTTAGATTAATATTGAATACCTTCACTACTGTTGGTTGCTCAAGGGGGCTACTTGGTTTTCCGAGTTACTCTGGGTAACTCGTACTTGAGTACGCTGATTATTCCCTCTATTTGGGTTGCTTCTATATTGAGAGTTTCCTCTGCTGTTATATTGGCCACCTCGGGAGTTTCCTCAGCTATTATTATTATTATAATTGTTATTACGATGGCCGCCTCAGTAATAAGGGCGGCCCCCTGTATTATAACGGCCGCGGTATGTACTGGGCTGTTTTGGTGAAGAGATGTTGTCCGTTGTTTCTGTGCAACTGTCTATAAATTTAGATATGGCAACGTTCATGCTGTTAAACGTGCCTGCTTGCATGATAATTTTTACCTTATCAATCGAGCAATTCTTTGTCATTGCCTTGACAGCTTGGGTCGTGCTGTATTTATTTGCTAGTTCTGGATTCAATCCATCACCAATATAAGCACCTTCTAGAGCTTTTGTTAATTGCTCAACCTCTTGCGTGTAGAGGTTGGCTGTTTTGTGCTTTTGCTGCAGATTTAGCAATTCTGCAGAAAGTACCTCAACAGATTCTCTCTTAACTGTTCTCGAGAGTTTATCTTTTATTTCCTGTATTGTTCTTTCTCTGCTAATGAGATTCCTAGCATGACCTTTTATCGAATCTAACAGGTTCAGAGCGTCTTTGAAACACTGTAGGTTTTCGGCCTTGCCGTCGTACTCAAATAATAGAGACGAGCCTGTCATTAGGAAATCTACTACTGATTGTGCCATCTTGTTTCCTATTTTACTTTCTGTTGGCTTACTATCTCTTTCCTCAGCAATTACGTCTATTAATAATTCAGCTGGGAAATTTAATGTATTCGGAACTAGTACTTGTAACTTGTGCCTTTGTGACACATATAATATGTTCTCTCTTAATCTAGATATTATGTCTTTTACTTGTGTCTGTTGTAACGAAGAAAATTTCGTATTGTGGACAAGTATTATGACACGGACCTCGTTATATTTTTCTAATATTGTCTCTAAAAGCTTTATCTTTGTATCTTTACTTATTGATGCACTCTTATTGAGGCATTTAAACGATCTATCAAAGTCTTCGCGCAGTTTCTTGATTTTAGCTATTATATTTAGCCAATCCATCAAGTTGGAAGCTGGGCGTTTAATCAAAAGATTTATTTAATTATATTTTATGTTCTGTTTTAATATTTGTTTCTGTGTTCTTAAATAGCTTAAAGGGCATTTATTTCATTGGTTTTCTTTTTTTTTTTCAAATTAAATTTAGTTGTTAAATTATTGTTCATTACATTTCAACAAAATGGCTTCATGGCAGAATTAAAGGATCTCCAGAAAAATCGTGAGGTGGACAGACACAGCAGCTTAAATGCTTTAGCACCATTCCTCGATAATGAAAATATTATTCGAGTAGGTGGAAGACTAGAAGCAGCAGACATCACATTTAACGCAAAACATCCTATGTTGGTGCCATACAATGACCCGATAACAAAATTGATATTTGAGCAAGGTCATAAGGATAACATGCATTGTGGACCTCAAGCTCTTTTAGCAACAATACGGCAAAGGTTCTGGGCCATTAAGGGAAAAACAATAGCCCGGAATATCGTGCAAAACTATGTAAGATGCACAAGAGCGAAACCTAGATTAATCCAACAAATCATGGGAAATCTACCACCATTAAGAGTCACTCAAGCAAGACCATTTCTTAATGCTGGGGTAGACTATTGTGGACCGATGAAGGTTCACTATAAGCTCCGTGGAAAGCAACCACATGTAGCATATATTGCCATATTCTGCTGCTTTGCAACAAAGGCAGTGCATTTGGAACTAGTAAGCGACCTTACGACCGATGCATTTCTAGCGGCTCTTCGAAGATTTATCAGTCGACGTGGGAAGTGTCAGACTCTGCATTGTGACAATGCAACAAACTTCGTGGGGAGCCAGCAACAAGTTCAAAAATCTGGAAGAAGCAATTCAGTCAGACAAGTCTAAAAAGGCCATTATCGAGAGCTGCAATCAAGAGGGAGTAACGTTTAAATTTATTCCTCCCAGAGCACCTCACTTCGGCGGACTATGGGAAGCAGCCGTTAAATCAGCCAAGCAACTACTTAAAAATATTGACTCCGTTAAACTTACATATGAAGAATTAGAAACAGTAGTAGTCGAGATTGAAGCAATATTGAATTCTCGACCACTAGTGCCCTTGTCAAACGATCCAAACGACGTGACTGCATTGACGTCTGGACATTCTATAATAGGAGAACCACTGACGGCTCAAGTGGACCATGAACCATCGCAACAACCTGTTTCATTAGGACAGAGATGGACAGCAGTATCCAAGGTCAAACATCAGTTCTGGTCACAGTGATCAACGAACTACCTACAGCAACTCCAAGAACGGCATAAATGGAAAAAATCATATGCTAATGTTAAAGAAGGCATGCTGGTGCTAATAAGAGAGGACAACACACCAGTTCTGCATTGGCCAATGGGACGTATCATCAATGCAATCCCTGGAAAGGATGGCTTCGTTCGAGTTGTGGAGTTAAAAACAGCAAGGGGCATCTTCAAAAGGGACATCCAACATATTGCCCCATTATTTCCGGAAGAAGAACCGGATCACAAGCATCCGATAGAAGAAGAAGAACAACGCGAAGAGGAAACGAAACGCAAACGACGACAATTAAATATGCCATCATTGACAACGACGTTGTTAGTTATGATGTTGCTATTGCCACTCGCAATGGCTCAATCAATTAACATAACCCAGTTTGGACGAAAGCCAGGGATCATCTTTGAAAGGATTGGGACAACGTAAATCACTACAACCGATTGGAATATTGTTTCATATTACGACCTACAACCTTATTGGCAAGATATGATGACATTTTCATTGGGAACAAAGAAGATTGGAGAAATATGTCTGGAATTCAGTCAAATTCAGGCATGCAAAGGCATGTACCAACACTTCAAGCACATCGAAGAAGATCTACAAGCAGAAAATTATTTATTAACAAAACCACGATCACAACGAGCACCGTTGGATATTGTTGGAATATTGCCAGTAGCCTGTTTGGAGTATTAGATTCGAATTATGCGCTTGAAATGTCGAACACTATCATGAAGGTAAAGGACAATGAGAATCACTTATTAAAGCTAATTGAAAACCAAACCACGTTAATCGACTCAACAATTAATGTGATACGTCGAGATGAAGTTTCCAACTCCAAAAGACTCACAATCATTGAAGGATTCATGACAGCTGCAAAGAAAGAAAAGGACCATTTCCAGTCTTTTCAATGGTACATCACACTTACCACGCAGCTAACACTCTTAGCAACAAACCTACAACTAATGCAGAGTGAGATTATTAATGTGTTAACAGACATTCGTCATAATACGATAAGTCCAGCACTGATCTCACCAAAACAATTAAAGGAACAATTGAATCAAATACGAGAGCACCTGAAGAGTGAACAAATGCTACCTGTCACGCCAGACAACTTGCTAATGCTCTACAAAATGATGAGGGCTGAAGGAACTATAGTAAATAATCATGTAATTATCAAAATTACATTGCCACTAGTATCCACACAAATGCTTGAAATATATAAGATCAGTCCTATTCCGTCAACATCCGAGAATGGAATAATCAACTATGACATCAAGATTCCGTTGTTCCGTTGCGCAATGAAATTGTTTCACAAAAGAACAGATGCATCATGTCATTTGACACAGTCAAATAAAACATTTACACTACTAAACATGCATGCAAGAAATCACTGGATATTTGCTACAAATTCTCAAGTGCAATTATCAGCGGTGTGTCCGGATGGAGCATCAGACATAATTTTACAAAACTTGTAGTGGCCGTAGTCTAGCTTGCACTCACAAACTCTCTTAACTCTCCAATTATCAAAGAGCGCTCAAATAATTCGCCGCACTCAAATGACAATTCCCAATTCGCCGTCGTCTCATTGCAATGCTCTCGCATAATGCAGATAGAAAAGGTGAACATAAAGAGATAAGGTGAACATAAGAGATAAGATGATCAACGGTTACTACCTTTGGTAACTACCGTTCTAGTACCACGGGCATTGGAAGGGCAAATGTTCTCTCTCGTTGTCTATAAGAGGGGGCGAATTCAACGTGCATTCACATTTTATTCAGAGTGCAGCGAAGACTGATACCAAAGCGTGCAGATATAAACTTTTAAAATCGAAACATTTGCGGAAAGAATATATATGTATATATTAGTACATTAAAAATCGGAGTTAATAAAGGCCGTAACATTTATATTAAAAGAAAGCCAAAGTTATTGAACGTCCGTAAATAGCAACGCTATATGCTGTGTAACTTTGCCAGCAGACGCGACTGAGCAGTTTGGAAGTCATTGTGAAAATATACAAAAAGGTGATATTCAGTGAATATTTAAACAAATAGTGTATGCTAATTAAATATATTTATTCATAGCTGCGATATTTGATTTAAACACGGCCGGCCTTGAAAAGCGTTTCCACGCTGCCAACTATAAACCAGGCCGGTCGTGTCCATAAGGAGCCCCCAGTGACTGCAAAACTATACACTGGGCGGCAAAACACTGACACTTACTCAGTCACTGCGATAAAACAGGGCCGTGAAACGCGCCGAGCTAATATACCTATCAGTTAATAACGGATGCGACTCCCCTAATTAAACGTGACTCCGATATCATTTAGATGATCACCACGCCACAATAGTTTGAGAGCTATACGTATGGGATTTTAAAGTTGCAGACCGGAGACATATAGTGGTAACAGCCACCGTAGCTCATAGCGACGCGGCTATGTCCAGCCTGACATAGGCCACCCAACCCCAGCAGCAAAAGAGATGCGCTAAGGCGTTTCTTTTTCTCCCGGCAGCCCAAAGGCGGAATGCCAACAAAAGTATCACGCTAGTATAAATACATTTCTATATTAAATCTTTTCACTTAAACTTTATCTAATAACGTCTTTCGTACGCATATATTCCTAAGGCAATTTAAAACTTGTACAACTCGCAGTAGAATCTCAAAACAAGCACACACATATGGACACACACACATAACTGCATAAACCTTCTTCCAAAAACAGCACAGCAGCGCATCGAAGGGCCCATCGATCAAGCGGATATCATCTGTGAGTAACTAAATGAATGTGAATAATTGATATTGTCAACGGTATGCCATCTGCATTGCCAATGTAGTTATGTTTCGTAGTGGTCCAGATATATATATATCCAAATGAAATAATTGTGAAATGCCCTTGTTGTGAAAAAGAAGTGAATCTACTGCGCGTTCATAAAAATATTCTTTTACCTTGTCTTTATTACAAATTGTTATTGCCATCGAATTTGAATATGAAATCTCTAAATACTTTTAGGTTAAAATGCCTTAAAACTAATGAATAAAAAAATGAATTATAATGTTTACCTAATCATGCAAGCCTAATAATTTAATGAGGTTCATCGCCGACCAAATGAACGCCCATAATAGTGAGATTTAATACTTATACGTAGCATTGAATAAGGGATAGCCGAGAAGTCCGCGAGCTATCATGGTAGGGAGGGTACAGAGCGGGATACGATCAACATCTTAGTATCCTAGCACAATATGACCAGCATATAGCATCCATTAACAGCGTGGTTTATTTGAATTCAATTTAGTTGACGATTTTCATTTCCGTAGTGCACTTAATCATTATTTTTCCCGTAGTGCGTATATGTTTAGGCAAGAAAAGAACCCACACCCCATCCGACGAGCTTAGACCAGAGAGAAGCCAGAAGTGCACGAACCTTCTTAGCCTAACATATAGTCAATACTAGTGGTACATACACAACAGCAATTCCACACGCTACATAGGGTAGAAAATAATTGGCGCCCAACGCGGGGGCCCGAGAGGTATAGAAAAGTTACAGATCCTACTCCTTAACTAATTACAGAAAGTAATTAGAGCCCAACAAGGAGGATTTCTTTTGAGCCAAGTATTTAGTAAAAATATTTATTTTAAAAAAAAAAAATATAAAAAAAAAATATGGGCCCCCCAAAGGGGGGGTTTTTTTTGGGGGGGATTTAGTAAAAATATTTATTTTTAAAAAATAAATTGGCGCTTAAGCGTGGAGCTCGAGATGTAATGAAAAATTTACAGATCGTACTTCTTATCAATTACAAAAGTAATTGAGGCCCAACCCGAAAGGTCAGATCAGTACAGGCAAAATTTCTCGATTCTTTGTAGTATTAATCTCAATCAAGAGACAGGGCATGGTCGTCAGGCTGCAACATGTATACAAGCCCAAGAATAGCTTTAAAGAACCGAAATATGAATCCCGTAATATTAACATAACATCACGTTCGACCTTTCAAAATGCTCTTTGAATCCAGCCATTAAAAATTTCATCTTTTATAAAATTCAAAACGAAATGATTTTCCCAGATTTGATGTTATACAACCCAGCAACTTATTTTCGCGAATCACGATTGCTATTCATAAAGTTTGGATATGTCGACCGAGATAAGTCTGGAAGTTGCCGAATAATTCTCATGTTTGGAAATCTCCATTTTTAGAAATGGGAGAATGTGTATAGCAATATGGCGTCAAGGTAACAGAATCTCAGATATTGGAATCGCGATCTCTCTCGTGTTAATCGGGTCAGTCGACCATACTGAGCCTGTAGTCAGTGACGACAAAATTTGCTAATTATCCTTTAAATAATAAACTACTATAAGGCTTTCGATAGCAAATATTAGGAACCGCGAGCACCTAGAAAATTTTTGGGGAAACTCGACCAATATTAGCAACAGTCAGTCTTGAGTAGAGCAATAGAATCCTTTAGATTATCAATAAGCTATATGCAGGTTATATTTTTAAACACGTTATGGAGTGTTTATTTTGGGAAGCGATGAACCATTAATTATATGAACAGAAAAACTATAAATATGTCAGTAAGACACAGCACGGAAGATCTCAGTAATATGTTACAACTACAAGACCCCTTCTGCGGCTGCTGCCACCAGCCAATGCAACCAACCAATTTAATAGCAACGTCCCCATGCCATCATAGGTTTCACAACGAATGTATACAGATAGCGTTGCAAAATACAAATATTTGCCCCACATGCAAAAACCCTTGCACAGCCAGACAGTTATCATTGTCAAATTGTAGTCACAACAATTTGGCCGCTGAAATAAATGCAGCAAGCATTTGCCAGCGCCTGATCAGAACACAGATCAAAACAGCAATAGACGTAATAATAGATACCGCAGAGGGGAGGCACTACACGTAGAGGCATGACCACTAGGTCTGCACAACGAGCGATGCAGAACGAAGAAGCAAATCAGAGTAGTCTGACTGTGGATTCATCGAAAGAAGCAAACAGGGAAGATATAGATAAAATAATTCAGTCAGCCATGCAACAACAAGAGCAGAAACTCATGCGAAACTTGTCAGCCTTGATTCAATCACAGTTCGCAAATATTCAGATAAGTAATGGAGGTCAAGAGGAAACGAATTCTAATGTCAGGGCAGGACAGACTACTCAGCGTCCGGCAAGCCAAACTACTGGCAGTAGTCCAACTATACCTCGAAGATATTCTTCAATTCCTCCAGAGAAAGTATCGAATATCATTCTCAATTGGAGATTGAAATTTGATGGATCAAGACATGGTATTTCTACAGAAGATTTTCTGTACAGAGTTCGTTCAATGACGGCACAAAACCTATACGGTGATCATAACTTACTTTGCGATCATTTACATTTGCTTTTAGGAGACAAAGCCAGTGATTGGTTTTGGAAATTTCATAGAAACCATCCTTGTTTCACTTGGGAAAAATTCTGTGAAGAGTTTCGAAAGAAATATGAAGACGCCGACACAGATATGGATATATGGGATTCCATAAATTCCAGAAAACAAGGCGAAAAAGAGCCGTTTGAAGAATTTCAGTTCGAAATTGAAAAACTCGTCAGCCGTTTACGTAACTCTATTGCAGAAGAATCATTAGTTAGAATTTTAATTAGAAATTCCAAAACGTCGCTGCGTTATGAACTAATGCATTTAGGCATAATAACATTAGCTCGATTACGCGAGGAAATCCGTACTCACGAGCAGTTTTGTAAACAGACAAGACAGCAGTCCTATAGACAGCAGCGTCCATTCGTTTCAGAGCTTGACGAACAAACAGAAATAGCCGCGATTCAGCGCAAAACTATGAAGTGTTGGAACTGCGGAAAAGTAGGTCACCGCTATGACTTTTGTCTTGAGCCTAGATCTATTTTTTGTTACGGGTGCGGGGCAGCAAACGTTTTCAAGCCCAATTGTATCCATTGTAACAATCCGGAAAACTCATCGGTGGATGCGCAGGCCAGATCCGTACTGACGCATCCACGACAATAAACCCAGACGTAAGCAATCAGATCCAACAACATTCAACAGATCTGAACCAAACCCCAGACTTACAAAATAATACTAAAGAAAACACAATTATTAAGAACGTATATAAGCCATTCCATGAGAGACTAGCACATTATCTGGCGACACGTAGTCGAATTTTCGGTCACGTGGACAATTACGAGCCCCGGAAGAAAACCAAACGTTCTACTGTCCGTATGCGCGTCTTTTGGAAGAAAGTACGCGCGTGCCGACATAAACTAGTTTCAGCCATCTTCATGAATAACGACAATCGGTTATATACAGACATTCAATTAGAAGGGCATTCATTTGTCGCTCTTCTAGATTCGGGAGCAACTATCAGCTGTCTTGGCGGTAAAGCAGCAGCACAGTTGAAATCTCACCCAAACGTTCAAAAATCTTCAGGTCGTATCAAGACAGCAAACAACTCAGAATGTGTAGTGATAGGTCGATTAGTTTGTGATATAACATATCGTGGCATAACCAAACCAGTTGAATTCTACATAATTCCAACCCTTAAGCAAGATGCATATCTTGGCATTGACTTTTGGCGAGACTTTGGTCTGTTAAACCAAATAGTTCAAACTTCAAGCCAAGTAAATGAGCTTGATGTAGGCAGAGATGTGGATGTCGATGAAGGTCCTCCAAAAGTTCATTCTCTTTCCGAACATCAGCGTAACGAAATGGAACAAGTTAAACTAAAACTTCCATCATTCGTACGAAAGTGATCGAACACAGTATAGACGTAGGCGACGCTAAAGCAATTAAGCAAAGGCACTGGCCTATATCCCCAGCTAAGGAGAAGCTTATGCTCTCTGAGATCCAAAATATGCTCGATTTGGACGTCATTGAGGAGTCTAAGAGCGCATGGAGCAGCAATTGTGTCCTCGTGAGAAAAGGAGAAAAAATTCGCTTATGCCTGGACTCAAGAGAGATTAATAAATGCACCCGCAAGGATGCATATCCTCTTCCACACGTTGATGGAATACTCAGCAGGTTGCCACCCGCTCGTTTCATTACAGGCTTAGATATGAAGCATGCCTTCTGGCAAATCCCTCTTGAGGAGAAATCACGCCAAATAACGGCGTTTACAATTCCAAACCGCCCTTTGTATCAATACAAGGTCATGCCGTTCGGGCTGTGCAACGCTGCACAAACCTTAGTTCGATTAATGGACCAAGTTATTCCCGCACACTTGCGCACGAGAGTATTCGTTTACTTGGATGATCTATTGGTTCTCTCGGAAGATTTCGAATCCCATATGGTACTCTTAAGCGAAATAGCAGGTTACTTGCGCAATGCTAACCTGACTATAAATATCGCCAAGTCCAAATTTTGTATGCAAGAAATAAAATATCTTGGATTTATCATAGGGCACGGTAAAATAAAGACAGACCCAGGAAAGCTCACGGCAATAAACGAATTTCCGATACCAACTACTGTCAAACAATTGAGAAGATTTCTCGGTATGACAGGATGGTATCGACGTTTTGTTGACGGCTATGCTTCCGTAACTCTACCACTGACAGAACTTTTAAAGAAAAATAAGCAATTCAAGTGGAATCCACAAGCTCAAGGAGCATTCGAGATGTTGAAAAGCAAATTATCATCAGCACCCATTCTGATCATGCCAGATTTCTCCAAACCGTTTTTATTGTTGTGCGATGCCAGTCTGCACGGACTCGGCTGCGTGTTAGCTCAACTGAGCGTTGATGGCTCGGAGTTACCAACGCAACTACACGGTAACTGGAGCTAGAATGTTTAGCTGTTCTAAAAGGCATACAAAAGTTCCGTTCGTACATAGAAGGACAAGCGTTTGTAGTAATCACTGACCATGCTTCGCTGAAATGGTTGTTAAACCAAAAAGATCTTACAGGGCGCTTGGCCAGATGGGCATTGCAATTACGCGGTTTAGAATGTACAATACAGCACAGAAAAAGGTTCTCATAATGTCGTGGCCGACGCTCTATCGCGCCGAGACGAAAACGAAGTCTCTGAATTTGCAGATTCTGGTCCAATAATAGATTTAAAATCAAAAGAATTTGAATCACCAGAATATCTCGATTTATTGAAAAATGTCATTCAGAATCAATCCAAATTGCCGGATCTGAAAATCAGTGATAACTTTTATACAAACGAACAGAGTTTGCTAGTGGAGAAGAAAAGCAGGAAGTAGAATCTTGGAAGCTTTGGATTCCGAACGCTTTGATAAACGATGTTCTTCATAGAGCACACGATCCTCCAGATTCAGCTCATTGCGGTACGGCTAGACTTATCGCTAAGTTAAAACGCTATCTATTTTGGCCTGGCATGGTTACGCAAATTCGTAATTTCGCAAACTGTTCGATATGCAAATCCACTAAAAGTGCAAATATGATCCTTAGACCTCCAATGGGAAAGCCAATGTCATCAGACAGACCTTTCCAAAAGTTGTACTTGGACATTTTAGGCCCGTATCCTAGATCAAAAAGTGGAAATATAGGACTTTTGATTGTTGTGGATCACAATACTAAATTTCACTTCCCTACAACCATTAAAGAAATTTACATCCAGCAAGATCTGCGAGTTTTTGGAAAATGTGTTTTATACATTTGGAGTCCCAGAAACAGTATTGACAGACAATGGATCACAATTCAAATCAGGATGTTTCAAAGCATTTTTGACTCAATTCGGAGTATCTCAGATTTGTACGGCCATTTATTCGCCACAGGCAAATGCAAGCGAACGCCTGAACCGTTCAGTTTTAGCCGCCATAAGAGCGTACATTGGCAAAGAACATATCAATTGGGACGTGAATCTAAATGAAATTAATGCGTCAATAAGAGCTAATATTCATAGAAGCACCGGACATTCTCCGTATTATTTATGCTTCGGACAAAATATGATGCTCAATGGGCAAGATTATGAACTTTTGCGCAAGCTGAATATGTTGTCCGACGACACAACTCTGAAGCGGCCAGACATGATGCAATTGGCTCGTGCAAAGGCCAAAGTTAACATAGACCTCACTCATGACGTAAACGCTCGACGATACAATCTAAGAAGTAGATCCCTTCGACTAAAAGTAGGAGACACAGTTTATGCCAGAAATTTCGCGCAGAGCAACGCTGCTAAGAATTTCAGCAGTAAACTTGCCCCTGTATTTGTAAAGGCTTCAGTAGCTAAACAGCTTAGTCCAGCATATTATGAGTTACAAAACGAAGCAGGCAAAAAGCTAGGAGTTTACCATCTAAAAGACATCAAAGTTTAATGCAAGCTCGACCTTTGCACTATTTTTCTTCAGTTAATGACTACTCGAGATACATCTGTCGCAGCATTATCTGTGCTGTAGTGGCCGTAGTCTAGCTTGCACTCACAAACTCTCTTAAACTCCAATTATCAAAGAGCGCTCAAATAATTCGCCGCACTCAAATGACAATTCCCAATTCGCCGTCGTCTCATTGCAATGCTCTCGCATAATGCAGATAGAAAAGGTGAACATAAAGAGATAAGGTGAACATAAGAGATAAGATGATCAACGGTTACTACCTTTGGTAACTACCGTTCTAGTACCACGGGCATTGGAAGGGCAAATGTTCTCTCTCGTTGTCTATAAGAGGGGGCGAATTCAAAGTGCATTCACATTTTATTCAGAGTGCAGCGAAGACTGATACCAAAGCGTGCAGATATAAACTTTTAAAATCGAAACATTTGCGGAAAGAATATATATGTATATATTAGTACATTAAAAATCGGAGTTAATAAAGGCCGTAACATTTATATTAAAAGAAAGCCAAAGTTATTGAACGTCCGTAAATAGCAACGCTATATGCTGTGTAACTTTGCCAGCAGACGCGACTGAGCAGTTTGGAAGTCATTGTGAAAATATACAAAAAGGTGATATTCAGTGAATATTTAAACAAATAGTGTATGCTAATTAAATATATTTATTCATAGCTGCGATATTTGATTTAAACACGGCCGGCCTTGAAAAGCGTTTCCACGCTGCCAACTATAAACCAGGCCGGTCGTGTCCATAAGGAGCCCCCAGTGACTGCAAAACTATACACTGGGCGGCAAAACACTGACACTTACTCAGTCACTGCGATAAAACAGGGCCGTGAAACGCGCCGAGCTAATATACCTATCAGTTAATAACGGATGCGACTCCCTAATTAAACGTGACTCCGATATCATTTAGATGATCACCACGCCACAATAGTTTGAGAGCTATACGTATGGGATTTTAAAGTTGCAGACCGGAGACATATAGTGGTAACAGCCACCGTAGCTCATAGCGACGCGGCTATGTCCAGCCTGACATAGGCCACCCAACCCCAGCAGCAAAAGAGATGCGCTAAGGCGTTTCTTTTTCTCCCGGCAGCCCAAAGGCGGAATGCCAACAAAAGTATCACGCTAGTATAAATACATTTCTATATTAAATCTTTTCACTTAAACTTTATCTAATAACGTCTTTCGTACGCATATATTCCTAAGGCAATTTAAAACTTGTACAACTCGCAGTAGAATCTCAAAACAAGCACACACATATGGACACACACACATAACTGCATAAACCTTCTTCCAAAAACAGCACAGCAGCGCATCGAAGGGCCCATCGATCAAGCGGATATCATCTGTGAGTAACTAAATGAATGTGAATAATTGATATTGTCAACGGTATGCCATCTGCATTGCCAATGTAGTTATGTTTCGTAGTGGTCCAGATATATATATATCCAAATGAAATAATTGTGAAATGCCCTTGTTGTGAAAAAGAAGTGAATCTACTGCGCGTTCATAAAAATATTCTCTTACCTTGTCTTTATTACAAATTGTTATTGCCATCGAATTTGAATATGAAATCTCTAAATACTTTTAGGTTAAAATGCCTTAAAACTAATGAATAAAAAAATGAATTATAATGTTTACCTAATCATGCAAGCCTAATAATTTAATGAGGTTCATCGCCGACCAAATGAACGCCCATAATAGTGAGATTTAATACTTATACGTAGCATTGAATAAGGGATAGCCGAGAAGTCCGCGAGCTATCATGGTAGGGAGGGTACAGAGCGGGATACGATCAACATCTTAGTATCCTAGCACAATATGACCAGCATATAGCATCCATTAACAGCGTGGTTTATTTGAATTCAATTTAGTTGACGATTTTCATTTCCGTAGTGCACTTAATCATTATTTTTCCCGTAGTGCGTATATGTTTAGGCAAGAAAAGAACCCACACCCCATCCGACGAGCTTAGACCAGAGAGAAGCCAGAAGTGCACGAACCTTCTTAGCCTAACATATAGTCAATACTAGTGGTACATACACAACAGCAATTCCACACGCTACAAACTCTGGAATACTAAGTGTAACTGCTGGATGTACACTACGAAACTCATTGATGACTCTCACCAGTCAAGACACCATCAAGACAATCATACCTACGTCGTTCGCTCGTTTTTGGAGATAAGATCAGCAAAATTAAAACAACAACAGCACAACCTGACACCACACTAACAAAGGAAGAGTTGATGCAACATTACATCGACTTACAAACATACATTTCAATTACCTCAAGAAATTGAACCGATTAAACATCATCACATCGCATTATACGGTGGACTCCTGTTCATGATGATCATGTCCATATTCTATATTAGAAACAAGTACTACAAAGGAAGGACATCCGCCAAATCAAATCCACCAACCGAAGAGAACCTACATCAATTTAGAATCAATATCGAAGATTCTTGAACATATGTTCAACGGCCGGGAGGATGTACGATTTTACATTAATCGTACGCTGCAGATGACACGTAGGCACACTGCTATCATAAGCAGATAGGCGACAGGGTACGTTTTCACACGCACCTAAGTCAACAGTGACCCTTTACTGATATGCACCGAAACAACCTGACCATTCGCTGATATGCAGGCAGACTTAGTAAATAAGGAACCTTTATCGCTATGCATGCAGATGCACGATCTCGCACCATCTGCATGCCATAAATCAGCAGATATCATTATACTTAGATAGTTAACATTTGTCTTTTATCATGTATCATGTAACCTAATGTGTGTGTAATTTAATTAAAATTAAATGCGTTTTCTCTAAAATATGGGAACAGAAATAACAACAGTGACAAATGACCAAAATTGATACAACACAAGACAAAGGCGACAAACAATAAACAAGAAAACGATAAACAAGAAAAAAATTATATATATAATTTAATCTGGTCCATTCTTTCTGCCTTGAAACATATTCATTTTAGAATATGTTCATTGATAAAGTGCGCTGTTATAGTTAGGAATGCTCGGCTGGAGTTTGTTATAGTCATCGCATCGCAGGTGAACGCAACGTCCTTGACTTTACTTAGCATCTCGACAACGATCAACTTTACCTGTTTATATTTGTCTTTCCAATAATGTTGTTACCTGACAAATAAAATAAAAAATAAATAAAATAAGGAATAATAATAAAATACCACAAATTGTAATATTAATACTTGCCTTGAGTAGATATATATTGGGGGTTCTGGGACAGGTAGTGGAGTGAGGGAATTTCTGATACGTGAGGGATAAAAAGGTACGTGATGATGTAGGAAGGTAATGGGTTGTGAGGAGGGGGATTAGGTAATAAAGGATCCTAATAAACATGTCGATCGGTTATTTGTAGGTCATAATAGGGATAATTAATGGGTTTTAGGTATATCAGTAGGTGATAAAATAGTGTGGGAAGTGTTAAAGGTTGAGAGGTGAGCATGTAAAACTGAGCATGTATGATCATGTTTACATGCACAGGTGTTAGAGGGTGAATGTGTGTACGCAGCCGCCAGTGCACAGGAGCGTGTGACTCAAGATATCTTATTGATATTTGACAGTCCGGGAGACCCTTGTTCAACAAGTTAATGTCGATCGTTATAAGTGTGTCCTCAAGCATACTAATTAAATTAATATCCAGGAGACCCTTGTTCAACAAGTTAATGTGTGCATTGTTCCTTTTGTGAGGTTAACCGTGATATTTGACACTCCGGGAGACCCTAGTTCAACAAGTTAATGTGTTCGAGGGTGTGTGCGTGTGCGGTATTAAAGGTTGAGAAGTGAGCATGTGAAATTGAGCATGTATGATCGTGTTTGCATGCGCAGGTGTTAGAGGGTGAATGTGTGTACGCAGGCGCCAGACACCGCAGGCAACAAAGCGCATTTACCAACTGCTAGGACAGGGATCTCTTACTCGAAGAACTGGAAAGAATTGAACTGAATTGAAGAATGGTTCGTGAGACAAGCAATATGGATTCTTTACCTATCTCATAATCTCTTTAGGCAGCGATGCAGCCTTTTGGCTTTTGGTGCCAAATACCGTTCCTTTACAGCATCCTCGAAGTAGACACTAATTAGATAGGCAGGTAGAATGATAACATTTGCACTGCTTGCAAGGTCACAAGGGAATTATCCGAAAATGTGCACTGCTTTCTAAGATCAACTTAGAAGTAAGCCCTGATAAGAACCGGTGTTATCACAACTGCATTTCGCATACTAAATTTAACACAGAGAAAGTCTTATCATCGTTGCAATGCTTTACCGTTGGCTACAAGAAAGCCGAAGGTATTATTTTCGGTATTTACAATAAACCAATAATGGAACGAATTGCAAAGTTCGGGCCATTACATCGTTAGATGTAATATTAGCGGGAATTAGCTGCGTATGTCTTTAGCATGAAACGTGCTAATTTCTTTCCATAATCTATCTGACAATTACATTTTCTAATGAAGTCGAGTCCAATGATTCCATCACAAGGTATGGGGAATTCATTGTGGACTATTTGGAAGTCGTGTTCTATTATAAAATTGTCAAAAAGTAAATCAATTGAAGCTTGTCCAATTGATTGAATAGTTCCCTGTCCTATGCCTGTTATGTTTGTTTTGTTACTTTTATTTACGTTGTATTTATAATTGTATTTTAGCAACGATATATTTGCTCCTGTATCTACTAATAGTGTAAAGAATTTATTGTTATTATTAATTCTTATTTTAATGAGACTACTGAGGCTTAGATTAATATTGAATACCTTCACTACTGTTGGTTGCTCAAGGGGGCTACTTGGTTTTCCGAGTTACTCTGGGTAACTCGTACTTGAGTACGCTGATTATTCCCTCTATTTGGGTTGCTTCTATATTGAGAGTTTCCTCTGCTGTTATATTGGCCACCTCGGGAGTTTCCTCAGCTATTATTATTATTATAATTGTTATTACGATGGCCGCCTCAGTAATAAGGGCGGCCCCCTGTATTATAACGGCCGCGGTATGTACTGCGCTGAGTCTGATTTTGGTAGAAGAGAATAGTGTTGGAATGTCCAGTTGTTTCTGTGCAACTGTCTATAAATTTAGATATGGCAACGTTCATGCTGTTAAACGTGCCTGCTTGCATGATAATTTTTACCTTATCAATCGAGCAATTCTTTGTCATTGCCTTGACAGCTTGGGTCGTGCTGTATTTATTTGCTAGTTCTGGATTCAATCCATCACCAATATAAGCACCTTCTAGAGCTTTTGTTAATTGCTCAACCTCTTGCGTGTAGAGGTTGGCTGTTTTGTGCTTTTGCTGCAGATTTAGCAATTCTGCAGAGAGTACCTCAACAGATTCTCTCTTAACTGTTCTCGAGAGTTTATCTTTTATTTCCTGTATTGTTCTTTCTCTGCTAATGAGATTCCTAGCATGACCTTTTATCGAATCTAACAGGTTCAGAGCGTCTTTGAAACACTGTAGGTTTTCGGCCTTGCCGTCGTACTCAAATAATAGAGACGAGCCTGTCATTAGGAAATCTACTACTGATTGTGCCATCTTGTTTCCTATTTTACTTTCTGTTGGCTTACTATCTCTTTCCTCAGCAATTACGTCTAGTAATAATTCAGCTGGGAAATTTAATGTATTCGGAACTAGTACTTGTAACTTGTGCCTTTGTGACACATATAATATGTTCTCTCTTAATCTAGATATTATGTATTTTACTTGTGTCTGTTGTAACGAAGAAAATTTCGTATTGTGGACAAGTATTATGACACGGACCTCGTTATATTTCTCTAATATTGTCTCTAAAAGCTTTATCTTTGTATCTTTACTTATTGGTGCACTCTTATTGAGGCATTTAAACGATCTATCTATCTAATGTGATACGTCGAGATGAAGTTTCCAACTCCAAAAAGACTCACAATCATTGAAGGATTCATGACAGCTGCAAAAGAAAGAAAAGGACCATTTCCAGTCTTTTCAATGGTACATCACACTTACCACGCAGCTAACACTCTTAGCAACAAACCTACAACTAATGCAGAGTGAGATTATTAATGTGTTAACAGACATTCGTCATAATACGATAAGTCCAGCACTGATCTCACCAAAACAATTAAAGGAACAATTGAATCAAATACGAGAGCACCTGAAGAGTGAACAAATGCTACCTGTCACGCCAGACAACTTGCTAATGCTCTACAAAATGATGAGGGCTGAAGGAACTATAGTAAATAATCATGTAATTATCAAAATTACATTGCCACTAGTATCCACACAAATGCTTGAAATATATAAGATCAGTCCTATTCCGTCAACATCCGAGAATGGAATAATCAACTATGACATCAAGATTCCGTTGTTCCGTTGCGCAATGAAATTGTTTCACAAAAGAACAGATGCATCATGTCATTTGACACAGTCAAATAAAACATTTACACTACTAAACATGCATGCAAGAAATCACTGGATATTTGCTACAAATTCTCAAGTGCAATTATCAGCGGTGTGTCCGGATGGAGCATCAGACATAATTTTACAACTTACAACTTTTTTAACTGCTGGATGTACACTACGAAACTCATTGATGTCTCTCACCAGTCAAGACACCATCAAGACAATCATACCTACGTCGTTCGCTCGTTTTGGAGATAAGATCAGCAAAATTAAAACAACAACAGCACAACCTGACACCACACTAACAAAGGAAGAGTTGATGCAACATTACATCGACTTACAAACATACATTTCAATTACCTCAAGAAATTGAACCGATTAAACATCATCACATCGCATTATACGGTGGACTCCTGTTCATGATGATCATGTCCATATTCTATATTAGAAACAAGTACTACAAAGGAAGGACATCCGCCAAATCAAATCCACCAACCGAAGAGAACCTACATCAATTTAGAATCAATATCGAAGATTCTTGAACATATGTTCAACGGCCAGGAGGATGTACGATTTTACATTAATCGTACGCTGCAGATGACACGTAGGCACACTGCTATCATAAGCAGATAGTGTAGTGTACAGCCTAGTATATTTTGATGGCTTTCAAGCTCAGGCTAAGGTGACTGATAGAAGCCTGAGCCCGTGGAGTTTTGGGTCCGGAGGATGTGCACTCTTGCTTTGCTCGGTCTAAGCTCGCCGGATTGGTCGGGGTTTTCCAGGCCAAACTCCCTAGTACATACTACGTCATACAATATAAGTGCACGGTTTAACTAGCATAGTGATAATATTTACAAGAATGACAAAATCGGTGCCGACACACCTTTTCAAATGAATACTGGAATTATTCATCAGAGGGAACTAGATGTTGTTGTCCCTCGTCTCTACCCACCCTACCATGGCAAAGTATCTGGCATTGCCCCTAATATTCAAAGAATACGATAATTAAGTTACTTCATGTTGTCTCAGCGAAGATCCAGATAGACCCATAATAATGTTTAGTTATCCATATTCCATTCTATTTTTTTTTTCATATAAATTCATTTACAATTTTTAAATACATTATTCCTTTCTGTGAGAGGAAGTAAATCAAAATAAATGCAGTTAACATACAATTACTGCTTAAAGAAAGTAGGCCTTAGGCTGAGACAAACACGTGGCATTTATATATATACTAATTAATCATCAAACTACTGTGTAGACTCACTCATTTTTGAATTTTACTTTTATACATTTTTTTAATCCGCAACTCTCTCGAACGATGGGCCCATTGTACGGTTGTTGGGTAAAGTTGGAAGCTGTATTAAAGATACTCAGAAGAAATTAGATATATATGCCTACCATGTGTACATGCTCGTCCAATCAAAATCAAATTAATCGGCCATAAAATAGAGATTCATATATAAGAAGATTACGTTACTTAAGCTAGTTGTAATATAAATTTAATTTAGATTTATAAAGATTTCATTTCATTGAATCCATTTAAATTTGCATATATAGTAAGAACGGTTTGAATAACTTTACTCATTGAAGTTGATTGAAACAATTTTAATTTAATTTCTATTTTTGCTCTCGAGTTATAGAACTCATCAGCTGTGCTAATTTTAATTAATTTCTGGCTGTGCGTGCGTGTGTGACTTTCGCTTAGGCAGTTTGAGAAACATAGGTGACTTTCAAACTGTGCCTTGGAAAACAGTTGCACTTCGCGCGTTCTCTTGCAACCAAAGATGAAATTGGGTTTGAAGCCGAAAACTGGGTGATTATGAAAATTGTTGCACCAGCATCGTACACAGAAATGTCATGACTTATCTTATACACATATTATCTAAGATCTGGCCCACACAACAGAACCAGTGAGAACTTTTATCGACCTATGACCTTGTCTGGATTTAACCAAGGTCGGCCGAGGTGGTTCGTCAGCCAGTGGGCTCCAGATCAGTTGAAGAAAGCGTGGCCAGGCCTTCTAGACTTCAAAAGAAATACCGCCTGCCACACGGCTGAAAGAAAATCTTCACTTTAGCGAGTTGCACAATTATAGCACTTGAAAAATATCACCTTTTGAAGAATAAAACACTACTGGCACAATTATTGGAATTAATCCGATTTCTTCGGTCGCGCCAGAAAATTGCTGGTGATATAACCAGGTTCAGATTGCAGCGTAAGCTGTATTTGCTTTTTTTTTTTATATATTAAGACTTTTTATTTAAATTTATCAGATCACAAAGACAATGCGTCTGTTTAACAAAAGAGCCGATCAGAAAGTGCGAGATAGATGAGGTAAAAGCACTTTTTATAACTTCGAAAAAAAAGCTTTAAGCTGGAGTTACGGTTGAATCATACGATCAGCCAAATCGCGTGGGCGGCTTAAGAGAGATAAGAGATAAGCTTTATGCTGTGCTAACCGAGTTCAGAGAGATAAGAGATAAGCTTTATGCTGTGCTAACCGAGTTCAGTGCAAAAAGAGATAAGCTTTATGCTGTGCTAACCGAGTTCAGTGCAAAAAAGAGGGACAATTTCGAATTTCGAATTTATATTCGAAAGCATTCTGCTTGGGATACTACAGCGCAGATAATGGAACAAGACGTGTTCGAAGATGCATTATCTGAAGACCATTATATCTTTTTGCTTACTTGTATGTCTTTTAAGTGGAATACTCCGAGACGTTTCTCTTTCTCGTCTACTAACTCGTAATAATACGGGCTTCGTTTTTTCTTTACCGACGCTGAAATAAACACAGGTGCGAGTTTTGAACTAAACTTTTTAATAGCATTACTCTGTGTGAAATTTCTAGCATATACTTTATCTCCTTCGTTTAATTGAGCTTGTCGACAACGTAAATTATATCTATTTGCATTTTCCTGATGTACTCGATCTATGGTTTCTTTGGCTATTTGTCGGGCCACTTTCAGATTGTCAGTTCTCTCTAATCGAGTGTCATCTTCCAACAAATCTAAGCGGCGTAACAATTCGTAATCTTGATCGTTTAGAATCATATTCTGGCCGAAGGTCAGAAAATAAGGTGAATATCCGGTACTTCTATGAAGAGTAGCTCTTAGTGCGCCACTAATGGCATTCAAATTCAAGTCCCAATTCGAGTGTTCAGTCCCAATGTAAGCTCGTATTGCAGCCAATACCGATCGATTTAATCGCTCACTGGCATTAGCCTGCGGTGAATAAATCGCGGTGCATTTATGGAAAACACCAAAAGTATCAAGGAATTTCCGGAAATGGCTGGATTTAAACTGCGAGCCATTGTCTGTTAAGACTGTTTCGGGCACCCCAAAGGAATAGAAAATTGATTGTTCTAAATATTCACAAATCTTAGGTGCTGTAAACTTTTTTAAAGGGCATAGAAAATGAAACTTTGTGTTATGGTCAACTATTATCAACAAACCAATATTGCCACTTTTCGAACGCTGATAAGGTCCTAAAAGATCAATATACAATTTCTGAAAGGGTCGTTCCGAAGTGAGTTGTCTGCCCATCGGTGGTTTTAGGACTGTGTTTGGACTCTTGGTAGTTCTACAGACATCACATTCTGATATGTATTGCCGAATTTCGCTGACCATACACGGCCAAAAGAAATGTCTTTTTATTTTGTCAACAGTCTTACTCATTCCACAGTGTGCAGAACTTGGCATATTATGTGCTTGATTAAGTACATCTTCCACTAAGCCAGAGGGTACCCAAAGCTTCCATGAAAAATCTTCTTGACTCGGGTCGCCAGATGCGAATTGAGTCCTCTTATACACATAATTGTCAACATCTTTTAAATCAGGTGTTTTCGACTGATTTAATTTAATCTTTTCAATAAGAGATTGATATTCAGGCGAATTGAATTCTTTTGATTCTAAATCAATTGTTGGACCTTCTTTAAAAAAGGTTATGGATTCGATTGTAGGTTCATCTCTACGTGACAAGGTGTCAGCCACAACATTTTGCGAACCGCTTCTATGTAAAATGTCAAAAGTAAATGATCGTAACTTCATTGACCATCTGGCTAATCTGCCAGATAAATCTTTTTGTCGCCTGAGCCATTGAAGAGACGCAGGATCGGTTATGACGAGGAATTCCTGTCCTTCAATATAAGAACGAAACTTTTTTATACCTTTTATAACCGCTAAACATTCTAGCTCCGTAACTGAATAGTTACGCTGTGCTTTAGATAATTTTTCGGACATATATGCTATTGGTAATTCGACTCCGTCTCGTTTTTGCGCTAATACACAACCGATTCCATAGATGCTAGCGTCACAAAGTAAGACAAATGGTTCAGAAAAATTAGGAGTTATTAGAATGGGTGCGACTGTTAAACAGGATTTCAATTTTTCGAAGGATTCCTGGGCGTGCTCATTCCATGTAAAACCTTTTTTCTGTTTTAACAATTCGGTCAGGCCAAAACTAACTGTGGCGTAATTATCCACAAACCGCCTATACCATCCCGCTAAACCTAAAAATCTACGCAATTGCTTAATTGTGGTTGGAACTGGAAAGTCGGTTATGGCTTTTATTTTATCTGGGTTGGTTTTTATTTGTCCGTTGCCTATTGTAAACCCGAGATATGAAATTTCCTTCATGCAAAAATTTGATTTACCAACATTAATGGTCAGATTAGCCTTCCTCAAGCACAGGGCGATTTCCTGAAGAAGAACTAAATGCGAATTAAAATCATCAGATAGAACCAGGAGATCGTCAAGATAAACGAACACACGTGTTCTTAGATGCGGTGGAATGACTGTATCCATCAAGCGACATAGAGTTTGAGCGGCATTACATAAACCGAATGGCATCATTTTGTACTGATATAGCGGTCTGTTCGGTATGGTAAAAGCCGTATATTGTCGTGATTTCTCCTCTAAGGGTATCTTAAAATTCCGTCGATATGAGGGAGTGGATACGCGTCACGTTTTGTAACTTTATTCACCTCTCTCGAATCGAGACATAGACGGTATTTTTCGCCTTTCTTCACTAAGACACAATTACTACTCCACGGGCTAGTGGACTCTTCTACGACGTCGAGTGCCAGCATATTATCAACCTCAGCGAAGATGGAAATGTTGCCATTACAGTTTGGAGGCGTTGTTTTTGCTCAGGTGTTAAAATATGTAATTTCGGAGTATCTTCATTTTCCTCGGACGTTCCTATATCTAATTCGGAAATTAAAGGGGAATCCGAAATTTTATTAGCCAAACCAGCTATCTTCCAAAAATCCATTCCTAGTATAATATTTTGTTTAATTTCAGGGATTATAAATATTTCTAATTCAAAAATTTTATTATTATATTTAATTGGTGTTGATATTTTTCCTACTACTTTGCTTTCGGTTCCGTTTGCGGTTTTTATGACTCCTGAACACTTGCGAGTCTTATAATTGGACAAAAGCTCTTGAGCTGCCGAACTGCCACTGCAACTTATTGTAGCGCCGGAATCCAATAATGCAACATACTCTTTTTCGTCAATGTGTACATTGGTGTAAATTCTATTATCATACTCTAAAAATATAGCACTAATAATTTTTTTCCGATCATTCTGGATTCGTTTCCAGAAATTACGTAACCGTTTGGTTGACCTTTTGGGTTCTATTAATAGTTGGGTACTAGTATCTATTTCATTAAAAACCTTTTCTCGAAGAGAGTTATATTTTTTCTATTCTTTTATGTAAGGGAATAAAAGAATAATGAATTTGATTTTCTGGACTGAGCTGGGTTGTTTGTGTTTCAGCATCGCGAATTATATGATTGTTTATTAATTCGGATGCTGAGTTTTCCGAAGTCATAATTTGAATTGTTATGGATGTGTCTGGCTGTTGCGGCTGGACACATCCTTCGTCATGTTTCCCGCTTGGGTACATTTAGGACAGACAGGCTTATAGATGTTCTTTCCTCCACAGCCGTAACAGAAAATACTACGGGGTCCTACACAATCGACAAATTTGTGACCCTTGATGTCACAATTCCAACATGTTGGTATTAAAGGAGTTGAACGACGCTGAATGGCTGCGACTTCTTCTGTTCTTTCTTCAAAAATAGGTTGGTCCTCGTTATCTTCAGAACAATTAATCTCGGAAATCTGAGGACGTATAGCTCTTGGTTTAAAGAATTTCAAATTAGAATAAAATTGTTCATGTTTTCGAATTGCTTGTCTGAGCCGTGAACGATTCGGAATATTTAAATGAAGTAATTCATGTTGAAAATTTGGCTTAGCATTCCGGATCAACAGTTCAACTAGCTCACCTTCGGATGGGGAGTTCTGAAGTCTGGCAACGAGATCTTCTATGACATATTGGTAATCATCGAGAAGCTCATTTTCACCTTGGCGGCGTTTTCTTATTTGCTCCCATATATCATAATCTGTTTCCACTTCTTCAAATCTTTTCCTAAATTCTTCGCAAAAGGTGTTCCAAGTGAAATTGGTGTGGGAACGGTGAAATTTCCAATACCAATCGTTGGCTTTTCCGGTAAATAACAAGTACAAGTGGTCACAAAGTAATTCGTAGTCATTGTTCAGATTCTGCCTAGTTAAAGCACGAACTCGATAAATGAACTCTTCCATTCTCATACAATTTCTAGAGCCATCAAACTTGATGTGCCAACTTTGTAAAATATTTGGGACTTTTTCTGGAGATACACGAGAATTTACGCTTCCATTTAGAACGCTATTTCTTGGTGATACACCAGGTAAAACTGATTGGTTCATTTGAGATCTATCGTTGTTTCTACATGCTTGATTATTATCGTTGAATATGTCTGGTGGTCTTAAGTCTGTTCTTTGATTAATTTTTAACAAAGCTAATTGTTCTTGTATGGTCGTCTCAATTGATTTATTCAAATATGAGGTTAGATTTTCGACCATCGTTGCTTGATGTGCGCTAATTGTAGATTGAACAAAGTTTGCAATATCTACAGGAGTTTTAAGAGACAAGTTAAAGTTTGTTTGTGTTGGTTCTGCTAGAACATAATCTAATCTACCACGAGTATTTGATCTAGTGGTCATCTTAGATTTGGGAATAGTACCGCGGGCTCGACCTGCTTTATGGCCTCTCGTGGGCTGCGAATTGCTTATACTACGAATTGAATCATTCCTGCTACCAGGTCTTTCTGAATCTTGTAGTTCGGCAAAAAGGGTATTATTCGAAAATCGTAATGCCATTTGTGTACAATCACTAGAACAAGTGGGACATAAAGTGTTTGATTTAAGATGTTCAGTGATGCAGTCTATATGAAAGTTATGTAAACATGATGTTTATGCTATTAGATGTGTGGCAGTCATTACTTCATTGCAAATCCCACAAAAAGGGTATGCTGTAGCTAAAGCCGCCACAATGTCATCATTGCTATGTCTTACCGACATTTTGATAATACAATTTCCAAAATTAGGTAAAATCAATTCAGGAGTAAATAGAATATTATTTACCACAAAATGTCTAAATATAGGAATTTAAATTTTTTTATTTCATGCAAAAAATAGGTCTATCTTTCTCTTCTCTTCAACAACACAAAATAATGATAAATAATTTCCAGTAACACTTGCTATTTCAATTTAATAAGTATGTAAAACTGTTGCAGATTCCTTCGAAATATTGGACAAAATCCGTACAATAAAAACAGAGTTTTGTAATCCAAATATATACGAAGTGAATTTTAATTTGAATTTCATATAAGTTCCTTAGAATTGTCTAGTCTCATCCTGGTCGTCCAATCCCATTTAAAGAATTGCAAACGCAAAATCCAAGGATAGATTTAGAACTTTTCTTTAAAAAAACTATATGAAATAATTATGTAACCAAAACAAAATTTGCTGAGTGATGTAAAGTCTAGCCGAGAAGTAGAGCGACGCAAAATTTCTTCTGGGAAACTGAAAATAGTTTAAAATCATTATTTTAAACTAACTAGTTTATTCCCTTTAAGCTATTTCGGCCTCATACGTTGGGCGCCATTTATATGTGTAGTGTACAGCCTAGTATATTTTGATGGCTTTCAAGCTCAGGCTAAGGTGACTGATAGAAGCCTGAGCCCGTGGAGTTTTGGGTCCGGAGGATGTGCACTCTTGCTTTGCTCGGTCTAAGCTCGCCGGATTGGTCGGGGTTTTCCAGGCCAAACTCCCTAGTACATACTACGTCATACAATATAAGTGCACGGTTTAACTAGCATAGTGATAATATTTACAAGAATGACAAAATCGGTGCCGACACACCTTTTCAAATGAATACTGGAATTATTCATCAGAGGGAACTAGATGTTGTTGTCCCTCGTCTCTACCCACCCTACCATGGCAAAGTATCTGGCATTGCCCCTAATATTCAAAGAATACGATAATTAAGTTACTTCATGTTGTCTCAGCGAAGATCCAGATAGACCCATAACAATGTTTAGTTATCCATATTCCATTCTATTTTTTTTCATATAAATTCATTTACAATTTTTAAATACATTATTCCTTTCTGTGAGAGGAAGTAAATCAAAATAAATGCAGTTAACATACAATTACTGCTTAAAGAAAGTAGGCCTTAGGCTGAGACAAACACGTGGCATTTATATATATACTAATTAATCATCAAACTACTGTGTAGACTCACTCATTTTTGAATTTTACTTTTATACATTTTTTTAATCCGCAACTCTCTCGAACGATGGGCCCATTGTGGTTGTTGGGTAAAGTTGGAAGCTGTATTAAAGATACTCAGAAGAAATTAGATATATATGCCTACCATGTGTACATGCTCGTCCAATCAAAATCAAATTAATCGGCCATAAAATAGAGATTCATATATAAGAAGATTACGTTACTTAAGCTAGTTGTAATATAAATTTAATTTAGATTTATAAAGATTTCATTTCATTGAATCCATTTAAATTTGCATATATAGTAAGAACGGTTTGAATAACTTTAACTCATTGAAGTTGATTGAAACAATTTTAATTTAATTTCTATTTTTGCTCTCGAGTTATAGAACTCATCAGCTGTGCTAATTTTAATTAATTTCTGGCTGTGCGTGCGTGTGTGACTTTCGCTTAGGCAGTTTGACAAACATAGGTGACTTTCAAACTGTGCCTTGGAAAACAGTTGCACTTCGCGCGTTCTCTTGCAACCAAAGATGAAATTGGGTTTGGAAGCCGAAAACTGGGTGATTATGAAAATTGTTGCACCAGCATCGTACACAGAAATGTCATGACTTATCTTATACACATATTATCTAAGATCTGGCCCACACAACAGAACCAGTGAGAACTTTTATCGACCTATGACCTTGTCTGGATTTAACCAAGGTCGGCCGAGGTGGTTCGTCAGCCAGTGGGCTCCAGATCAGTTGAAGAAAGCGTGGCCAGGCCTTCTAGACTTCAAAAGAAATACCGCCTGCCACACGGCTGAAAGAAAATCTTCACTTTAGCGAGTTGCACAATTATAGCACTTGAAAAATATCACCTTTTGAAGAATAAAACACTACTGGCACAATTATTGGAATTAATCCGATTTCTTCGGTCGCGCCAGAAAATTGCTGGTGATATAACCAGGTTCAGATTGCAGCGTAAGCTGTATTTGCTTTTTTTTTTTATATATTAAGACTTTTTATTTAAATTTATCAGATCACAAAGACAATGCGTCTGTTTAACAAAAGAGCCGATCAGAAAGTGCGAGATAGATGAGGTAAAAGCTCTTTTTATAACTTCGAAAAAAAAAACTTTAAGCTGGAGTTACGAGTTGAATCATACGATCAGCCAAATCGCGTGGGCGGCTTAAGAGAGAAAAGAGATAAGCTTTAGTGTGCTAACCGAGTTCAGAGAGATAAGAGATAAGCTTTATGCTGTGCTAACCGAGTTCAGTGCAAAAGAGAAAGCTTTATGCTGTGCTAACCGAGTTCAGTGCAAAAAGAGGGACAATTTCGAATTTATATTCGAAAGCATTCTGCTTGGGATACTACAGCGCAGATAATGGAACAAGACCTGTTCGAAGATGCATTATCTGAAGACCATTACCATCTTTTTGCTTACTTGTATGTCTTTTAAGTGGAATACTCGGGAGAGGTATTTCTCTTTCTCGTCTACCCAACTCGTAATAAACAGGGCTTCGTTTTTTTCTACCGACGCTGAAATAAACACAGGTGCGAGTTTTGAACTAAACTTTTTAATAGCATTGCTCTGTGTGAAATTCTATATATACTTTATCTCCTTCGTTTAATTGAGCTTGTCGACAACGTAAATTATATCTATTTGCATTTTCTTGATGTACTCGATCTATGGTTCCTTTGGCTATTTGTCGGGCCACTTTCAGATTGTCAGTTCTCTCTAATCGAGTGTCATCTTCCAACAAATCTAAGCGGCGTAACAATTCGTAATCTTGACCGTTTAGAATCATATTCTTGGCCGAAGGTCAGAAAATAAGGTGAATATCCGGTACTCCTATGAAGAGTAGTCTTAGTGCGCCACTAATGGCATTCAAATTCAAGTCCCAATTCGAGTATCCAGTCCCAATGTAAGCTCGTATTGCAGCCAACTTCCGATCGATTTAATCGCTCACCGGCATTAGCCTGCGGTGAATAAATCGCGGTGCATTTATGGAAAACACCAAAAGTATCAAGGAATTTCCGGAAATGGCTGGATTTAAACTGCGAGCCATTGTCTGTTAAGACTGTTTCCGGGCACCCCAAAAAGTATAGAAAAATTGATTGTTCTAAATATTCACAAATCTTAGGTGCTGTAAACTTTTAAAGGGCATAGAAAATGAAAACTTTGTGTTATGGTCAACTATTATCAACAAACCAATATTGCCACTTTTCGAACGCGGATAAGGTCCTAAAGATCAATATACAATTTCTGAAAGGGTCGTTCCGAAGTGAGTGGTCTGCCCATCGGTGGTTTTAGGACTGTGTTTGGACTCTTGGTGTTCTACAGACATCCATTCTGATATGTATTGCCGAATTTCGCTGACCATACGCGGCCAAAAGAAAATGTCTTTTTATTTTGTCAACAGTCTTACTCATTCCACAGTGTGCAGAACTTGGCATATTATGTGCTTGATTAAGTACATCTTCCACTAAGCCAGAGGGTACCCAAAGCTTCCATGAAAAATCTTCTTGACTCGGGTCGCCAGATGCGAATTGAGTCCTCTTATACACATAATTGTCAAAAACTTTTAAATCAGGTGTTTTCGACTGATTTAATTTAATCTTTTCAATAAGAGATTGATATTCAGGCGAACGAATTCTTTTGATTCTAAATCAATTGTTGGACCTTCTTTAAAAAGGTTATGGATTCGATTGTAGGTTCATCTCTACGTGACAAGGTGTCAGCCACAACATTTTGCGAACCGCTTCTATGTAAAATGTCAAAGTAAATGATCGTAACTTCATTGACCATCTGGCTAATCTGCCAGATAAATCTTTGTCGCATGAGCCATTGAAGAGACGCATGATCGGTTATGACGAGGAATTCCCTGTCCTTCAATATAAGAACGAAACTCTTTTATACCTTTTATAACCGCTAAACATTCTAGCCCGTAACTGAATAGTTATGCTGTGCTTTAGATAATTTTTTCGGACATATATGCTATTGGTAATTCGACTCCGTCTCGTTTTGCGCTAATACACAACCGATTCCATAGGTGCTAGCGTCACAAAGTAAGACAAATGGTTCAGAAAAAATAGAGTTATTAGAATGGGTGCGACTGTTAAAACAGGATTTCAATTTTCGAAGGATTCCTGGGCGTGCTCATTCCATAAAACCTTTTTTCTGTTTTAACAATTCGGTCAGGCCAAAACTAACTATGGCGTAATTATCCACAAACCGCCTATACCATCCCGCTAAACCTAAAAATCTACGCACTTGCTTAATTGTGGTTGGAACTGGAAAGTCGGTTATGGCTTTTATTTTATCTGGGTTGGTTTTTATTTGTCCGTTGCCTATTGTAAACCCGAGATATGAAATTTCCTTCATGCAAAATTTGATTTACCAACATTAATGGTCAGATTAGCCTTCCTCCAAGCACAGACGGCGATTTCCTGAAGAAGAACTAAATGCGAATTAAAATCATCAGATAGAACCAGGAGATCGTCAAGATAAACGAACACACGTGTTCTTAGGTGGAATGACTGTATCCATCAAGCGACAATGAGTTTGAGCGGCATTACACAAACCGAATGGCATCATTTTGTTCTGATATAGCGGTCTGTTCGGTATAGTAAAAGGCAACTATTGTCGTGAATTTCCTCTAAGGGTATCTGCCAGTACGCATGTTTCATATCTAGACCAGTGATGAACGTGCAGGTGGTAATCTACTTAAAATTCCGTCGATATGAGGGATGGATACGCGTCGTTTTGTAACTTTATTCACCTCTCTCGAATCGAGACATAGACGGTATTTTTCGCCTTTCTTCACTAAACACACCATTCACTCCACGGGGGCTAGTGGACTCTTCTACGACGTCCGAGTGCCAGCATATTATCAACCTCAGCGAACATTATTTTTATGGCTGGTGAACACGCGCTTTTTAACACGGGCTTGCAGTACCTACGTCGATAGCATGTGTTAATCTAGTTCTCCCTAAACCTTCTGCAGCAAAAGATGAAAATGTTGCATTACAGTTTGGAGGCGTTGGTTTTTGCTCAGGTGTTAAAATATGTAATTTCGGTATCTTCATTTTCCTCGGACGTTCCTATATCTGTTCGGAAATTAAAGGGGAATCCGAAATTTTATTAGGCTCAAACCAGCTTTCTTCCAAAAAATCTTCCTAGTATAATATTTTGTTTAATTTCAGGGATTATAAATATTTCTAATTCAAAAAATTTTATTTATTATATTTAATTGGTGTTGATATTTTTCCTACTACTTTGCTTTCGGTTCCGTTTGCGGTTTTTATGACTCTGAACACTTGCGAGTCTTATAATTGGACAAAGCTCTTGAGCCGCCGAACTGCCACCGCAACTTATTGTAGCGCCGGAATCCAATAATGCAACATACTCTTTTTCGTCAATGTGTACATTGGTGTAAATTCTATTATCAGACTCTAAAAATATAGCACTAATTTTTTCCGATCATTCTGGATTCGTTTCCAAGAAATTACGTAACCGTTTGGTTGACCTTTTTGGGTTCTATTAATAGTTGGGTACTAGTATCTATTTCATTAAAAAATCTTTTCTCGAAGAGAGTTATATTTTTCTATTCTTTTTTATGTAAGGGAATAAAAGAATAATGAATTTGATTTTCTGGACTGAGCTGGGTTGTTTGTGTTTCAGCATCGCGAATTATATGATTGTTTATTAATTCGGATGCTGAGTTTTCCCGAAGTCATAATTTGAATTGTTATGGATGTGTCTGGCTGTTGCGGCTGGACACATCCTTCGTCATGTTTCCCGCTTGGGTACATTTAGGACAGACAGGCTTATAGATGTTCTTAGCTCCACAGCCGTAACAGAAAATACTACGGGGTCCTACACAATCGACAAATTTGTGACCCTTGATGTCACAATTCCAACATGTTGGTATTAAAGGAGCTTGAACGACGCTGAATGGCTGCGACTTCTTCTGTTCTTTCTTCAAAAATAGGTTGGTCCTCGTTATTTTCAGAACAATTAATCTCGGAAATCTGAGGACGTATAGCTCTTGGTTTAAAGAATTTCAAATTAGAATAAAATTGTTCATGTTTCGAATTGCTTGTCTGAGCCGTGAACGATTCGGAATATTTAAATGAAGTAATTCATGTTGAAAATTTGGCTTAGCATTCCGGATCAACAGTTCAACTAGCTCACCTTCGGATGGGGAGTTCTGAAGTCTGGCAACGAGATCTTCTATGACATATTGGTAATCATCGAAAGCTCATTTTCACCTTGGCGGCGTTTTCTTATTTGCTCCCATATATCATAATCTGTTTCCACTTCTTCAAATCTTTTCCTAAATTCTTCGCAAAAGGTGTTCCAAGTGAAATTGGTGTGGGAACGGTGAAATTTCCAATACCAATCGTTGGCTTTTCCGGTAAATAACAAGTACAAGTGGTCACAAAGTAATTCGTAGTCATTGTTCAGATTCTGCCTAGTTAAAGCACGAACTCGATAAATGAACTCTTCCATTCTCATACAATTTCTAGAGCCATCAAACTTGATGTGCCAACTTTGTAAAATATTTGGGACTTTTTCTGGAGATACACGAGAATTTACGCTTCCATTTAGAACGCTATTTCTTGGTGATACACCAGGTAAAACTGATTGGTTCATTTGAGATCTATCGTTGTTTCTACATGCTTGATTATTATCGTTGAATATGTCTGGTGGTCTTAAGTCTGTTCTTTGATTAATTTTTAACAAAGCTAATTGTTCTTGTATGGTCGTCTCAATTGATTTATTCAAATATGAGGTTAGATTTTCGACCATCGTTGCTTGATGTGCACTAATTGTAGATTGAACAAAGTTTGCAATATCTACAGGAGTTTTAAGAGACAAGTTAAAGTTTGTTTGAGTTGGTTCTGCTAGAACATAATCTAATCTACCACGAGTATTGGATCTAGTGGTCATCTTAGATTTGGGAATAGTACCGCGGGCTCGACCTGCTTTATGGCCTCTCGTGGGCTGCGAATTGCTTATACTACGAATTGAATCATTCCTGCTACCAGGTCTTTCTGAATCTTGTAGTTCGGCAAAAAGGGTATTATTCGAAAATCGTAATGCCATTTGTGTACAATCACTAGAACAAGTGGGACATAAAGTGTTTGATTTAAGATGTTCAGTGATGCAGTCTTTATGAAAGTTATGTAAACATGATGTTTTTGCTATTAGATGTGTGGCAGTCATTACTTCATTGCAAATCCCACAAAAAGGGTCTGCTGTAGCTAAAGCCGCCACAATGTCATCATTGCTATGTCTTACCGACATTTTGATAATACAATTTCCAAAATTAGGTAAAATCAATTCAGGAGTAAATAGAATATTATTTACCACAAAATGTCTAAATATACGAATTTAAATTTTTTTATTTCATGCAAAAAAATAGGTCTATCTTTCTCTTCTCTTCAACAACACAAAATAATGATAAATAATTTCCAGTAACACTTGCTATTTTTCAATTTAATAAGTATGTAAAACTGTTGCAGATTCCTTCGAAATATTGGACAAAATCCGTACAATAAAACAGAGTTTTTGTAATCCAAATATATACGAAGTGAATTTTAATTTAAATTTCATATAAATTCCTCAGAATTGTCTAGTCTCATCCTGGTCGTCCAATCCCATTTAAAGAATTGCAACGCAAAATCCAAGGATAGATTTAGAACTTTTCTTTAAAAAAACTATATGAAATAATTATGTAACCAAAACAAAATTTGCTGAGTGATGTAAAGTCTAGCCGAGAAGTAGAGCGACGCAAGCTAAAATTTCTTCTGGGAAACTGAAAATAGTTTAAAATCATTATTTTAAACTAACTAGTTTATTCCTTTTTAAGCTATTTCGGCCTCATACGTTGGGCGCCATTTATATGTGTAGTGTACAGCCTAGTATATTTTGATGGCTTTCAAGCTCAGGCTAAGGTGACTGATAGAAGCCTGAGCCCGTGGAGTTTGGGTCCGGAGGATGTGCACTCTTGCTTTGCTCGGTCTAAGCTCGCCGGATTGGTCGGGGTTTTCCAGGCCAAACTCCCTAGTACATACTACGTCATACAATATAAGTGCACGGTTTAACTAGCATAGTGATAATATTTACAAGAATGACAAAATCGGTGCCGACACACCTTTTCAAATGAATACTGGAATTATTCATCAGAGGGAACTAGATGTTGTTGTCCTCGTCTCTACCCACCCTACCATGGCAAAGTATCTGGCATTGCCCCTAATATTCAAAGAATACGATAATTAAGTTACTTCATGTTGTCTCAGCGAAGATCCAGATAGACCCATAACAATGTTTAGTTATCCATATTCAATTCCTATTTTTTTTTTTTTTCATATAAATTCATTTACAATTTTTTAAATACATTATTCCTTTCTGTGAGAGGAAGTAAATCAAAAATAAATGCAGTTAACATACAATTACTGCTTAAAGAAAGTAGGCCTTAGGCTGAGACAAACACGTGGCATTTATATATATACTAATTAATCATCAAACTACTGTGTAGACTCACTCATTTTTGAATTTTACTTTTATATACATTTTTTTAATTCGCAACTCTCTCGAACGATGGGCCCATTGTACGGTTGTTGGGTAAAGTTGGAAGCTGTATTAAAGATACTCAGAAGAAATTAGATATATATGCCTACCATGTGTACATGCTCGTCCAATCAAAATCAAATTAATCGGCCATAAATAGAGATTCATATATAAGAAGATTACGTTACTTAAGCTAGTTGTAATATAAATTTAATTTAGATTTATAAAGATTTCATTTCATTGAATCCATTTAAATTTGCATATATAGTAAGAACGGTTTGAATAACTTTAACTCATTGAAGTTGATTGAAACAATTTTAATTTAATTTCTATTTTTTGCTCTCGAGTTATAGAACTCATCCGCTGTGCTAATTTTAATTAATTTCTGGCTGTGCGTGCGTGTGTGACTTTCGCTTAGGCAGTTTGAGAAACATAGGTGACTTTCAAACTGTGCCTTGGAAAACAGTTGCACTTCGCGCGGTCTCTTGTAACCAAAAGATGAAATTGGGTTTGGAGCCGAAAACTGGGTGATTATGAAAATTGTTGCACCAGCATCGTACACAGAAATGTCATGACTTATCTTATACACATATTATCTAAGATCAGGCCCACACAACAGAACCAGTGAGAACTTTTATCGACCTATGACCTTGTCTGGATTTAACCAAGGTCGGCCGAGGTGGTTCGTCAGCCAGTGGGCTCCAGATCAGTTGAAGAAAGCGTGGCCAGGCCTTCTAGACTTCAAAAGAAATACCGCCTGCCACACGGCTGAAAGAAAATCTTCACTTTAGCGAGTTGCACAATTATAGCACTTGAAAAATATCACCTTTTGAAGAATAAAACACTACTGGCACAATTATTGGAATTAATCCGATTTCTTCTGTCGCGCCAGAAAATTGCTGGTGATATAACCAGGTTCAGATTGCAGCGTAAGCTGTATTTGCTTTTTTTTTTTTTTATATATTAAGACTTTTTATTTAAATTTATCAGATCACAAAGACAATGCGTCTGTTTAACAAAAGAGCCGATCAGAAAGTGCGAGATAGATGAGGTAAAAGCTCTTTTTATAACTTCGAAAAAAAAGCTTTAAGCTGGAGTTACGGTTGAATCATACGATCAGCCAAATCGCGTGGGCGGCTTAAGAGAGATAAGAGATAAGCTTTATGCTGTGCTAACCGAGTTCAAGTGCAAAAAGAGGGACAATTTCGAATTTCGAATTTATATTCGAAAGCATTCTGCTTGGGATACTACAAAGTGTCATTGAAAAAAGGACTACCCATGCTTCAAGACACCAAACTTGGATGGATCATCGCGGGCAAAATTCAAAATAAAGCCTCAACATCATCAATATGTGCGATGCTTACAGAACAGGAGAAGGTGGACGAACAACTAGCCAAATTCTGGGAATTGGACAATCTCCAGACAAAGAGCCCTTGTCTTTCGCCGATGGACAAGGAATGTGAGCGGCAATTTGAGCGGAACCTACAAATTGCCAAAGATAAAAGGCTCATTGTTCGGCTACCACAAATGGAGGATGCATCAGCGTTGGGGGAGTCTCATGACATAGCGTCAAGAAGATTCCTATCATTAGAAAAAAAGACTATTAAAGGATTCAACGCTAAAGCAAGGGTACATTCAATTCATGAAGGAGTATGAAGATCTTGGACATATGAAACAAGTGCCAATAGAACATATACCCAAACAACATTATTTCATACCCCATCACTGTGTACTCAAGCCAGATAGTCAAACTACAAAGTTAAGAGTAGTATTTGACGCATCAGCGGTAACATCATCTGGGAAATCATTAAACGATATTCTACATAAAAGACCTACAGTTCAGAGCACGCTATTCTCTATACTGTTAAGATTCAGAACACACAAATACGTGTTCACAGCGGATATCGAAAAAATGTATCGTCAAATATGGATGAACCCAGAAGATCAACACCTACAGATGATTATATGGAGAAGTGAACCATCGGAAGAAATAAAATACTACCGACTAAAAACTGTGACATATTGAACAAAGGCAGCTCTATATCTGGCCACAAAATGTCTGCAATATTTAGCAACAAGGGCGATGCGAGAATATCCTTTAGGGTGAGAGCAGAAACAATCCCTGAAGCCCTCCAGAAACAAAGGGACTTGAACCAAATTTTATCAAAATCTGGATTCAAGTTACGAAAATGGTGTGCAAACCACAATCAATTATTACTTGGTTTGCCTAAAGAAGACATTACACCCAACGTTCATCTGGAAGATGCAGCATATGAGGAGTGCAGCATTAAGACACTGGGAATTACATGGAACCCAAGTTTTGACGAATTATGCTGCACAACACAAACTAGCAAAAAGGAAATAATAACAAGGCGAGATGTTGTCTCGGAAATATTTAAAATAGTTGATCCACTGGGATTATTTACGCCAGTGGTAATTAAAGCAAAAATCTTCATGCAGGAACTGACGAGACAAGGATATCAGTATGATGAAGAATTACCACAACCACAGCAAAAGGAGCGGAAAATATATCGAGAGGACCTCAAGGTTCTTAACGAAATTAAAATTGACCGACATGTCTATAAAAAAGCAAGTTCCTGTCCAAAGGGAAATACACACATTTGTAGACGCATCAGAAAGGGCATATGCAGCGGCAGTGTATATTGGCTCCATTCACAAGGATAAACGAATAAGCGTTCAATTATTATGCGCTAAATCCCGACTAGCACCGCTTAACGCTATTACACTTCCTCGATTTGAATTAAAGCCGTCCTAGGTGCAGAAATAACAAGCACGGTTAAGGAACAGCTATCCTTGGAGACCATACCTACATATTATTGGTCCGATTCAGAAATAGTATTATCTTGGATCAACAATCAAAAAACAATTAAAGACAAATTCGTAGCCACCAGGATAACAACCATTCAAGATGTGTCCACACAAAAGGAATGGAGACATATCCCAAGCGCACACAACGCAGCTGATGTAGCATCAAGAGGAATAACTGCTACAAAATTCAAGGATCACAGCTTGTGGTTCTATGGTGCACTATTTCTGCATGGACCTCCATCGACATGGCCATCGCCGTTTGTAGCAAAGGGAACTGAAGCATCCAAGGTCGTCCATTTCCAGTCTTTTCAATGGTACATCACACTTACCACGCAGCTAACACTCTTAGCAACAAACCTACAACGAATGCACAATTGAGATTATTAATGTGTTAACAGACATTCGTCATAATACGATAAGTCCAGCACTGATCTCACCAAAACAATTAAAGGAACAATTGAATCAAATACGAGAGCACCTGAAGAGTGAACAAATGCTACCTGTCACGCCAGACAACTTGCTAATGCTCTACAAAATGATGAGGGCTGAAGGAACTATAGTAAATAATCATGTAAATATTAAAATTACATTGTCACTAGTATCCACACAAATACTTGAAATATTTAAGCTCAGTCCTATTCCGTCAACATCCGAGAATGGAATAATCAACTATGACATCAAGATTCCGTTCATTGCAATCAACGATCATCGAGATGAATTTGTAGAATTGACAGAAATGGATTTTCAAAATTGCTACCCAAGAGACACTGACGATTTTATATGCAAAAATAAACAAATAAAATTCACAACTGAAACTAGTTTCGAAATGAAATTGTTTCACAACAGAACAGATGCATCATGTCATTTGATACAGTCAAATAAAACATTTACACTACTAAACATGCATGCAAGAAATCACTGGATATTTGCTACAAATTCTCAAGTGCAATTATCAGCGGTGTGTCCGGATGGAGCATCAGACATAATTTTACAAAACTCTGGAATACTAAGTGTAACTGCTGGATGTACACTACGAAACTCATTGATGACTCTCATCAGTCAAGACACCATCAAGACAATCATACCTAGGTCGTTCGCTCGTTTTGGAGATATGATCAGCAAAATTAAAACAACAACAGCACAACCTGACACCACACTAACAAAGGAGGAGTTGATGCAACATTACACCGACTTACAACAACTACGAAAGAAACTCCTCCCAACCAATACATTTCAATTACCTCACGAAATTGAACCGATTAAACATCATCACATCGCATTATACGGTGGACTCCTGTTCATGATGATCATGTCCATATTCTATATTAGAAACAAGTACTGCAAAGGAAGGACATCCGCCAAATCAAATCCACCAACCGAAGAGAACCTACATCAATTTAGAATCAATATCGACGATTCTTGAACATATGTTCAACGGCCGGGAGGATGTACGATTTTACATAACCGCAGAAAATCGTACGCTGCAGATGACACACGCAGACACTGCTATCTTAAGCAGATAGGCGGCAGGGTACGTTTTCACATGCACCTAAATCAACAGTGACCCTTTACTGATATGCACTGAATCAATACTGACCATTCGCTGATATGCAGGCGGACTTAGTAAATAAGGACCCTTTATCGCTATGCATGCAGATGCACGATTTCGCACCATCTGCATGCCATAAATCAGCAGATATCATTATACTTAGATAGTTAACATTTGTCTTTTATCATGTATCATGTAACCTAAGTAAATACCTATCTTGTAAGAAACGTGTATATAAACCCCTCAACGAGGAAAATAAAATCAGTATGAAAAGTAACTCTCACTTGACTACTCATTCTTACTCCGCAGCCCAATTTGTTTCTGTACTTATTGCGGCGACCTCTGCCACATGGTTATGCACCTGGGGCAAGCAAAATTAATAATAATACAATAAAATACAGTTAATATTACTCCGACGTTGAGTTATATCAATCCAAATCTTAACACAGAGTTTTGTAAAATTAAAAAAAATAGTATTTCTTATATCTTTCTGCAAATGTATTTGATTTAATGTTTTCTATGATAATTCAATTTTTTTTCAATTTATTTTATGTGGCACTCCCCTGTTTTCAGCTTTGAGCTTAAATGGCTTGAAACGAGGCTTACAATTTATAGAATTTAACTTTACATTTAAATTTGCTTGAAAACTTGATGGCCTTTTTTTTCTTAATCATTATTGGGTTTTTTCTTGAGTTGTGTGTATCAATGTGTAACTCTTTTGGTATTTAAATGTTTTATAGGATTTTTTTTTTTTTGTGTTTGGTTTTGTTTTTACAGGATAGAATTGTTGAAAAGTGCGCTTAAGAAAGTGTAGTAATAATATAAAGCCACTACACATTTAATGCTGGTTTAAAACAGCTGTTAACATTGTTTCGTTTTGGAGTTTTGTCATTTTTAAATTGTTTGATGTAGTTCGTTATAATTTTGTTTGCGGGATCAAAAGAATCAGCAGAGCATTTCAGAGAATATAAAATTTTCATTGGTTACAATTGTTGTTGGTTACTCACAATTTAATGCACAATTTTTGTTGGTTACTCACAAGTTAATTTGTCCAGCATTGAAAGGCCTCCTATCGTGATGGTGATGCAGAATGTTGTTAGGAAACTAAAGCTTGATGATAAGTTAATTTTAAATTGTTTTTTACAATTTTAAATTGATTAGCATTATAGTTTGTTTTTGACAAGTGTTTTCGTTTTATATAATTTTTTTATAATATGTTGTTTTTGTTTTGTCCCTAGCGCACACTCAACAATTTAATTTAGTTGCATTTAAAATTTAATTTGCACTCTTGCATTTTTTTAACAATTTTACATAAAAAAAAAAAAAACCCAAGCTACTTCCTTCATCTGTGGCCGAGGAAATTGGTGAAAACAGCGCAGCGGGCTGCCCCAGATAATGAAAAGATGTGAGAAAATGGATCTAACTGTGCAAATCCAAATGAAGAGTATGAATATTTCTTCCAAGCAGGCAAGACTGTAATGTCCAAAACGGAGACTACGCATGCAAGAATGCTCCACAGCAAAAAAAGGAAAGGCAAGGTCATGCAGCGCCGTTGAGCTGAAGCAACGCGATGCTAAATTAAGCAGCACTGAACTGAGCACTGTGCTGGGCAGACAAAATTGTTGAACAGACTTGAAAGGCCAGTGGATCAGCACTGTGCGTTACACAATAGACCCGCAGGGCAATGGGAGACCAGACTATATACCGCAGTGCGATACAAAACGCATTTACCAACTGCCTGGACAGGGATATCTTACTGGAAGAACTGGAAAGAATTGAACTGAATTGAAGAATAGTTCGTCAGACAAGCAAAGTAGATTCTTTACCTATCTCGTAATTTCTGTGCGCAGCAATGCAGCCTTTGGGCTTTGGGTGCCAAATGCCCTTCTTTTTGAAGAATTAACTCTTCCCTAGCAACGTCACTTGGGAATTTTATTTTTTTTGCATTGGAGCAAACGTACATTCAGTACGTTTTTAATTTTTTATAACCAGGTCCGCTGCAACCGCGTGTGGACCTTATATAGTGAAAAATTCCACCCATCGCTAACTTTTTGGAAGGTATTCGGAGTGGGCGAAGTTGGTTAGTAAAAGCTTTAATTACTTTTACAGCAGCCTCGAAGTAGACACTAATTAGATTGGCAGGTAGAATGATAAAATTTCCACTGCTTGCAAGGTCATCTTAACAGAATGGACCTATCACAAAATTTGCACTGCTTTCTAAGATAAGGTTAGGTTGGCCAGCAGAGAGGAGCAGAAGAAACAGCAGGATGAGACGAAGTACAAGAGCAAGGCGCAGAGGTTATAAGTTAGCTCTAGGTCTAATATACCGCGCGGTATTTTTAAGCAGAACATGGGCAGCGAAGCAAAAGAGAGGGGCATAGGCAGGAATAAGAAAACAGGGTACACAACATTGGAAAATGCCAGACACTCGACGCCCATGCCTAGCGCACACATAAATTACGGTACCTCGGTACCCAGACCGTGAGCCTAGCGGACACACAAGTTACGGTTCCTCGGTACCCAGACCGTGAGCTCGAGCTTAGTGTGCGCACAGGTAACGGTGCCTCGGTACCCAGAGCACGGGCCTAGTGTGCGCACAATTAACGGTGCCAGGAGTACCCAGTACCCAGGGCTTGTGCACTAACAGGCAGCGGCGCTGGGCAACCAGCGGCAGAGCCACAGCAACAGAGCCACAACAGCAGAGCCACAGCAGCAGAACTACAGGCAGCGAGACGCAGGCAGCGAAACGCCAAGCAGTGAAGTGCGATCGGCGTAACTAGGGCAAAGGACAGTCGATCGCTAGAAGCAAAGTGAGCGGCAAGCTCTCCCTAAAAATTCAAAGTGCAAGACAAAGTTATAGGTTAAGTGCCAGCCCAACGACCCCCCGGGAGACATGAATCCTGTTGCAGGAGAAACTAGATGAGCTGTGAAAAAGGGTTCATTGAAAGCTCAAGTATGAGCAACGTATGGTGCGAAGTGGGCAGGAAGGCAGGGAAAAACTAAATTAAGAACGAGGAAAGAAAACATCGAAAGAAATAAAACCATGTTGCAAATAAAATAAAAACCAAAACCCGCAGTGATTATTAAAACCCAGTGACAAATTCTTCCCCTAGCGTATTGTGTGAAGGTGTCGTGTACGTGTGTGCCCGTGTGAGTGTGTATTCGCAGAGTTGTGCTTTCTGGTATGCCGGTGCTCCGCTGGCCAGTGAGCGCTTCTGAGTGTTCACAGCCACAGGCCGTGTCGTGAGTGAACGTTAGTTGGCAAGTGGGTGCATGATCGTGTGCTCTAACAAGTTGCGCCGTGGTAGAATACACCACCAGGCGACTTGTGGGAGTACAGGCGAAAGTACCTGCGGTCACGGGCATTCTGCACGGCCAGCAGCCGATCGTGAAAGGTGTCGTGAGTGAACGATAGCTGGCAAGCGGGGTGCGTGAGCGTGCACTCTAACTAGTTGCGGGTGGTAGAATACACCAACGAGTGATTTGTGGGAGTGCAATCGAAAGCACCTGCGGCCGCGTCCGTTCCTCACGATAAGCCGCCGGCCCAGCGCACGTGACACGCGACACGTGCACGTGAGTTCCAAGAGACCACGTGGTGGTAGAACCCACTATCACATGACCAGCGACCACACGTGCGTGACGTGAACACCTGCAGGATGTGTTCGAGACCGTCGCCGAGAATGCGCAACAAGCAAGCGCGGACCAAGGGAGGTACTACAACCTACGCCGCCGAGAGTGGAAGCCGGCTATCGGCGACTTCGTACTGTTGAGATAGCATCATTTGTCGAAAGCAGCCGATGGATTCGCCGTAAAGTTGGCACCCCGCAACGATGGACCTTACCGGGTCGTGAGCTACATCTCGCCCACGATTCTACGCCTCCAAGACGTCAAAATTAAGAAGAGACGCAGTGCATGATTGGCCAATTCGAAGGCATTCCATGGGGAGAAATCGACAAGCGAAGGTCAGGGGTGGGGTTGGCTGCTACTAAAATTCCGAGTTTCACGTTTCGCACCAGGATTTTAGATATTTTTTCACCCAAACCCCGGTGAAGTACCCATACCTCGGTACCCATACCTCGCGCATAGAGTCAGGCAGCATAGCACACTACTTGCACAAGTAACGGTGCTAGGGCACCCAGAACTCGTGCACAGCCAGCACAAGGCAACGGCACAGGCAACGGCATCGAGATCGAATTTAGGGCAGCGGCGCCAGACAAGCAGCGACGCTAAGCCAGCAGCTACGCTCAGCCAGCAGCGACGCTCAGCCGCAGCGACGCTAAGCCAGCAGCGACGCTAAGCACGCCGGACATGCAGCGAAATGCGAACGGCGCCATGCAGGCAACGAAGCGCGAGCAGAGCCACAGCAGCCAGGCACGATCGGCCGAAGGCAGCGGCGACATGCAAGCAGCGGCGTCGGGCAGCAGCGGCGACATGTACGCAGCGAAGCATAGGCAGCGAAAGGCAAGCTGCGAAAACTAGGCCAAGGACAGTTGATCGCGAGCAGCTTACTAAGCCGGTAGCAAAGCTCTCCCACGGGGACCAAATAAATAAAACAAAGTGCAAGTACAGTGTCTAGTGCAAGCCCAAGGACCTCTCAGCAAAGAAAGATGAATCCTGTCGCAGGAGAATCAAGGTGAGCAGTAAGAAAATTTAAACAAATATCGAAAGCGGAGTTTAGAGCTAAGCGAAATGGTCCGAAGTGGGCAGGAAGATAGGGACTAACGAGGATAAGAATAAGTGTTAGGAAAACAACGAGCTATTGAATAAAACCAAGTTATTAAATATTTAAATGAAACAAAACAACCCGCAGTGATTATTTAAAATACCCAGTGTCGTGAGTGGACGTCAGTTGGCGAGTGGGTGCGTGAGAGTGTGCTCTAACAAATTGCGGCGTGGTGGAATACACCATCGAGCGACTTGTGGGAGTACAAGCGAAGATACCTGCGGTCACGGGCGTTCTGCACGACCAACGGGCGATCGTGAGTAGTGTCGTGAGTGAAACGTTAGTCAGCAAGTGGGTGTGTGAACGTGTAGTCTAACGAGTTTGCGGCGTGGTGGAATACACTACTAAGCAGCTCGTGGGGGAACAGTCGAGAACGATCGACCGTGCGAGGTGTCGTGAGTGGGCGATAGTTGGCAAGCGGGGTGCGTGAGTATGCATTTTCACTAGTTGCGGATGGTAGAATACACCAACGAGCGACTTGTGGGAGTGCAAGCGAAAGCTCCCACGGCCACGTGCGTTCCTCACGATAGGCCGCCACACGACACGTGCACGTGAGCCCTAAACGACCGCGTGGTGGTAGCGTCCGCTTCCACATGCTTAGCGAGCACACGTACGTGACGTGGACCATGTATATCGCCTATACCAAGCCAAATAGCACTTAAACAAGTTCCAAACAACAGTCTAAATTGTACTAAATAATCAAGTCATAAATTCCGTCCATCAATATATATATAAATATTTATGAAGTAATGAAACAATAATGTCTCTCGGAATATTTATAAATATAAAACTATACCCCAAAATTAAGTGTAAAATTTAAAAATCAAACACCAGGAAACGAATATTTCTGTATTATAAAAGTCCTGGAACAGAAAATATTGTACCCTCAGTAAATACCCCTGTATTATACCTTAAAAGTATTGCCAGAGGACAGGCCTTTTTCTTATGGACGGGGAGGTAACTCACATAAACACATTAATGTCTCAGAACAAAATGTAATCAAAGAACGATAGCCCTTCTATTAGCCTTGGTTATTATTCACGCACACGCATAGCGTCATGTTTCAAAGTCACCCCATACTCCAAAAGTACCGTTCCCACAGATAGTGAACCAAAAACGCAGACTCTGAAAAAATAGCAAACAATTGCCCCCTAACCACTTGAATTCGCTCACGCACTTATTTCAGGATTCTCCAATTATCCCTATTTTTCGGCAAGCTCTCTCTCCACGACAATAGATGTTTACAAATAAAAATATAATAAAAAATATAATTTTTATTTGATAGATTTATTTGTTGCTCATTATACCAGATACTCATTAACCAACTGACAGAATTATTATTATGGACCAGCAAACCTTAAAGTTCTACAGAGCTTTACATCTTTGTTTAAAAGTAATTTATGCTTTTTATCGTTTGACGATTGGTTGGTGTCTTTAGAGAACTTTTAATGTCAGGCTTTTGAAGAGTAAAGCTTTTCAAATGATCGGTTTAAGTTATTCATATGGAGAATGAATATGTCACTATATATTCTGCTTCACTATCAAAACAGAGGAATCGAGCTAGCCCTGTCCGTCTGTCCGTGTGTCCATCTGTCGCAACGCAAACTAGTCTCCCAGTTTAAAAGGTTAAAAAGTTTAAGATGGAGAAAATACTTGTTGCTGCTGCCAAGGCCTCTACCCGTCCAGACACACACAAACTGACAAATAATAGCAAGACAAATCGCGAAATCGAACAGCTAGTACTCGAAAAACGAAGACCAAGAAGAGAATGACATAATCATAGACAACCAAATGCTAAAGAACAGCTAAATATAGCAACACGTAGACTAACCAGGGCACTTAAGCTTGAAACAAAACAAACAACTTTCGCCCACCAGAAAAAAAAACCCTTTGTGGAAATCACACAAAAATATTCAGGCACCAGCAGAAACAGTCGTTCCACTGCGATGCCCCTCTGCTAGCAACTCATTTGTCCTACCTGCAATAACTAAAGGCTTGCTACCAATAAATCCAATAACATTCAGCCAAAGTGAGATAGCGTCTATCATAAAAGATCTTAAGCCCAAAAAATCACCTGGACATGACTTGGTGACACCTAAAATGATCATAGAACTCCCACCGTAAGCGGTTCTGACTTTATGCCATCTCGTCAACGCTATTATGAAACTTGGATACCAGCCCCAAAGGTGGAAAAAAGCGGTCCAATCAGGCAGACCAATCAGTCTCCTAACGTGTCTCTCGAAACTGTTTGAATACAATACCATCGCATCAAATTTTCTTTCGCAATAATCATGAAACTATACTATACTATACTATACTATACTTTCAAATTGTAATGAATCTAAGTTATATAATAAGATTTGAATAATTATTATTAGTTTTATTATTGTTATCCATGTTATTTTGTTCGTCTGTTATTTTGTTTAGCGTTGTCTTCATCATCTACTTCATTTTCATTTATTTCACTTTCATTATCACCTCTGATCGTTTTTCTCTAATCAAATATGTTTTCTATTTTTCTTTCACAACTTGAACATGTCTTTTGTTATTCAAATTGCTATCCCATTTGCCCATTCTGCGTACTTCTCGAACTCTAATAAAAATTCTACTTCCGTATATTTTTAAATTTCCTACATTCGGCTATACGATTGTTCGATTTTTTAAATAAGCATACTGTGTTCATAAATTCTGGACATTATTGCCTATGTATGTTTGCCTCCCTTATCGATTTTCGATTTTTTTTGGCATTTTTACAATTTTAAAGCTGTTGCAAATTTAAAAAAATATATATAATTTTTTTTAACCACATTGCAAACCACTTAAAAAATATTTTTGTTGATTTTTACCGCCTTCAGCAACAGTTCAATTGTCGATTAAAGTTGACTAAATTGATATAGTTATTTGCATTAATTTAGTGTTTAAAAATCTTCTATTACTTCGAAGGCGATTTTCTGACAAGCCGTGCCAAAAAAAATTAATTTTGAAAATGGAAAAAAACAATAATTTTCTGTTATATGAGTTTTTAACACAAAGTCCACAGTAAATGTGCGTTTATATCCATTTTCTGATGTGTTGCTGGTGTAATTCTTAGACTTTAATTAAGTATTTAAGTTCTAATTTTTGCGGTGTTTAACTTTTTTTTCCAAAAAACTTCATGTTGCAGCTGCATAAACAGCAACAATAATCGCCAAAAAACAGTTTTATAGATATGAAATTGGGAAAATCTTATTTAGAAGCATCTTTATAAGGAACAACATAATTTTATGACACAAAATAAAGCAGCATCGTCTTTAGATTAAGCTAAAACCAGTAAGAAAAGCAACAGTCGCGCAGCACGCGACAGTGGGATACCCTTCGACCTATGTATGTATGTTCCTATGTATGTACTCATATATGTACATATGCACATGCTTTGAAATTAATCCCGACAGATGGCGCTCGCGCTTCCCGCGTCTCCCTTGTTAGCTGACTGAAGCACTTGGTTTTATGCTCATACTTTCTTAAATAACTTTTTGTGATTATTGTCCGATCGGATTGTAATTTGGAGACTACGTAGATATTTCATTCAGCTTAGTATATGTTAAAGTCAGAAAGTTGTATCTTTTATACAGCGCTTACAAATTGAGTTCAAAAATGTATTTATTGATTTGTGGGGGCGGTGGGCGTGGCACCTAACATTTGTAATAAACTTGATCTGCGCCGAGTACATAGGAACCTTCATTCCAAATTTGGTATCTCTAGCGTTTATAATAGCTGAGATCTGTGTGTTCATCTGGTCAGACGGACATCCGGACATCCGGACATCCAGACAGACAGACATAGCTCAATCGACTCGGCTAGTGATCCTGAGCAAGAATATATATACTTTGTGGGGTCTGCCACGCCTCCTTCTGCCTGTTACATACATTTGCATTTTGCACAAAGTTAGTATACCCTTTTTGACCATTTTCAAGTGTTAGAAGTATCTTCTCAAAATGGACTTCGAATTAATTGGGGCAAACGTCAGATATTACATCGGAGAGTAAATTTTTTTGGGATATATTGTTCAAGATGGAACCATAACCCCATGCAAAGAGAAGATACAGGCCGTTACAGAATTTCCGGAACCCAAAGATAAAAAGGCTATACAACGTTTTTTAGGGTTATCGTCTTACTTTAGAAAATTCATAAATGGATATGCAGCCATTGCTAAGCCATTGTCAGAACAGAGATTCACACAGATGCGTCGAAGTATGGGTATGGAACAGTATTATTACAAAAAGATCTTGAAGATAATATGTTTCACCCTGTACAATTTATGAGTCGGAAAACTAAGCCATGTGAGGAGAATTACAGTTCGTATGAGCTTGAAGTTTTAGCAATAATAGCAGCTTTAATGAAATGGCGCGTGTATGTTCTTGGTATATCTTTTACTATAGTAAGTGATTGTAAGGCGTTCATGATGACCATGAAAAAGAAAGAAGTTCCTTTAAGAGTAGCGCGTTGGGCATTATATTTGCAAGATTTTGATTATAAAATAGTACATCGTTCAGGGTCCAAGTTAAAGCATGCTGATGCTTTGAGCCGAGTGTCTTAGGGAGATACAGGAAGAAAAAAAAAAGAATTTGATTTAAAAAGAAAGCAACAGAAACAGTATAATATTAACGATTTGGTAGCCATAAAAAGGACACAGTAGGGCTAAAGCTGAAAGGTAAATATTTGGGCCCATATAAAGTGGTTGAGATCAAAGATCATGGGAGGTATGAAGTTGAAAAGATAGGAGATAATGAAGGTCCTATAAAAACAATTAAAGTTGCAGAGTATATGGCTATATATACCATGGCTTGACCCATTCGAGGCGAATGTACTGTCAGGAGGGCCGATTGTGGGAATTGGTTCCAGTAAGAATACTCGCAGTGGTAATCGATATTAAATGATTCGATACTTCTACATTGCAGCTGATTAGAATGCAACCCAAGACAAGAGCAAGTTATCGAGAGAAAGGGAACGAGTGTAGAGTAGGAAGTTGAGTACAGAAAGTTGCCAAGAGCGGTTGTTACTAAATTTAAAAGAATAAGTTTTGTCATAATCAAATGTGAAAATTAAAGAACAATATTTTGTTACACTTATAAGCTAAATTTCTTGTTTAAATAAACATTATTATAAACGAAAAACTACCAATTGGCGGCTCGTCCGGGATGTGCGTAAAGACAAAATTTGTGCAAATGACGCAGTTCGTTTTGTGCAGACACGTATGACGCAGTTCGTTTTAGTAGCAACCAGTTCCCCGTGTGGTTGACGGGGCTTAGAATATAACCACAGTATTTCCCGCTTGTCGTACGAGCCGACTAAAAGGGAAGAAAATGGGTTTCCCTAATACCCGGGCTTGTTCGGGGCCAAAGGGGGGGGCTAACCGAGCCCTGCAGATCGGTACCACGGGTTGAGAAGTTTCTCCAAGACTTCTCATTGAGGTCGGGTTTCGTGGTGGCTGTTGGTGACCCATATCGCGGGTAGAGTCAGGCAGGCTCGACGTGGAGTTGCGTTCTCAACCGGGTGCCGCAACCCAGAGAGCGCCGAGAGGTGTTAGGTAGACCTCGCTCCAAACCAACGGGGGAATGCATATCCAACAGTATGTATTCAAATTGGTACCAAAGGAATTGTGACTTGTCACTTTTTCAATGGGGCGTTAGTACTGCGCTTATATCAGAACTCGTGTCCCATCGGGGACCGTGAGATTAAGCCAACAAGGCAGGTGCTCACGTTAAACACATCGAAAGGAAAGTAGCAACCAGTGTACGGTAAAATAGAACCGTTGCATGATCGACGCTGCATAAACGCGAGGAACAGTATAGACAATTCTCGAAGAAGTTTCGAGCGTCGGCAGTGGCAAAGTTGCTGCTTAAGTTGACAGAAGCAGAACTTGAGCGTGCGTCGGCAGAGGCAAAGTTGCTGCTTAAGTTGTTAGAAGCAGAACTGGTGCGTGCGTTGGCAGAGACAAATTTGCTGCTTAAGTTGGTAGAAGCAGAGCTGGAGCGTGCGTAGACAGAGGCGGAGTTGTTGTTTGCAGCGACAGAAGCAGAGCTGCTATTTGCGTCGTCAGAGGCAGAGCTTGGAGCGAACATCAGCAGAGTCCGAATTGCTGCATTAATCGAGGCAGAACTGGTGCGTACAGTCGACAGAGGCAGAGTTGCTGTTTGCGTCGACAGAAGCAGTGTTTCTGTGTGAGTGTGCAGAGGCAGGACTTGGTGCGAACTTCGACAGAGGCAGAGCTTGATACGATCGTCGGCAGAGGCAGCCCTGTAAAACTTCAGAGGCAAAGCTGGTGTGTGCGTCGACAGAGGCGAAAGTGGTGCGTGCGTCAACAGAGGCAGAGCTGGCGCGAGCATCGACAGAGGCAGTGCTGGTGGCCGGGTGTGCGTCGACAGAGGCAGAGCTATTGTAAGGTTACGTTAACTAACAGTAGTATAGTGTTGTATACTTTTACAAATTTTGATTGTTTTCTAACCATTTTAAAATGCAACTTGACGAGATCTTGGCACTCCGCATAGCCGATTTGAGGTTAAAGTTAGCAGAGTTGGCGTTACAAACAGCTGGAAGGAAACTAGAGTTGCAGAGTAGATTGCTTACACATTTTGGAATTCAGGATGAAGAGGAAAGCGATTCAGATGAAGTCCAATCCGTAGTTACAGAGCGAAATTTAGCTGGTTCACTCTCAAAGATGTAGAAGGTAGCGTATCTAGTTTCTCTGGAACAGGAAGTCCTGATGTAGAGCAACGGATAGAAGAGTTGGAAATTTGTTCAATTACTGTCCAGTGGAGTGATTTGCAACTTTTTATCTATTCGAAACAAATGCTTACAGGAGCGGCTAAACTGTTTGTGCGTGAGGCGAATATTCGTATTTGGACTGTTTTGAAGTCTAAGTTGAGAGAAGAGTTTTCTTCAAAGGGAATAAGATTATGTTATACCAGGCCAGAAATATACAGGAACTGAAACGTCAAATCAAGATATATCAGAAAGCTAGATCTGGCAAATCGAATCAATCAGTTGGGGAACGTCAGGAGCAAAAGAAAGATCAAGGCAAAAGTCAGGTTAAGTCTGAAACTTCCAGGAAATGTTTCAAATGCGGCGATAGTTTTCACGTAATGAAAGACTGTAAGAAAAAAGATTTTGTTTGCTTTAAATGTGGTCAGGCAGGACACCGTTCAGCACAATGTACAGCAGTGAATTTAGTGAATTTACTCTTTCAGGTCTTGAATTGAAGAGCGTTGTTTACAAACAGATTATATTTAAAGGTTTGGTTGACACGCCGCGGTGCTGATTTCTGTTGCTTTAACTGCGCAGGAAGGAAGTCTTCTTGAGTCTTAGTGATTCGCAGCTTTTTGAGAATTTCAACTTGCTAAAGGCGAAAGAGTTTGACACGAATTGGCACGCAAGCCATCGGATTTTAACATTTGGAAGTGTTATTATATCCGTTCGCTGCAGGATTGTTAGTTCTTCTCTCTGCTCTGCTTTAACTTTAGCGATTTGGAAAGGAAGTCGACTTGAGCTGTGCTTCGTGTATTTCGTCTTTCTTTTTGCGAATTTCAACTTGACTCTTTGCGCTGCAAGTGTTGCAATCGTGTTGCGGCACTGCAAGCCAGATCCCAGCCCAATGCCACCCCAATGCCAACATACCGACGCCGGGTGAATGACGAATTTCGAAGCATGTGTGTGGAAGAGCTTATAGCAACTTCTAAGGTAGATTTATCTCATCTTAATCAGCCTGAAGCTAAAACGGTGTTGGAGATGATCGAACAATATTTTCCAATTCGTAACACAGATGCCCCTGTTGAGATGAAAATTGTTTTGAAAGATGACGTTCCAGTTTATCAGCATCCCAGGCGACAGTCGTATAGTGACCAAAACTTTGTAGATGAGCAGGTGTGGGAATGGTTAAAAGAAGGTATAATACAGCCAAGTACATCCGAGTATGCTTCACCCGTAGTCCTGGTGGCTAAGAAAAATGGCAAAAAGCGTCTATGCTGCGACTATCGCAAATTAAATGAGAAAATTATAAGAGATAATTTTCCGATGGCACACATGGACAATGTTTTAGACAAGCTTCACAATGCGAAAATATACACACATTGGATTTGACCAATGGGGTTTTCCATGTGCTCGTAGAAGCAGCTTCAAGAAAGTACACTTCGTTCGTGACTCAAAGTGGGCAGTACGAATTTTTATTTGTATCGTTTGTCATTTCGAATTCGCCTGCAGTTTTCACTAGGTTTATAATGTCTGTTCTACGAGAGTTGCTCGCTAGTGGCATTGTAATACTTTACATGGATGATGTTATTGTGCCTAGTAACGATGTTGATGAGGGGATAAGAAAATTGAAGCAAGTGTTAGAAGTATCTTCTCAAAATGGACTTCGAATTAATTGGGGCAAACGTCAGATATTACATCGGAGAGTAAATTTTTTGGGATATATTGTTCAAGATGGAACCATAACCCCATGCAAAGAGAAGATACAGGCCGTTACAGAATTTCCGGAACCCAAAGATAAAAAAGGCTATACAACGTTTTTTTAGGGTTAACGTCTTACTTTAGAAAATTCATAAATGGATATGCAGCCATTGTCAGAACAGAGATTCACACAGATGCGTCAAAGTATGGGTATGGAACAGTATTATTACAAAAAGATCTTGAAGATAATATGTTTCACCCTGTACAATTTATGAGTCGGAAAACTAAGCCATGTGAGGAGAATTACAGTTCGTATGAGCTTGAAGTTTTAGCAATAATAGCAGCTTTAATGAAATGGCGCGTGTATGTTCTTGGTATATCTTTTACTATAGTAAGTGATTGTAAGGCGTTCATGATGACCATGAAAAAGAAAGAAGTTCCTTTAAGAGTAGCGCGTTGGGCATTATATTTGCAAGATTTTGATTATAAAATAGTACATCGTTCAGGGTCCAAGTTAAAGCATGCTGATGCTTTGAGCCGAGTGTCTTAGGGAGATACAGGAAGAAAATAAAAAAGCATTTGATTTAAAAAGAAAGCAACAGAAACAGTATAATATTAACGATTTGGTAGCCATAAAAAAGGACACAGTACGGAGTAGGGCTAAAGCTGAAAGGTAAATATTTGGGCCCATATAAAGTGGTTGAGATCAAAGATCATGGGAGGTATGAAGTTGAAAAGATAGGGGATAATGAAGGTCCTATAAAAACAATTAAAGTTGCAGAGTATATGGCTATATATACCATGGCTTGACCCATTCGAGGCGAATGTACTGTCAGGACGGCCGATTGTGGGAATTGGTTCCAGTAAGAATACTCGCAGTGGTAATCGATATTAAATGATTCGATACTTCTACATTGCAGCTGATTAGAATGCAACCCAAGACAAGAGCAAGTTATCGAGAGAAAGGGAACGAGTGTAGAGTAGGAAGTTGAGTACAGAAAGTTGCCAAGAGCGGTTGTTACTAAATTTAAAAGAATAAGTTTTGTCATAATCAAATGTGAAAATTAAAGAACATTAATATTTTGTTACACTTATAAGCTAAATTTCTTGTTTAAATAAACATTATTATAAACGAAAAACTACATACATACATATGTACATGCTTTGAAATTAATCCCGACAGATGGCAAATAAAATGCAAGAGAAATGTTGTAATTCGATTGAGTTACACGAATGCAGGTCCGCAACTCGAGCGAAAGAATATCAATAAATTATTGTTTTTACAGACAGACAGACGGACAGACAGACATGGTTACATCGACTCGGCTACTGATACTGATTCAGAATAAATATAGTTGGGGTCGGAGATGGCTCCTTCTGCCTGTTACGCACATTTCCGTTACGACAAACACAATAGACCATGAATTTTTTTAAAATCCATGGCCTAAAAACGCAGCTCCGCGTGTACCTTTGAAAAGTGCACGCAAACAGATGACGTCGATGAGCACAAATACGGCACCGAATTTAAACGTAAATACTTTTATTAAAAACAACCCAGATACATCCGCCAGTATTAAGAATGATAAAAGTAAAGGTGCACACGGGCTTTTAATTTATTTAAAAAAAATTATAAAAAACAAAAGAATTTCACATACCGAACGCGGCAGCAACCAAAGAGTCCGGGACACAGTCCACTCATCCACTGAACATCTCTCGGAGTCGTAGAAAATGGTGAGATATTAGACAAGCATACCGAAGTTCAAATCTAGTGTCAGACACACAGCATTTTATTAAAGTTTTTATTTGCATTGTATTGTATTGTAACAGAATTGGTTCACAATGGAGCTTTGGCAATAGGCCAAAAATTGAGGCAATGGCTGAGTGGTTAGAGTGGCGGACGACTGCGAGGACTGTGTGTAATTGTTCCTTTGTGAAAAGAAAGATCTTTTCTAATTTAATTTAATTTAATTTACTCCTAACCTCGCAATTTGCGTCTCCGGTATCTCTGTATGTATTTACATATGATGCCGCATCAGTAAGGACATATGTACTTACATACAGACGACTGCCACCATCGAAAGTTTTCCATACATATACTCGTATATGTACGTAAATACGAATCACCAATTACACACGGTTTATCCATCTAATTCTACTTACAAACCTCTGCCACATATATGTATGTACCTTCTCCTACCATTTTCTAACGAACAAGGTACATACACTCTCCATTCTAACTCCAAATTGCATGGTACTATATGTGTAATATATATATATACACATATATTACATACTTACGTTGTCCATTAAAACACATTGCCAAGGTCCAAACCTCAAGTGGCAATTGTAATTCCAAATATTAAAAAAACTAACACTGCATTTCTTTCACATTTATTTATTTATTAATGTAAACATATAAAATACACACTACATACACTTTGCCACATCGTGGTTGTTTAGAATTTTTGAATATAAAATATTAGCTTTTGAAAATGATATTGCGTCTCGCAGATTTTGTAAGTCCAATGACAATAATTTTAATCTCTGTTTTTTAATAGCAAATACTTCATCTAAATTTAAGTTTTCTAGTAAATTGGTTACTTTTTGAATTTCCTTAAAAATTGCAGAATTGATTAGCTTTTGTTTATTGTTGTTTTCGACCAAGTCATTGATTTTGTTTTGAATTGTGATTAAGTCATTGTGATCTGGCGTATCAGTTATCCATTTAAAAATGGTGCCTAGTTCATTAATACCACGTTTAATTATTTTATATGGCGCAAGTTGAGAAAAAAAGGGAACTGGCTAATTTTAAATTCAAATAAAAATCCCAATCTACACTGATGTTTCTATCCTTCACGTACTTTAACTCTTCTTCGATAATATATTTGTTTACGCCGAAACTCGCCGCCGAAAAGTAGGCAGCATAGGCAGCGGCGTAAACAGTGCGAGAGTCACCAAGGGCTCTCGCGCTCTTTTTATCCTACATATTTATGTTAAGTTAGGCTTAAGTTAAACTACATATATTATGTACAAATAGTTTGAAAATATAAAGTGAAGTGAACGCCACGCGCCCCGCATTGTTTTTTTATTTCGGAATTGTTTTCGCGTCGGTTATCGTTTCCACAGCAACATTTTTTTCGTCTCCACCTACGATCCCCCAGAAGGAAGGAAGATCCTACTGCTGCCACCACAAACATTGGTCCTTCGAGCCGGATATTTATTTATATACACCACGTCGCTGGCGCTCCGCTCGAACCACGTTCATCGGCATCTCGTCAGGATCCCCCCCAGATAAGTACTAAATTTTATACTTATTTTATGCGGCAGAGGACTGTGTGAAATTGTTCCTTTGTGAAAAGAAAGATCTTTTCTAATTTAATTTAATTTAATTTACTCCTAACCTCGCAATTTGCGTCTCCGGTATCTCTGTATGTATTTACATATGATGCCGCATCAGTAAGCACATATGTACTTACATACAGACGACTGCCACCATCGAAAGTTTTCCATACATATACTCGTATATGTACGGAAATACGAATCACCAATTACACACGGTTTATCCATCTAATTCTACTTACAAACCTCTGCCACATATATGTATGTACCTTCTCCTACGCTTTCCTTAAGAACAAAGGTACATACACTCTTCAAACTAATTCTAAATAACACTGCATTCCTTTTACATTTATTTATTTATTTAATATAACATACACATATACATTACATTTTGCCGGCAGCAATATTTCGGCTGCACCGACAGTACACACATACATATATTCTTGTAATTAAATATTATATATATTGGATCGATATACAAAGTTCTCACGAGCGTAATGTGTGAGCGACTTAAGCCATATCCTGAAGCATTGATCGGGCCGTATCAATGCGGCTTTCGCCCTGGTCGGTCCACAGTCGACCAGATCTTCACACTGCGCCAGATCCTGGAGAAAGCGTATGAGAACCAAATCGACACCTACCACCTGTTTGTCGATTTTAAAGCTGCTTTTGATAGCCCACGGCGAGGACGCCTGTACGCCACCATGTCTGAGCTTGGTATTCCTGCAAAACTAGTACGGCTTTGTAGTATGACATTGAGCAACACTATCAGCTCTGTCAAGGTAGGAAATGACCAGTCCGAAACCTTCAGTACCAGGCGGGGTCTCAGACAAGGTGACTCGCTATCTTGTGTGCTCTTCAACCTGCTAATGGAGAGTGTCATAAGGAAATATGGAGTGCATCGAGGGGGCACAATATTGGGAGAGAAATGTGTCCAGCTCCTTGGTTACGCTGATGATATTGACATCACTGGTCGTACCAAACGTGATGTGACGGCGGCTTTTGGAGCTATTGAAAGAGAATCGGCTACAGTTGGTCTTGCAGTGAATATGGGCAAAACAAAGTTTATGGTGTGCAGTAACCGAGAGACGCGGCGTCTTGACTCTCATCTTACTGCTGGAGACTATGACTTTGAGTCGGTCAAGGACTTTGTCTATCTAGGAACTGCAGTGACCAGCAGCAACGATGTCAGCCTGGAGATCAAGCGGAGGATTACACTTGCCAACAGAAGTTACTTTGGGCTCAGTAGGCAAATGAACAGCAGAGCCCTCTCTCGAAAGTCGAAGCTAACCCTTTACAAGGCACTCATCATCCCAGTGCTTCTATATGGTGCGGAAGCATGGACGGTGACGCAGTCAGATGCAGCTGCTCTTGGTATCTTTAGAGAAAAATCCTTCGCAAGATCTTCGGACCTGTTTGCGTTGGCGGAACCTACCGAATCAGGTGGAACTATGAGCTGTATGAGCTATATGGCGATGTGGACATAGTCAAGCGAATTAATATTCAGCGACTTCGCTGGCTTGGCCACATAGCTCGTATGGAGGGAACAACTCCAGCTCGATCCGTTTTCGATGCGGTAGTTGGCGGACAACGTAGGAGAGGAAGACCACGCGCACGTTGGAGAGATCAGTTGGACGCAATTCTTGCGACGCTTGGGATCACCAACTGGCGGTGTCACGCACAGGACAGAGGAGCGTGGAGGCAAATCGTGCATCAGGCTGTACCCCGTTAGGGGTGTTTATGCCATATATATATATATATATATTGGATCGTATACACATATACACATTGAGACAATATAATTATTACATTATTCTATTTTTTGAAACACTTAAATTAAACTTAATTGAATACAAAGAAATATTTTATTATTTCTTTGTTTACCTTTGTCAGTCTAGTGATCGCAGTTTGCCTTAGTGATCGCAGATCGATCACAATCGACCGACCACCACTTTTTTCCATTCACTCAGTGTTATCGTTCCAGGGCTGCACTAGCTCAAATTTTTATACCCTTCGACCATTGAAAATGGTCAAAAAGGGTATACTAACTTTGTGCAAAATGCAAATGTATGTAACAGGCAGAAGGAGGCGTGGCAGACCCCACAAAGTATATATATTCTTGCTCAGGATCACTAGCCGAGTCGATTGAGCCATGTCTGTCTGTCTGTCCGGATGTCCGGATGTCCGGATGTCCGTCTGACCAGATGAACACACAGATCTCAGCTATTATAAATGCTAGAGACACCAAATTTGGAATGAAGGTTCCTATGTACTCGGCGCAGATCAAGTTTATTACAAATGTTAGGTGCCACGCCCACCGCCCCCACAAATCAATATATTAATTTTTGAACTCAATTTGTAAGCGCTGTATAAAAGATACAACTTTCTGACTTTAACATATACTAAGCTGAATGAAATATCTACGTAGTCTCCAAATTACAATCCGATCGGACAATAAACACAGAAGTTATTTAAGAAAGTATGAGCATAAAACCAAGTGCTTCTGTCAGCTAACAAGGGAGGCGGGCGAGCGCAAAGCGCGAGCGCCATCTGTCGGGATTAATTTCAAAGCATGTGCATATGTACATACATATATGGGTACATACATAGGAACATACATACATAGGTCGAAGGGTATCCCACTGTCGCGTGCTGCGCGACTGTTGCTTTTCTTACTGGTTTAAAATATTACTTGGTGGGCAACCGTGACTTTTAAAGTCACTTATATTTATTTATCGTCTTATTGTGCACTGTGTTGTGGTATTACAAAGCGCTGTAACATTGCAAAAAATTATCGAATATATTTTCCTCCGTCTGAGCAAAAGATATCATACTAATAAATAATTATTTATTTATTTTTTCACAGTATAATTTATTATTGGAAAATAAATTATTTTACATCTTTTTCTCAGAATTTCATGCTGAGTATAATAATTTTTTCGATAATTATTATCACTCAATAAATATATCGATATTTATAATATAATATTTATATTATTTTTTTTGCAACGTTTTTTCAAAAAGTATTGCCTTGTAACTTATCAACTTAGTCCTCACTCAATAGATTCGATAAAATTTCCGATCGTTTGTCTAATATTCTTGTTTATTGTTCAAACAAGAATTTCTGTTTGTCCAATTTTCTACGCTCTTCTCTTTCACGTTTCTGGTTCCGTCATCAGCATCAATTGCATTTTTCTCGCTTTTTTGAAAGCCTGTTATGCCAATTGATAGTAAAGACACCAAGAAACACCTTGTTGTACCCACGACTAAGCATAGACGCTCCAGCTCTCTTCCAAGTTCCCTTCTTGGTAGAACACCTTCTCCCGCCTCATTACGGAAAGTTGTAACTACGGTCACATCTAAGGTTAGTCAGGTGCCAAAAATTTCGGTGCACACTCCTCCAATCACTCGTGCAGATGGACATCAGATTTCACTGGCAATAAAAATGGCACTCCAAGAGTTCATTAACGCTTCCGATAAGCTCACGCAGTTCGAAGCTAGGATTCAAAATTCTCCTACAGCCTCACTTCACACTCACAGAGTGCGTCTTGAGCAGCTTCGTTCCTTATGGACTGCCGTAGAGCTCAAATATGAACTCTGTTCCAACGGATTGTCTCAAACGGAGACGAATGCTGCGGACTGGAATGCTGCTGGATTTTAAAAAAATTCATGGTCTATTGTGTTTGTCGGAACGGAAATGTGCGTAACAGGCAGAAGGAGGCATCTCCGACTCCATAAACTATATATATTCTGAATCAGTATCAGTAGCCGAGCCATGTCTGTCTGTCTGTCTGTCTGTCTGTATGAACACCTGGATCTCAGAAACAATAAGAGAAACAATAGAAATAATAAGAAACAATAGAGTCATCAAGTTTTGTGACAACATACGTATATATTGCAGTGTCTCAAAGTTTTTTTTAAAATTTGGACACGCCCCTTCCCGCCTCTCTAAATCAGAAATAACTACTTAAAACCTACAATATTAACTCAACAACCAAAGTTGTATATCTTGCATGACAAATACCTTGCCACGGGCCTTATGTGAAAATTTCATTAAAATCGGACTATAAATAAGTGAGATATGATACGAATTAAACTCACTTTGAACATGCATATATAATTATGCAGACCTAATTTACGCAAGCATACCGAAGTTCAAATCTAGCGTCAGACACACAGCATTTTATTTAACTTTTTTTTGCATTGTATGGGAACAGAATTGGCTCACAATGCAGCTTTGCCAATGGACAAGGGAGTAAGGCAATGGATGAGTGGTTAGAGTGCCGGACGGCTGCGAGAGAGTGCGTGTGTTTCAACTCCCGGTTGAGGCGGGTGCGAATTTTCATTTATTAATTATTTCTTATTTTATTTTATTTTATTTTTTTTTTTATTCTAATAAACTAAAAGAAAAATTACAGTCAAACAAATTAAAATCAAGAAGAAGCACATGTAATGAAATTTGGTACGCGCTAGAAATGGATACCTATACCTATTGCCTACGGTATACTATGATAATCCATGGCCTTATACAGTCAGCTCCTGACTGTAGCGTTTGTATTTTTATATATATTCTGAATCTGTATCAGTAGCCGAGTCGATTGAGCCATGTCTGTCTGTCCGTCTGTCTGTCTATATGAACACGTGGATCTCAGAAACTGTAAGAGCTAGAGTTATAAAATTTTGTGACAACATACGTATATATTGCCAGTGTCTCAAAGTTTTTTTAAAATTTTGACACCCCCTTCCCCCTCTATAAATCAGTAATAACTATTTAAAAACTACAATATTAACTCAACAAACAAAGTTGTATATCTTACATGACAAATACCTTGCCACGGGCGTTATGTGAAAATTTCATTTAAATCGGACTATAAATAAATGAGATATGATACGAATTAAACTCACTTTGAACATATATACTTAAGCATACCTAATTTACGCAAGCATACCGAACTTCAAATCTAGCGTCAGACACACAGCATTTGATTAAACTTTTTATTTGCATTGTATGTCAGCACAATTGATTCACAATGCAGCTTTGCCGTTGGGCCAAGGCGTGACGCAATGGCCGAGTGGTTAGAGAGGCGGAGGGCTGCGACAGAGTGCGTGTGTTCAACTCCCGGTTGAGGCGGGTGCGAATTTTTCGTTTATTGTTTACGCCGAAACTCGCCGCCGAAAAGTAGGCAGCAGAGGCAGCGGCGTAAACAGTGCGAGAGTCACCAAGGGCTCTCGCGCTCTTTTATCCTACATATTTATGTTAAGTTAGGCTTAAGTTAAACTACATTTATTATGTACAACAGTTGAAAATACACAGTGAAGAGAACGCCACGCGCCCCGCATTCTTTCTTTTTTTCGAGTTGTTTTTCTCGTCGGTTCCGACCTACGATCCCCCAGAAGGAAGGAAGATCCTACTGCCGCCGCCACAAACATTGGTCCTTCGAGCCGGAACCACGTGGTATTACAAAGCGCTGTAACATTGCAAAAAATTATCGAATATATTTTCCTCCGTCTGAGAAAAGATATCCTACTAATAAATAATTATTTATTTATTTTTTTCACAGTATAATTTATTATTGGAAAATAAATTATTTTAGATCTTTTTCTCAGAATTTCATGCTGAGTATAATAATTTTTTCGATAATTATTATCACTCAATAAATATATCGATATTTATAATATAATATTTATATTATTTTTTTGCAACGTTTTTTCAAAAAGTATTGCCTTGTAACTTATCAACTTAGTCCTCACTCAATAGATTCGATAAAATTTCCGATCGTTTGTCTAATATTCTTGTTTATTGTTCAAACAAGAATTTCTGTTTGTCCAATTTTCTACGCTCTTCTCTTTCACGTTTCTGGTTCCGTCATCAGCATCAATTGCATTTTTCTCGCTTTTTTGAAAGCCTGTTATGCCAATTGATAGTAAAGACACCAAGAAACACCTTGTTGTACCCACGACTAAGCATAGACGCTCCAGCTCTCTTCCAAGTTCCCTTCTTGGTAGAACACCTTCTCCCGCCTCATTACGGAAAGTTGTAACTCCGGTCACATCTAAGGTTAGTCAGGTGCCAAAAATTTCGGTGCACACTCCTCCAATCACTCGTGCAGATGGACATCAGTTTTCACTGGCAATAAAAATGGCACTCCAAGAGTTCATTAACGCTTCCGATAAGCTCACGCAGTTCGAAGCTAGGATTCAAAATTCTCCTACAGCCTCACTTCACACTCACAGAGTGGTCTTGAGCAGCTTCGTTCCTTATGGACTAGAGTAGAGCTCAAATATGAACTCTGTTCCAACGGATTGTCTCAAACGGAGACGAATGCTGCGGACTGGAATGCTGCTGGATTTTAAAAAAATTCATGGTCTATTGTGTTTGTCGGAACGGAAATGTGCGTAACAGGCAGAAGGAGGCATCTCCGACTCCATAAACTATATATATTCTGAATCAGTATCAGTAGCCGAGCCATGTCTGTCTGTCTGTCTGTCTGTCTGTATGAACACCTGGATCTCAGAAACAATAAGAGAAACAATAGAAATAATAAGAAACAATAGAGTCATCAAGTTTTGTGACAACATACGTATATATTGCAGTGTCTCAAAGTTTTTTAAAATTTGGACACGCCCCTTCCCGCCTCTCTAAATCAGAAATAACTACTTAAAACCTACAATATTAACTCAACAACCAAAGTTGTATATCTTGCATGACAAATACCTTGCCACGGGCCTTATGTGAAAATTTCATTAAAATCGGACTATAAATAAGTGAGATATGATACGAATTAAACTCACTTTGAACATGCATATATAATTATGCAGACCTAATTTACGCAAGCATACCGAAGTTCAAATCTAGCGTCAGACACACAGCATTTTATTTAACTTTTTTTGCATTGTATGGGAACAGAATTGGCTCACAATGCAGCTTTGCCAATGGACAAGGGAGTAAGGCAATGGATGAGTGGTTAGAGTGCCGGACGGCTGCGAGAGTGCGTGTGTTTCAACTCCCGGTTGAGGCGGGTGCGAATTTTCATTTATTAATTATTTCTTATTTTATTATTTTTATTTTTTTTTTTATTCTAATAAACTAAAAGAAAAATTACAGTCAAACAAATTAAAATCAAGAAGAAGCACATGTAATGAAATTTGGTACGCGCTAGAAATGGATACCTATACCTATTGCCTACGGTATACTATGATAATCCATGGCCTTATACAGTCAGCTCCTGACTGTAGCGTTTGTATTTTTATTATATATATTCTGAATCTGTATCAGTAGCCGAGTCGATTGAGCCATGTCTGTCTGTCCGTCTGTCTGTCTATATGAACACGTGGATCTCAGAAACTGTAAGAGCTAGAGTTATAAAATTTTGTGACAACATACGTATATATTGCCAGTGTCTCAAAGTTTTTTTAAAATTTTGACACCCCCTTCCCACTCTATAAATCAGTAATAACTATTTAAAAACTACAATATTAACTCAACAACCAAAGTTGTATATCTTACATGACAAATACCTTGCCACGGGCGTTATGTGAAAATTTCATTTAAATCGGACTATAAATAAATGAGATATGATACGAATTAAACTCACTTTGAACATATATACTTAAGCATACCTAATTTACGCAAGCATACCGAACTTCAAATCTAGCGTCAGACACACAGCATTTGATTAAACTTTTTATTTGCATTGTATGTCAGCACAATTGATTCACAATGCAGCTTTGCCGTTGGGCCAAGGCGTGACGCAATGGCCGAGTGGTTAGAGAGGCGGAGGGCTGCGACAGAGTGCGTGTGTTCAACTCCCGGTTGAGGCGGGTGCGAATTTTCGTTTATTGTTTACGCCGAAACTCGCCGTCGAAAAGTAGGCAGCAGAGGCAGCCTAGTTCATTAATACCACGTTTAATTATTTTTATATGGCGCAAGTTGAGAAAAAAGGGAACTGGCTAATTTTAAATTCAAATAAAAATCCCAATCTACACTGATGTTTCTATCCTTCACGTACTTTAACTCTTCTTCGATAATATATTTGTTTACGCCGAAACTCGCCGCCGAAAAGTAGGCAGCATAGGCAGCGGCGTAAACAGTGCGAGAGTCACCAAGGGCTCTCGCGGCTTTTTATCCTACATATTTATGTTAAGTTAGGCTTAAGTTAAACTACATATATTATGTACAAATAGTTTGAAAATATAAAGTGAAGTGAACGCCACGCGCCCCGCATTGTTTTTTTATTTCGGAATTGTTTTCGCGTCGGTTATCGTTTCCACAGCAACATATTTTTCGTCTCCACCTACGATCCCCCAGAAGGAAGGAAGATCCTACTGCTGCCACCACAAACATTGGTCCTTCGAGCCGGATATTTATTTATATACACCACGTCGCTGGCGCTCCGCTCGAACCACGTTCATCGGCATCTCGTCAGGATCCCCCCAGATAAGTACTAAATTTTATACTTATTTTATGCGGCAGAGGACTGTGTGAAATTGTTCCTTTGTGAAAAGAAAGATCTTTTCTAATTTAATTTAATTTAATTTACTCCTAACCTCGCAATTTGCGTCTCCGGTATCTCTGTATGTATTTACATATGATGCCGCATCAGTAAGCACATATGTACTTACATACAGACGACTGCCACCATCGAAAGTTTTCCATACATATACTCGTATATGTACGGAAATACGAATCACCAATTACACACGGTTTATCCATCTAATTCTACTTACAAACCTCTGCCACATATATGTATGTACCTTCTCCTACGCTTTCCTTAAGAACAAAGGTACATACACTCTTCAAACTAATTCTAAATAACACTGCATTCCTTTTTACATTTATTTATTTATTTAATATAACATACACATATACATTACATTTTGCCGGCAGCAATATTTCGGCTGCACCGACAGTACACACATACATATATTCTTGTAATTAAATATTATATATATTGGATCGATATACAAAGTTCTCACGAGCGTAATGTGTGAGCGACTTAAGCCATATCCTGAAGCATTGATCGGGCCGTATCAATGCGGCTTTCGCCCTGGTCGGTCCACAGTCGACCAGATCTTCACACTGCGCCAGATCCTGGAGAAAGCGTATGAGAACCAAATCGACACCTACCACCTGTTTGTCGATTTTAAAGCTGCTTTTGATAGCCCACGGCGAGGACGCCTGTACGCCACCATGTCTGAGCTTGGTATTCCTGCAAAACTAGTACGGCTTTGTAGTATGACATTGAGCAACACTATCAGCTCTGTCAAGGTAGGAAATGACCAGTCCGAAACCTTCAGTACCAGGCGGGGGTCTCAGACAAGGTGACTCGCTATCTTGTGTGCTCTTCAACCTGCTAATGGAGAGTGTCATAAGGAAATATGGAGTGCATCGAGGGGGCACAATATTGGGAGAGAAATGTGTCCAGCTCCTTGGTTACGCTGATGATATTGACATCACTGGTCGTACCAAACGTGATGTGACGGCGGCTTTTGGAGCTATTGAAAGAGAATCGGCTACAGTTGGTCTTGCAGTGAATATGGGCAAAACAAAGTTTATGGTGTGCAGTAACCGAGAGACGCGGCGTCTTGACTCTCATCTTACTGCTGGAGACTATGACTTTGAGTCGGTCAAGGACTTTGTCTATCTAGGAACTGCAGTGACCAGCAGCAACGATGTCAGCCTGGAGATCAAGCGGAGGGATTACACTTGCCAACAGAAGTTACTTTGGGCTCAGTAGGCAAATGAACAGCAGAGCCCTCTCTCGAAAGTCGAAGCTAACCCTTTACAAGGCACTCATCATCCCAGTGCTTCTATATGGTGCGGAAGCATGGACGGTGACGCAGTCAGATGCAGCTGCTCTTGGTATCTTTGAGAGAAAAATCCTTCGCAAGATCTTCGGACCTGTTTGCGTTGGCGGAACCTACCGAATCAGGTGGAACTATGAGCTGTATGAGCTATATGGCGATGTGGACATAGTCAAGCGAATTAATATTCAGCGACTTCGCTGGCTTGGCCACATAGCTCGTATGGAGGGAACAACTCCAGCTCGATCCGTTTTCGATGCGGTAGTTGGCGGACAACGTAGGAGAGGAAGACCACGCGCACGTTGGAGAGATCAGTTGGACGCAATTCTTGCGACGCTTGGGATCACCAACTGGCGGTGTCACGCACAGGACAGAGGAGCGTGGAGGCAAATCGTGCATCAGGCTGTACCCCGTTAGGGTGTTTATGCCATATATATATATATATATATTGGATCGTATACACATATACACATTGAGACAATATAATTATTACATTATTCTATTTTTTGAAACACTTAAATTAAACGCTTAATTGAATACAAAGAAATATTTTATTATTTCTTTGTTTACCTTTGTCAGTCTAGTGATCGCAGTTTGCCTTAGTGATCGCAGATCGATCACAATCGACCGACCACCACTTTTTTTCCATTCACTCAGTGTTATCGTTCCAGGGCTGCACTAGCTCAAATTTTTTAAAATATTACTTGGTGGGCAACCGTGACTTTTAAAGTCACTTATATTTATTTATCGTCTTATTGTGCACTGTGTTGTGGTATTACAAAGCGCTGTAACATTGCAAAAAATTATCGAATATATTTTCCTCCGTCTGAGAAAAGATATCCTACTAATAAATAATTATTTATTTATTTATTTTTTCACAGTATAATTTATTATTGGAAAATAAATTATTTTACATCTTTTCTCAGAATTTCATGCTGAGTATAATAATTTTTTCGATAATTATTATCACTCAATAAATATATCGATATTTATAATATAATATTTATATTATTTTTTTTGCAACGTTTTTTCAAAAAGTATTGCCTTGTAACTTATCAACTTAGTCCTCACTCAATAGATTCGATAAAATTTCCGATCGTTTGTCTAATATTCTTGTTTATTGTTCAAACAAGAATTTCTGTTTGTCCAATTTTCTACGCTCTTCTCTTTCACGTTTCTGGTTCCGTCATCAGCATCAATTGCATTTTCTCTTTTTTTGAAAGCCTGTTATGCCAATTGATAGTAAAGACACCAAGAAACACCTTGTTGTACCCACGACTAAGCATAGACGCTCCAGCTCTCTTCCAAGTTCCCTTCTTGGTAGAACACCTTCTCCCGCCTCATTACGGAAAGTTGTAACTCCGGTCACATCTAAGGTTAGTCAGGTGCCAAAAATTTCGGTGCACACTCCTCCAATCACTCGTGCAGATGGACATCAGATTTCACTGGCAATAAAAATGGCACTCCAAGAGTTCATTAACGCTTCCGATAAGCTCACGCAGTTCGAAGCTAGGATTCAAAATTCTCCTACAGCCTCACTTCACACTCACAGAGTGCGTCTTGAGCAGCTTCGTTCCTTATGGACTGCCGTAGAGCTCAAATATGAACTCTGTTCCAACGGATTGTCTCAAACGGAGACGAATGCTGCGGACTGGAATGCTGCTGGATTTTAAAAAAATTCATGGTCTATTGTGTTTGTCGGAACGGAAATGTGCGTAACAGGCTGTCTGTCTGTCTGTCTGTATGAACACCTGGATCTCAGAAACAATAAGAGAAACAATAGAAATAATAAGAAACAATAGAGTCATCAAGTTTTGTGACAACATACGTATATATTGCAGTGTCTCAAAGTTTTTTAAAATTTGGACACACGCCCTTCCCGCCTCTCTAAATCAGAAATAACTACTTAAAACCTACAATATTAACTCAACAACCAAAGTTGTATATCTTGCATGACAAATACCTTGCCACGGGCCTTATGTGAAAATTTCATTAAAATCGGACTATAAATAAGTGAGATATGATACGAATTAAACTCACTTTGAACATGCATATATAATTATGCAGACCTAATTTACGCAAGCATACCGAAGTTCAAATCTAGCGTCAGACACACAGCATTTTATTTAACTTTTTTTTTTTGCATTGTATGGGAACAGAATTGGCTCACAATGCAGCTTTGCCAATGGACAAGGGAGTAAGGCAATGGATGAGTGGTTAGAGTGCCGGACGGCTGCGAGAGAGTGCGTGTGTTTCAACTCCCGGTTGAGGCGGGTGCGAATTTTCATTTATTAATTATTTCTTATTTTATTTTTATTTTTATTTTTTTTTTATTCTAATAAACTAAAAGAAAAATTACAGTCAAACAAATTAAAATCAAGAAGAAGCACATGTAATGAAATTTGGTACGCGCTAGAAATGGATACCTATACCTATTGCCTACGGTATACTATGATAATCCATGGCCTTATACAGTCAGCTCCTGACTGTAGCGTTTGTATTTTTATATATATTCTGAATCTGTATCAGTAGCCGAGTCGATTGAGCCATGTCTGTCTGTCCGTCTGTCTGTCTATATGAACACGTGGATCTCAGAAACTGTAAGAGCTAGAGTTATAAAATTTTGTGACAACATACGTATATATTGCCAGTGTCTCAAAGTTTTTTAAAATTTTGACACCCCCTTCCCCCCTCTATAAATCAGTAATAACTATTTAAAAACTACAATATTAACTCAACAACCAAAGTTGTATATCTTACATGACAAATACCTTGCCACGGGCGTTATGTGAAAATTTCATTTAAATCGGACTATAAATAAATGAGATATGATACGAATTAAACTCACTTTGAACATATATACTTAAGCATACCTAATTTACGCAAGCATACCGAACTTCAAATCTAGCGTCAGACACACAGCATTTGATTAAACTTTTTATTTGCATTGTATGTCAGCACAATTGATTCACAATGCAGCTTTGCCGTTGGGCCAAGGCGTGACGCAATGGCCGAGTGGTTAGAGAGGCGGAGGGCTGCGACAGAGTGCGTGTGTTCAACTCCCGGTTGAGGCGGGTGCGAATTTTCGTTTATTGTTTACGCCGAAACTCGCCGCCGAAAAGTAGGCAGCAGAGGCAGCGGCGTAAACAGTGCGAGAGTCACCAAGGGCTCTCGCGCTCTTTTATCCTACATATTTATGTTAAGTTAGGCTTAAGTTAAACTACATATATTATGTACAAATAGTTTGAAAATATAAAGTGAAGTGAACGGCACGCGCCCCGCATTGTTTTTTTACTTCGGAATTGTTTTCGCGTCGGTTATCGTTTCCACAGCAACATTTTTTTCGTCTCCACCTACGATCCCCCAGAAGGAAGGAAGATCCTACTGCTGCCACCACAAACATTGGTCCTTCGAGCCGGATATTTATTTATATACACCACGTCGCTGGCGCTCCGCTCGAACCACGTTCATCGGCATCTCGTCAGGATCCCCCCCCAGATAAGTACTAAATTTTATACTTATTTTATGCGGCAGAGGACTGTGTGAAATTGTTCCTTTGTGAAAAGAAAGATCTTTTCTAATTTAATTTAATTTAATTTACTCCTAACCTCGCAATTTGCGTCTCCGGTATCTCTGTATGTATTTACATATGATGCCGCATCAGTAAGCACATATGTACTTACATACAGACGACTGCCACCATCGAAAGTTTTCCATACATATACTCGTATATGTACGGAAATACGAATCACCAATTACACGGTTTATCCATCTAATTCTACTTACAAACCTCTGCCACATATATGTATGTACCTTCTCCTACGCTTTCCTTAAGAACAAAGGTACATACACTCTTCAAACTAATTCTAAATAACACTGCATTCCTTTTACATTTATTTATTTATTTAATATAACATACACATATTTCTTCATTTCAACATAAGATATTTGTTTATTTCAAAGATACAAAGATTAAAGATTTTGTTTGCTTTACTTGTGTTTTACTTATAAGGGCTCCATGCTCTGCTCAAGTTCTCTCTAGCAATTAACGTTTTCTCTTCTCTTTTCTCTCATCTTCTGTTCAAGCCAAACAACTACATCTCCGCTATGCCACATGATACTTCACATTTCGTTTCGACAGACTATCCATAACACACTCTCGCTCACTAGAGAGTCTATCACGTCACGTTCTTAGGCTCTTGCTGCACACCTTTGCAACGGTAACACGCACTCTGCGTCATGGTCACTCTTGACCCTCATAGCCATGTAGCCATTGGCCAGCTAACTACATGGTGCGACTGTAGCCTTGTGAATGATTTAATTTGTGTTGATGGAACCATCGAGTGCCTCACCCGGCGATCTCTCGATTGTCTCTGCGTCTACCTCCTTAGGCATCGCGCGCAATTGTTCATGTGCATACTTATATGTTCGTTTGCTTGTCAAAGATTTCAACGTATATCGGTCGCCATCAAGCTTCTCTACTATCACAAAAGGACCTTTAAACTTTGGGTCGAGCTTTGTTTGGTGCCGTTCTTCACTCTTGAGCAGGACATGGTCGCCCACCTTATAGGCAACAATCTTAGCTTTACTTTTATCATATCTTAGTTTGTCATATTTAGCATTTTTCTCTATATTATGTAGGGCTGTTTTTCTAATACTATCTGTCACTCTCTGTCAACTGCATCTTCTTCTATTAATGGCATCATGCCCATAGGTCTAGCCTCTTTCCCTATTAATAATTCTAATGGACTAACTTTTGTTACTCGATGAGCCGTGCAATTCATGGCCAACTGGATTTCCTTTAAAGCTTCTTGCCAAGATCGCTTACTGGTCTCTACCGCTGTCAGCATTGCCTTCAAGGTACTCATGACGCGCTCCACTTGCCCATTAGCGCGGCTAGCTCCAGTTGCTATTATATGCAGATCTATTTTTTGCGATGAGCAGAATTGCTTAAAATCATTGCTAGTAAAGCTACGGCCCTGGTCTGCAATTATGCGAGTTGGCATCCCAAAAAGACATATAGTGGACTTAAGTGCATCAATGCAACTGTTAGTGTCCAGGTTTAGTGTATGGTGCAAATGAACATATTTAGTGAAGGCATCTATTTGCACTATCACGTATTCTTTAATGTCATTCTTCCCACTTAACTTTCCACTAATGTCGACGTGCACTGTGTGCCATGGAATGCTCACCTTCGGTATGGAATGCAATTCTATTTGAGATTTACCCGATGTTGATTTTGACAGTTTGCATGTGATACAATTTTCGACAAATTTTCGTAAGTATTTAGACATATGCTGGAACCAATACTGCGTATACACTTTATCTAAAGTTTTTTCCCACCCCAAATGCATGATGGCCTCATGGACATGATTAATGACGGACCATCTGAATGCCCTCAGAATTACTGGTAGACACCTAGTTCGACCATTTCTCTGTATCTTCCTATATAGTATCCCCGAACGCAATTCATACGTCTTTGCCAATTCATGCTGGAATTCATCACTCTGCAATTTTGCCACCAAATCAGAAATTTCAACATCTCGATGCTGTTCCGCAATTAACCAATTGTCTGTGATGTCCGCCAGCTCTATGCGCATTTCTGTTACTTTCGTTGCAATAGGGGATTTTTTGATCACTATGGGGTTACGCGAGAGGAAGTCTACATGCGCCATGCTATTTCCCTTTCTGTACTCTACCTCAAAATCAAAAGATTGTAGATACGCCCACCAACGATGGACCCTTGGCGTCAAGTCTACTTTATGTCGACTGGCTTTTAAGGCCTTACAATCAGTATATACCACAAATGATTGGCCATGTAAATAATGGCGAAAATGCTTCACTGCATTAAACACAGCCAGCGTTTCAAGTTCGTAAGAGTGGTATCGCGATTCTGCCCCTGTAGTGCATTTGCTATAGTACTCTATAACTCGTGGTTTACCGTCTACTTTATGCATCAATATGGCGCCATACCCATCTGCACTAGCATCTGTATGGAGTTCAATTGGGTACTGAGGGTCATAAATAATCAATACAGAATCGCTTACCAATGTGGATATAACTTCTTGGCGCACCTGCTCGTGCTTGTCACACCATTTAAACGTATTATTCTTTGACGTTAGTAAATACAAGGGCTTCATTTTTTCGGAAAATTTGGGAATAAACTGTCGAAAATAAGATGACAAGCCAATGAACTGTCTCAGTTGTGTAACTGTCTGTGGTGGCGGTAATGCAGCCAATGCTTGTATCTTTTTCGGATTTGGCCTTATTTCACCATTTTCAATTTGATACCCTAAATATTCAACTTTCGATTTTAAGAAGGTACACTTGTTTATATTAAAGGAAAACCCTGCCTTGGATAACCTCTGCAACACCTCTTTAATCTGATGAACGCCTCCTCTTTTGTGCTAGCTACAATCAGAACGTCATCTATGTAAACAACTGCATATGAGAGTGCTACATCCCCTAAGGCTTGAATGATTGCTCTTTGAAACACAGATGAGGCGTTCTTGAGACCAAAGGGCATAGCTAGGAATTCATATTGGCCTTCTGTAGTGACGAATGCTGTTCGTTCAATAGAATTCGATTTTATTGGGATTTGATAAAATCCGCTTGCCATATCCAAACTAGAGAAATACAAGCTGCCACGCAACCTGTCAATCTGATCTGATATTAGTGGCAATGGATACTTATCTGAGATTGTATTCGCATTTAACTCTCGATAGTCAATACACAATCGATCACTACCATCCTTTTTCTTTACCAACAACATTGGGCTAGCAAATGGTGAACAACTCGGACGTATGACATTGGATGCTAGTAGTTCCTGTATTTTTGCTTCTCAGTACTCTGTCTATACGGACGTCTCACAACCGTTTTATTTATATCAGTCAAACGGATTTCTAGTTCACCCGTAGTAACTCTCCTAATTGGTATACCCTTAATAAATGTTAGAGCATGTGACTTCAGCAACTCTGCAAGTTCGGCTTTATCGGACTGACTCAGATCTACGTCATTATTTATGGTATCCATGAAATCCAACTCAACAACGCTGGACAGTGTATTGACAGTATTTGTTTTATAAAGAGTAAACTTGTTGGCATCAATTGACACTCCAAAACCCTGACCTAGAATTTCACGGCCTATCAGCACATCATACTTTAGATATTTGTCCATGACTACATGGAAAAGGATTTCAATGGAAAATTCACAAATTTTCACAGTGGACAGAATTTGCATTGTGCATGTCACTGAGCCATCACCAATGCCGCTTATCAATACAGTATTGTTGAGTCTTTTTCCTTTAAACTTATCAACTAATTTTTCTTTCAATAACGAGCACTCCGCTCCTGAATCAAAAAAGTATGGAATATATTCACCCAGTTGATACAGAACTCCTCTTGGTTCAACGACCGAACATAGATTCACTCGCTTCTCATACGTGTTTCCCTTGCTTGTAGACGAAGTATCCGTAGTGCAAGTTGTTGCAATATGGCAGAGCTGGCCACACTTGTAGCAGGTCACGGTGGACAAGTCTCTCTTCGATGTGGAGTTGCTGCGAGTAGAATTATTCTTCGATGCACTTGATTCTGCTGAAATCCTGCTGCGGCATTCCACGATCCTGTGTCCAGATTTCCCACAAAAGTGACACTTCACGTGTGATGGACATCTCTTCTTTCGTTCTGGACCAGAGATATAATCTGATGTTTTCCCATCGCTTCTTTTGCCATATGCATAGGCACGTAATTGTTGTTCCATTTCACTGCGTGTACTGATATTTGTTATGAACAACGTTGCAGCCTATTGTCCAACTGCGCAGTATGTGCCAGCACAACGGACACCGCAATTTCCTCATTGCTCATTTGCTTCCACTTCGATAGCAACGCCGTAACTTGCCTGCTAGCATACACCGTTAAGCACTCGCTTGGTCTGGGCCCGCCGCTGAACATATTTAGCACAATTCCTGCCGGAGTCTCTACGCCTTCATAACGTTGAACGAATAAGTCTCGGAATTCTGGCCACTTCATTCCGCTGTAGCAAATTTGAGACAACCACTGAGAGGCTCCTCCTTCCAATGAATTGCTTAGCGCCATGACCAGAGCGCTACCTTCCAACACACTTTCTGCCATAATTATGTCGACGGTTTTACACCACGAAGCTGCATCTGCATTTGCCATGTCAGGATTAAATCTTGGCAGCGTTACTTTATTGCTGGGTACCGCTGCCATCTTGGAAGTCTGCATACACTTCATTAAGTCCAGAAAATTCTTGTTTTGCGCATCAAATAAAGCACGCCACTGATCACTCGTAAAGTCTTGTGGCGAGGCCGATCCCACTTCTGATGTCGGAGAAGGAGATCTTGGCTGATCTCTTTCCATTATTTTTATATTATTTTTACAAGTCTAAGAACACAGCAAGTCGCCTGCAAGATGTTTAGTCGTCACTCTCTTTTTACCGGACTGTACTCAACTGACTGTTCCACCGCGTGGCGTCGTTCCTTTTCTCTTCGTTCCTCTACCAAGTATTTCATCACGTTCATTCAGCAAAGTATTTCATCATATTCATTCAGCAAAGTATTTCATCATATTCATTCTTTTTGCATGTACACTCTCACATACTAGAACATCTGCAGGCGCCATGCTCATTCGAATTGCCATTCAAATGATGCTCTTGTTGTATAACAGAATTCATTCCTCCAACATACCATCTACTACTTTTCAGTTAAATTCAAACTCAACATTATTCTGTTGCCAGGCTCCGACATATACATTACATTTTGCCGGCAGCAATATTTCGGCTGCACCGAGAGTACACACATACATATATTCTTGTAATTAAATATTATATATATTGGATCGATATACAAAGTTCTCACGAGCGTAATGTGTGAGCGACTTAAGCCATATCCTGAAGCATTGATCGGGCCGTATCAATGCGGCTTTCGCCCTGGTCGGTCCACAGTCGACCAGATCTTCACACTGCGCCAGATCCTGGAGAAAGCGTATGAGAACCAAATCGACACCTACCACCTGTTTGTCGATTTTAAAGCTGCTTTTGATAGCCCACGGCGAGGACGCCTGTACGCCACCATGTCTGAGCTTGGTATTCCTGCAAAACTAGTACGGCTTTGTAGTATGACATTGAGCAACACTATCAGCTCTGTCAAGGTAGGAAATGACCAGTCCGAAACCTTCAGTACCAGGCGGGGTCTCAGACAAGGTGACTCGCTATCTTGTGTGCTCTTCAACCTGCTAATGGAGAGTGTCATAAGGAAATATGGAGTGCATCGAGGGGGCACAATATTGGGAGAGAAATGTGTCCAGCTCCTTGGTTACGCTGATGATATTGACATCACTGGTCGTACCAAACGTGATGTGACGGCGGCTTTTGGAGCTATTGAAAGAGAATCGGCTACAGTTGGTCTTGCAGTGAATATGGGCAAAACAAAGTTTATGGTGTGCAGTAACCGAGAGACGCGGCGTCTTGACTCTCATCTTACTGCTGGAGACTATGACTTTGAGTCGGTCAAGGACTTTGTCTATCTAGGAACTGCAGTGACCAGCAGCAACGATGTCAGCCTGGAGATCAAGCGGAGGATTACACTTGCCAACAGAAGTTACTTTGGGCTCAGTAGGCAAATGAACAGCAGAGCCCTCTCTCGAAAGTCGAAGCTAACCCTTTACAAGGCACTCATCATCCCAGTGCTTCTATATGGTGCGGAAGCATGGACGGTGACGCAGTCAGATGCAGCTGCTCTTGGTATCTTTGAGAGAAAAATCCTTCGCAAGATCTTCGGACCTGTTTGCGTTGGCGGAACCTACCGTATCAGGTGGAACGATGAGCTGTATGAGCTATATGGCGTTGTGGACATAGTCAAGCGAATTAATATTCAGCGACTTCGCTGGCTTGGCCACATAGCTCGTATGGAGGGAACAACTCCAGCTCGATCCGTTTTCGATGCGGTAGTTGGCGGACAACGTAGGAGAGGAAGACCACGCGCACGTTGGAGAGATCAGTTGGACGCAATTCTTGCGACGCTTGGGATCACCAACTGGCGGTGTCACGCACAGGACAGAGGAGCGTGGAGGCAAATCGTGCATCAGGCTGTACCCCGTTAGGGGTGTTTATGCCATATATATATATATATATTGGATCGTATACACATATACACATTGAGACAATATAATTATTACATTATTCTATTTTTTGAAACACTTAAATTAAACGCTTAATTGAATACAAAGAAATATTTTATTATTTCTTTGTTTACCTTTGTCAGTCTAGTGATCGCAGTTTGCCTTAGTGATCGCAGATCGATCACAATCGACCGACCACCACTTTTTTCCATTCACTCAGTGTTATCGTTCCAGGGCTGCACTAGCTCAAATTTTTTAAAATATTACTTGGTGGGCAACCGTGACTTTTAAAGTCACTTATATTTATTTATCGTCTTATTGTGCACTGTGTTGTGGTATTACAAAGCGCTGTAACATTGCAAAAAATTATCGAATATATTTTCCTCCGTCTGAGAAAAGATATCCTACTAATAAATAATTATTTATTTATTTTTTTTCACAGTATAATTTATTATTGGAAAATAAATTATTTTACATCTTTTTCTCAGAATTTTCATGCTGAGTATAATAATTTTTCGATAATTATTATCACTCAATAAATATATCGATATTTATAATATAATATTTATATTATTTTTTTTGCAACGTTTTTCAAAAAGTATTGCCTTGTAACTTATCAACTTAGTCCTCACTCAATAGATTCGATAAAATTTCCGATCGTTTGTCTAATATTCTTGTTTATTGTTCAAACAAGAATTTCTGTTTGTCCAATTTTCTACGCTCTTCTCTTTCACGTTTCTGGTTCCGTCATCAGCATCAATTGCATTTTTCTCGCTTTTTTGAAAGCCTGTTATGCCAATTGATAGTAAAGACACCAAGAAACACCTTGTTGTACCCACGACTAAGCATAGACGCTCCAGCTCTCTTCCAAGTTCCCTTCTTGGTAGAACACCTTCTCCCGCCTCATTACGGAAAGTTGTAACTCCGGTCACATCTAAGGTTAGTCAGGTGCCAAAAATTTCGGTGCACACTCCTCCAATCACTCGTGCAGATGGACATCAGATTTCACTGGCAATAAAAATGGCACTCCAAGAGTTCATTAACGCTTCCGATAAGCTCACGCAGTTCGAAGCTAGGATTCAAAATTCTCCTACAGCCTCACTTCACACTCACAGAGTGCGTCTTGAGCAGCTTCGTTCCTTATGGACTGCCGTAGAGCTCAAATATGAACTCTGTTCCAACGGATTGTCTCAAACGGAGACGAATGCTGCGGACTGGAATGCTGCTGGATTTTAAAAAAATTCATGGTCTATTGTGTTTGTCGGAACGGAAATGTGCGTAACAGGCTGTCTGTCTGTCTGTCTGTATGAACACCTGGATCTCAGAAACAATAAGAGAAACAATAGAAATAATAAGAAACAATAGAGTTTTGTGACAACATACGTATATATTGCAGTGTCTCAAAGTTTTTTAAAATTTGGACACGCCCCTTCCCGCCTCTCTAAATCAGAAATAACTACTTAAAACCTACAATATTAACTCAACAACCAAAGTTGTATATCTTGCATGACAAATACCTTGCCACGGGCCTTATGTGAAAATTTCATTAAAATCGGACTATAAATAAGTGAGATATGATACGAATTAAACTCACTTTGAACATGCATATATAATTATGCAGACCTAATTTACGCAAGCATACCGAAGTTCAAATCTAGCGTCAGACACACAGCATTTTATTTAACTTTTTTTGCATTGTATGGGAACAGAATTGGCTCACAATGCAGCTTTGCCAATGGACAAGGGAGTAAGGCAATGGATGAGTGGTTAGAGTGCCGGACGGCTATGAGAGAGTGCGTGTGTTTCAACTCCCGGTTGAGGCGGGTGCGATTTTCATTTATTAATTATTTCTTATTTTATTTTATTTTATTTTTTTTTTATTCTAATAAACTAAAAGAAAAATTACAGTCAAACAAATTAAAATCAAGAAGAAGCACATGTAATGAAATTTGGTACGCGCTAGAAATGGATACCTATACCTATTGCCTACGGTATACTATGATAATCCATGGCCTTATACAGTCAGCTCCTGACTGTAGCGTTTGTATTTTTATATATATTCTGAATCTGTATCAGTAGCCGAGTCGATTGAGCCATGTCTGTCTGTCCGTCTGTCTGTCTATATGAACACGTGGATCTCAGAAACTGTAAGAGCTAGAGTTATAAAATTTTGTGACAACATACGTATATATTGCCAGTGTCTCAAAGTTTTTTAAAATTTTGACACCCCCCTTCCCCTCTATAAATCAGTAATAACTATTTAAGAAACTACAATATTAACTCAACAACCAAAGTTGTATATCTTACATGACAAATACCTTGCCACGGGCGTTATGTGAAAATTTCATTTAAATCGGACTATAAATAAATGAGATATGATACGAATTAAACTCACTTTGAACATATATATATACTTAAGCATACCTAATTTACGCAAGCATACCGAACTTCAAATCTAGCGTCAGACACACAGCATTTGATTAAACTTTTTATTTGCATTGTATGTCAGCACAATTGATTCACAATGCAGCTTTGCCGTTGGGCCAAGGCGTGACGCAATGGCCGAGTGGTTAGAGAGGCGGAGGGCTGCGACAGAGTGCGTGTGTTCAACTCCCGGTTGAGGCGGGTGCGAATTTTCGTTTGTTGTTTACGCCGAAACTTGCCGCCGAAAAGTAGGCAGCAGAGGCAGCGGCGTAAACAGTGGAGAGTCACCAGGCGCTCGCGCTCTTTTATCCTACATATTTATGTTAAGTTAGGCTACCAAATATTATGTACAACAGTTGAAAATAACACAGTGAAGAACGCCACGCGCCCTGTTTGTTTTTTTTTCGAGTTGTTTTTCTCGTCGGTTCCGACCTACGATCCCCCAGAAGGAAGGAAGATCCTACTGCCGCCGCCACAAACATTGGTCCTTCGAGCCGGATTTATATATTGGATATACATACGTCGCTGAATTTTCATCCCCTCGCTCCGCTCGAACCACGGTCATCGGCATCTCGTCAGAGGATCCCCCAGATAAGTACTAAATTTTATACTTATTTTTATGCGGCAGAGGACTGTGTGTAATTGTTCCTTTGTGAAAAGAAAGATCTTTTCTAATTAAATTTAATTTAATTCCTAACCTCGCAATTTGCGTCACCGGTATCTCTGTATGTATGTACATATGTTGCTGCATCAGTAAGCACATACTTACATACAGACGACTGCCATCATCGAAAGTTTTCCATACATATACTCGTATATGTACGGAAATACGAATCACCAATTACACACGCTTTATCCATCGATTCTATTTAGAAACCCGCCACATATATGTATGTACCCCTTCCCATTTTCTAACAGAAAGGTGCATACACTCTCCATTCTAACTCCAAATTGCATGGTACTATATGTTTATATATACACATATATTACATACTTACGTTGTCCATTAAAACACATTGCCAAGGTCCAAACCTCAAGCGGCAATTGTAATTCCAAATATAAAAAACTAACACTGCATTTCTTTCACATTTATTTATTTATTAATGTAAACATATAAAATACACACTACATACACTTTGCCACATCGTGGTTGTTTAGAATTTTGAATATAAAATATTAGCTTTTGAAAATGATATTGCGTCTCGCAGATTTTTAGTCCAATGACAATAATTTTAATCTCTGTTTTTTAATAGCAAATACTTCATCTAAATTTAAGTTTTCTAGTAAATTGGTTACTTTTTGAATTTCCTTAAAATGGGCAGAATTGATTAAGCTTTTGTTTATTGTTGTTTTCGACCAAGTCATTGATTGTTGTTTGAATTGTGATTAAGTTATTGTGATCTGGCGTATCAGTTATCCATTTAAAAATGGTGCCTAGTTCATTAATACCACGTTTAATTATTTTATATGGCGAAACGTTAATTTTAAATTCAAATAAAAATCCCAATCTACTGATGTTTCTATCCTTCACGGACACGAGCTCTTTTATGAATTTGAGTAACGCCTCAATTTTGTTTCGGAAAAAAAATTGGGGAGGAAAGGAAGCGGGGGCACGGGTAAACAGTGCAAGTCACCAAGGGCACTCTAGAACTTCTACATATTTATGTTAAGATTAAGCTTAGGGAAACAACATATAATATGTACAAATAGTTTGAAAATATAAAGTGAAGTGAACGGGCGCCCGCATTGGTTTGCCTTACTTCGGGGAACGGTGTGTTTCGGTTACGTTTAGATCAACATTTCCTCGTGGCCCACTACCCCACCAGGAAGGAAGATCTACTGCTGCCACCACAAACATTGGTCCCTCGCGACGGGATCCATTTATTACCTGCTACACCGTCGCCTGGCGCTCCGGCTCAGCTCGATCCGTTCATCAGAATCTCGTAAGGATCCACAAAATTACTAAACTACTACTTAAGCACAACGTGGCGGGCGCGGCAATGTTTGTAGTGTCGAACGGAAAGATCTTTTCTTATTAATTAAATTTATTTAATCTAACCTCACTCACAATTTGGGTGGATCATCCAGTATTTACATATGGTGCGCATCAAAGCTTATTTGAACATACAGACGACTGCCACCAAAGTTTAAAGTTCCATACACGCCGCTCATCGTTATGTACGGAAATTACAATTACCAATTACACACGGTTTATCCATCTAATTCTACCCAAAAACCCTCTGCAACATATGAATGTGCCTTCTCCTACTCTTCCTTAAGAACAAAAGGTACATACACTCTTCAGGCTAGTTCTAAATAGCACTGCATTCCTTTTACTTATTTATTTATTTAATATAACATACACATATTTCTTCATTTCAACATAAGATATTTGTTTATTTCAAAGATACAAAGATTAAAGACTTTTGTTTGCTTTTTACTTGTGTTTTACTTATAAAGGGCTCCACTTTTCTGCTCAAGTTCTCTCTAACAGTGTAACGTTTTCTCTTCTCTTTTCTCTCATCTTCTGTTCAAACCAAACAACTACATCTCCAATATACCACATGATACTTCGCATTTCGTTTCGACAGACTATCCATAACACACTCTCGCTCTCACTAGAGAGTCTAAAAAAAAATAAGGTCACGTTCTTAGGCTCTTGCTGCACACCTTTAACAACGGTAACACGCACTCTACGTCTTGGTCACTCTTGACCCTCATCCCATGTAGCCACTGGCCAACTAACAACTTGCCGGTGCGACTGTAGCCTATGTGAATGATTTAATTTGTGTTGATGGAACCATCGTGCACCTCGCCCGGCGATCTCTCGAGTGTCTCTGCGTCTACCTCCTTAGGCATCGCGCGCAATTGTTCATGTGCATACTTCTATGTTCAGTTTGCTTGTCAAAGATTTAAGCGCCCTATCGGTCGCCATAAGCTTCTCTACTATCACAAAAAGGACCTTTAAGCTTTGGGTCGAGCTTTGTTTGGTGCCGTTCTTCACTCTTGAGCAGGACATGGTCGCACACCTTATAGGCAACAATCTTAGCTTTACTTTTATCATATCTTAACTTTGTCATATTTAGCATTTTTCTCTATATTATGTAGGGCTGTTTTTCTAAATACTACTGTCTCTTCCTGTCAGCTGCATCTTCTTCTATAAATGGCATCATGCCCAAGGTCCAACCTCTTTCCCTATTAATAATTCTAATGGACTAACTTTTGTTACTCGATGAGGCCGTGCAATTCATGGCCAACTGGATTTCCTTTAAAGCTTCTTGCCAAGATCGCTTACTGGTCTCTACCGCTGTCGGCATTGCCTTCAAGGTACTCATGGCGCGCTCCACTTACCCGATAGCGCGGCTAGCTCCAGTTGCTATTATGTGCCGTCTATTTTTTGCGATAAGCAAAATTGCTCAAAATCATTGCTAGTAAAGCTACGGCCCTGGTCTCCAATTATGCGAGTTGGCATCCCAAAAAAGAACATAGTGGACTTAAATTCATCAATGCAACTGTTGGTGTCCAGGTTTAGTGTATGGTGCAAATGAACATATTTAGTGAAGGCGCCAAGTTGCACTATCACGTATTCTTTAATGTCATTCTTCCCACTTAACTTTCCACTAATGTCGACGTGCACTGTGTGCCATGGAATGCTCACCTTCGGTATGGAATCACAATTCTATTTGAGATTTACCCGATCGGCTGATTTTGACAGTTTGCATGTGATACAGTACTGAACAAATTTCATGTTTAGAACATATGCTGGAACCAAACCTGCGTATACACTTTATCTAAGTTTTTTTCCCACCCCAAATGCATGATGGCCTCATGGGCATGATTAATGACGGACCATCTGAATGCCCTCAAATTACTGGTGAACACCTGGTTTGACCATTTCTCTGTATCTTCCTATATAGTATCCCCGAACGCCAATTCATACGTCTTAACCAAGTTATGCTGGAATTCATCACTCTGCAATTTTGCCACCAAACCAGAAATTTCAACATCTCGATGCTGTTCCGCAATTAACCAATTTCTGTGATGTCCGCCAGCTCTATGCGCATTTCTGTTACTTTCGTTGCAATAGGATTTTTGATCACTATGGGGTTACGCGAGAGGAAGTCTACACGCGCCATGCTATTTCCTTTTCAATACTCTACCTCAAAATCAAAAGATTGTAGATACGCCCACCAACGATGGACCCTTGGCGTCAAGTCTAATTTATGTCGACTGGCTTTAAGGCCTTACAATCAGTATATACCACAAATGATTGGCCATGTAAATAATGTGCGAAAATGCTTCACTGCATTAAACACAGCCAGCGTTTCGTTCAGATGGCATCGCGATTCTGCCCCTGTAGTGCATTTGCTATAGTACTCTATAACTCGTGGTTTACCGTCTACTTTATGCATCAATATGGCGCCATACCCATCTGCACTAGCACAGTATGGAGTTCAATTGGGTACTGAGGGTCATAAATAATCAACACAGAATCGCTTACCAATGTGGGATATAACTCTTGGCGCACTTTCTAGTGCCTTGCAACACCATTTTAAACGCATTATTCTTTGACGTTAAAAGTAAATACGAAAGGGCTTCATTTTTCGGAAGAATTTAGAGATAAACTGTCGAAAATCGAATGACAAGCCAATGAACTGTCTCAGTTGTGTAACTGTCTGTGGTGGCGGTAATGCAGCCAATGCTTGTATCTTTTTCAGGTTTGGCGCCGGCTACCAGTTTCAATTTGATACACTAAATATTCAACTTTCGATTTTAAAGAAGCTTTTGTTTATATTAAAGGAAAACCCTGCCTTGGTTAACCTCTGCATTTCTCTTTAATCCAAATGAACTACTCTTCTTTTGTGCTAGCTACAATCAGAACAGCGTCATCTATATGAGCTGTGCATGTAAGAGTGCTACCATCCCCTAAGGCTTGAATGATTGCTCTTTGAAACACAGATGAGAGCGTTCTTTGAGACCAAAGGGCATAGCTAGAATTCATATTGGCCTTCTGTAGTGACGAATGCTGTTCGATTGTGGCGAACTGGTTTGCGGCGGGACCAGATAAAATCCGCTTGCCATATCAAACTAGAGAAATACAAGCTGCCCACGCAACCTGTCAATCTGATCAGAATATTGGTGGCAATGGATACTTATCTGAGATTGTATTCGCATTTGCAACTCTCGATAAATAAAGCACACAATCAGTCACTCCTTTATCCTTTTTCTTTACCAACAACATTGGGCTAACAATGGTGTGAAACCACGACTCGGACGTATGACATTGGATCCTTAAATAGTTCCTGTATTTTGCTTCTCAGTACTCTGTCTACTTTACCCAGGAATTCTACCAACCGTTTGTTTACACATATCCAGTCAAGCAAGTTTCGGGTGCCCCCGTAGCCGCTCTCTAATTGGATACCCTTTATAAATGTTCGAGCTGATGACTTCCAGCAACTCTGCAAGTTCGGCTTTATCGGACTGACTCAGATCTACGTCATTATTTATGGTATCCTTGAAGTAAAACTAAGCTAACCCTGGACAGTGTATTGACAGTATTTGTTTTATAAAGGGAAACATTTTTTTTTATTTGGCATCAATTGACACTCCAAAACCTGACCTAGAATTTCACGGCCTATCAGCATCATACTTTAGATATTTGCAATCCATGACTACATGGAAAAAGGTTTCAATGGAAAATTCTGAAATTTTCACGGTGGATGGTTCTGCATTGTGCATGTCACTGAGCCATCACCAAATGCCGCTTATCAATCTGGGCAGCCCCGATGACTCGCGCTGCTACAAACTTATCAACTGATTACCTCTTTCAAATGCCGAGCACTCCGCTCCTGAGTCTTAAAAGTATGCGGAATATATTCACCCAGTTGATACAGAACTCCTCTTGGTTTCAGCTTGACGCCCGAGCTGCCAGAGATTCACTCGCTTCTCGCGCGTGTTCCACCAGCTTGTAGACGAAAACATCCATGCGAATTTCAGAATTAAATATAGCAAGGCACAGCTTTCCACGCTGTAAGCAGGTCACGGTGGACCTAATCTACTTCGATGTGGAGTTACTGCTATTAAGGGTCGTCTTCAAGGTAGCTTGATTCTGCTGAAATCCTGATGCGGCATTCCACGATCCTGTGTCCAGATTTCCCACAAAAGTGACACTTCACGTGTGCAGTGGACATCTCTTCTTTCGTTCTGGACCAGAGATTTCTAATCTGATGTTTTTTCATCGCTTCCCGCACCATGCGCCCAGGCACGTAATTGTTGTTCCATTTTGCTGCGTGTACTGATATTTGTCTTGAACAACGTTGCAGGCTATTGATCCAACTGCGCAGTATGTGCCAGCACAACGGACACCACTGGGCACCCCCCTCATTCTTAACGTTGCTTCCACTTCGATAGCAACGCCGTAACTTGCCTGCTAGCATCCACCGTTAAGCACTCAAGCTTTGGTCTACGGGCCCGCCGCTGAACATATTTAGCACAATTTACGCCGGGAACATCTACGCCTTCATAAGCGTTGGAGGAGCGAACAAGATACCGGAATTTCTGGCCACGCCTGTTTTTACCGCTGCCGCAAGCAATTGAACACAAACTTACCTGAGGGAGGCTCCTCCTTCCAATGAATGCACAACTTGGCGAGAAGCCCAGAGCGCTACCTTCCAACACTTTCCACCTTTTCCGACTTTTTTATATCGACGGTTTTACACCACGAAGCTGCATCTGCGACTGCCATATGGGGATAAAATCTTGGCAGCGGCACTTTGTGCTGGGTACCGCTGCACCATCTTGGAGATCTGCCCCGCTTCATTAAGTCCAAGGAAATTCTTGTTTGCGCATCAAATAAAGCACGCCACTGGTCACTTCTTTAATGAGATCTTTGTGGCGAGGCCGATCCCACTTCGGTATATCGGAGGAGAATTTCTTTGGCGGAGATCTCATGCTGTTATTTTTATATTATTTTTACAAGTCTAAGAGCACAGCAAGTCCTTACAAGATATGTTCCAGTCGTCCCTCTATTTTTACCGGACTGCTTTTTTTTTTTTTTTGCTCCAACTGACTGTTCCACCGCGTGGCGTATCGTTCCCATTTTCTCTTCGTTCCTCTACCAAGTGTTTACCATCCCGCATTCATTCCTTAAAGTGACGCCATCATATTCATTCAACCAAAGTATTTCATCATATTCATTCTTTTTGCATGTACACTCTCACATCACTAAAGACATCTGCAGGCGCCATGCTGTTTCGGTGCCGAATTTGAAAATGAATAACGGCTGCGCTATAACAAATTCGTTCCTCCAAGCTCATACCATCTACTGCTTTTCAGGTTAAAATTCGACCTCAACATTATTCCATTGGCAGGCTCCATTGCCACTATGACCATTTTACCGGCCGAAAGCAAATATTTCAACTGCACCGACGGGTACACACATACATATATATTCTTTATAAATTGAAACTCAAATGTATATATATTGGATCGATCGCTACGAGGTTTCTCACGAGCGCTAATAATGCGCCGACGACTTACGCCTTATCACGAAGCATTGATCGGGCGCCATGTGGCAAAACCGCCCTGAACCAGGTCCACAGTCAGGCAGATCTTCCTACTGCGCCAGATCACGAAGAAAGCGTATGAGGAGCAAATCGACACCTACCACCTGTTTGTCGATTTTAAAGCTACTTTGCTGATAGCCCCACGGCGAGGACCCTGTACGCCACCATGTACACGAGCTTTGGTTTAAAACTGATGCCAGCTTTGGCAGTATGGAAAGAATTGAGAAACGCACTATCAAACTCCTGTCAAGGCCGGGAAATGACCAGTCCGAAACCTTCAGTACCAGGCAGGGGGTCTCCGAACAAGGGTGACTCGCTATCTTGTGCTCTTCGCCTGCTAATGGAGAGTGTCATAAGAAGGAAGCTAACGGAACACGCTCGAGGGGGCACAATA
>JAEIGD010000201.1:0-112736 GCA_018903425.1 Zaprionus nigranus
CACGTACGGATATCTTTCGCGTGATACACGCCCAGACGTCTTCCTTGCATGTCTTCAAGCAGATATGTATTGTTTCCGACAGCTTGCACCACTCTGGCCCTCAAAAATGTCCTCGCGAATTTCGCGTTGAAATTTTTGGAAAAATCGCTAAGGACAAAGTTTCGCCGATAAACTTCTTGCCCAGGGATGGCATGGAAACTTCGGGCTCTCTGGTCGTACCTCTGTTTACTTAATTCGTACGCGTCATTAAGTCTGTCACGTACTCGCGCTCGGATGATGGTGAGTTTGTCCTTTTGTTCCATACCATCCATCTCATGGTCGCACATCGATTTTAGTTTTCGAGCCAACTTATTGCATAACGTATAAATGGTGGCCGAATACGGTGAAGAACGGCGTTTGTCCTGTAGCCTCGTGGATGGCATTCCAAATTGCGACCTCGATTTCTGGTAGGTGTGTGTCCCACTCCCTATGATCCTCTTGCAAGAAACTGCGGATAGCTGTCAGCAGCGTGCGATTTACTCTCTCCGCGGCGTTGCTGGAAGGTGAGTATATGGGAGTTCTTTGGTGATTGATTCCAAAATGACCGACCATCTCTTCAAAAATTTTAGATGTAAATTGCTTGCCGTTGTCAGAGTGAATGGTTTCCGGTACGCCGAATTTGAAGAGAACTTCGTTGACCAGGAAGTCTATCACGTTGGCCGCAGATGCCTCTCGCATTGCCTTCAGGAAAGTGTATTTAGAGTAGTGATCCACCACAATGAAGATCCACGCGTGTCCCTTTCTCGACCGTGGATATGTTCCCAGGAAATCTATGAATAACTTCTGGAACGGCCTTTCCGTGTCAGTCCTTTTCCCAATGCCTGCATGCGGTAATTCGGTGATTTGGCTTCCTTACACACTTGGCACTTGCGACGAAGTCGCGTACTTGCACGGCCATTCCCGGCCAGTAAAACTGACGACGCAGCAGCTCCAAGGTGTTCGCTTGTCCTCCGTGTGACGCGGTTGGGTGTGTATGCGCTCGCGTGATCTGCGCGTGCGTCAGGGCTGCTGAAATCCACAGTTTCCCTTCTGAGGCTTCAACTTCTTCGCTCAACATTTGCTGTTGCATTCGCTTGAAGAGCAGACCGTCTTCGACCTTTTAGTCCGGGAGATGCTGTTTGTTACTATCTGCCTCTCGCACCAGTTCTTGATATTCCTCCGCACCGAACGCCGTGGTCTCGAAACCCAGTAGATCGGTGGGATCCATGTGGACCTCTTCCACGCTTCGCGACAAGGTATCGGCCACTACGTTCTCGCTGCCTTTGCGGTGTTCAATTGCGAAGTTGTATGCCTGTAGTTGTAATGACCTTTTTTAGGCTCTCCGTGAGTGGCGTTGCCAGCGTTGCGAAGTCTCTGGTAAAGCGTCGGTGCCATCCAGTTATCCCCAGGAATGCTCGGACCTCCTTCATATTTCTAGGATTTGGGATCTTTTTAATCGCCTCGACTTGGCCTGGATCCATCTGCAGGAGCCCTCCACCTACCACAAACCCCAGGTATTTCAATGATTTGAAACAAAAATTAGATTTTTGCAAGCCAATTGTTAAACCTGCCTTTTTCAGGCACTGTGCTACTTTGCTCTAATAGGCCATATATGTCGCAAAGTCTGGCGCGAGGATGAGTAGGTCGTCCGGATAAACGAAAACGTTAGATCTTATTTCCGTTGGAATCACTCGGTCCATGAGTCTCACAAGCCGTTGTGCCGCATTGCACAATCCAAAAGGCATTACTCGGAATTGGTACAACGGCCGACCTGGAACAGTAAATGCTGTAAACTCTCGGGATTTTTCCTCCAGTTCAATTTGCCAGAAGGCAAATTTTAGATCGACGCTGGAGGTATACTTGGTTTGGTCCAGTCTGGAAAGGATTCCCTCGACGCTGGGTAGCGGGTAAGCGTCCTTAATAATGATGGCGTTCAGTTGCCGCGCATCTAAACAAAATCTATTTTTTCCAGACTTCGCCACCATGGTCGTGCGATTGCTCCATGGGCTCTTGCTAGGTTCGATGACTCCGAGCGCCAACATCTTGTCGATTTCTTCCTCCACAATGGCCTGCCGGGCTGGTGACATTTTGTATGGCCGGTCTTTGAATATCTTGGCTCCCTCTACTAGCTCTATGACATGGTTGTCAAGCTCAGTCCGGCCTAGGCCATGTTCTTCGAATGATAGGAATTGTTCCAATTCACGACTCTCCTCTGCAAACAGATTCCATCTCTCGGGGTCTGGGTTTTGCACGTCGGTGCTGTCCTCGGCGTAGTGTGCCATGTCGCGAGCCTGCTGCGGCGTTCCCCTTTGTTGTCTCCTGATCTTGGTCGATAACTTCCGGAACGAGTTGGAATGCACGCCAGAAATTGACACCGAAATATGTCTTCTGCTCCAAATACGGACAGATGTAAAAAGTTACAGTTTTAATTCTTTCGTTGTATTCCACAGGCAACTCCGTACGACCAATAATGGATCGATCCTCCCCTGCTGCTGTTCGCACTTTGGAAAAGTAGCGACCGATCGGCATCTCTAATTTTTCCATCAGTTCGCGGCTGCCGTGACCTAACAGACTTATGGTCGCTCCGGTGTCAAGGAGGCCAATGATGCGTTCGCCGTGGACTGTTATTTCCGCAAAAGGTCTGGGATCGTTTGCATCGTTCCGTAATACGGCAGCTGACACCTCCCGACGCCTTTCTCGCCGCTGCACAGTGTGGGAAAATCAACATTTAGCGGGATTTAATTATTTTATTTTATTTATTTGACTGATATACCTTGATTAAAACTAAAACATTGTTTTTTTACATTGTTATGTATTATTTCATATTTTAAATACAAAATTATTTTATTGGAATCATAAAAAAATACAATTTATTTCAAAACAAACAAAAACAAAAAAATCGAAATTACAAAACAAAATAACAATAAAATTATTATGAAACAATAAAAAAGGATTTAATCATTTTCTATTGATAAGGCCAATAATTGCAAAACGTCATGCTCCATAGGACTCCGGGATCTTTTGGGAACATTTCGCAAGCTGGCAAGGAATGGATCCGAAGATATTAACAATCTATGTATAAGATCGGTATTCGTATCGATTCTTGATGTTTTCCGAGTGAACATTTCCCTAAATCTTCTAACATCCTTATTCCTTGCCTCTTGCGCTTCTTCCGATAGCTGTCCAATTGGGAGAATGCATGATGCGATGACATCTTTTCCATGGTATAAGACTTTATGGACTGAGACCGGCATGTTGTACCAAGAGTATTCTTTCAAGTACATTTTCCTGGTTTCTTTCGTGTACTCATCGAAAGCCGCTACATTAATAGGAAACCCTGACCCTAAAGTTTCCAAAATGATGTGAAATCTGTGTATGATTTCTAGATTAAGACCTGTTATTTCAGCAACTTCAACTTTATAATTTAATTGAATAGGCACCATACAAGTGCTGAAAAGGTTTTCGTCATTACCGTCTGACGATGAACATTTTTGCTTATATTTTTTTTGCTGCGCTCCATCACAACCCCATTTTATTAACAACGTTAACTCCTTTTCTCCCATTTTAAGGTCATTTATTGAGTTCAGTGGTTCTTGTTGGGCAAGGAATAATCGCTGGATAGTATTAGCAATCAAGGATTGAACGTTGCATGCTGCTAAGGACTCCGTGACAGTCTTGAAATGAAAAATGTGACATTTCAGCATAACATTCTTTTTTTACACTCCTTAATTTTATCATAGGAAGGTAAAAGATTTTTTACGACTTTATTAATTGTTTGACGTATTGTGTCATATTGATTGACAGACAAATTAGCATCTTGAATCATACTCAACGCTTCTTCAGTAGATATGCATGGTTCCCTTAAATTTTGATTTTGAAAATTTTTTAATTTGGTACCTTTATTTGGAGGATTTACTGTTAATTCTTTAACAATTGCAGCAGAATTGCGTTTACCTTCCTTAAATAGGTTAGCTTGGTTGGCAACTGCAATTTCATCAGGGCTAGTAGAATCAATAAGATTTCGTACCTTTCTTCTTTTGGTCCGATCGCAGCAATCCTCAAAGTTTTTTCTTGGTCTCCCAGGTTTCGACAAAGAAGAAATTTCTTGCGATGCCGTGGGCGATAATATTAAATTTCCACTCAACCAAACTTTATTTTTGTCTAAAAAGCGTTTCTCATTACGATAACATTGATTCCATTTAACTTCGAATTGCAAACACAAATTTTTTTAAGAAAGCTTTTAAGTCTTTTTTAGAACTTTCAGAAATGTTAATTAAATGATGATAATGAAAAAAAAAAAAAATCACAAACAGCATCCAAACGCTTGTTTTTGTCACTTGCAATCCAAATATCATAAATTTGTTTTTTTGTTAATTCGGTAGACATTGTGAAAAATGAAAAAAAAGTGTATGGGTGCTGCAAAAATGCGCAAGATATTTTAACGGAATATAGAAGCCAGCACTGTAATCTTCCTTTTCTCAAAGTTTCGAGCTCAAACTATTTTAAGAAACTAAAGTTTATCTCCTTTAAACTCACAATTCAATTGCAATAGATAAGGATTGTGCTTAAAGTACCGTTTAAATAAAGCTCTACTTTTGTTTACCGTTTCTTAAAGAAACGTTGATTATAAAAATGCAAAAAAAAAAACAGTTTTACTTCGAGCTTCGCTGAAAATAAGTACCTGAATTCAACGGAATTTTACTGTTTTACACTGGGTGACAAACAGATTTCGCTAAGTACCTTTTTTAGATTTAATATTTAATATCTTGTGCGACAACTAGAAAAAGTATTTATATTATAATTATAAACATTTAATTAGGTATTCAAAAAAATTTGTTTGATCAAATTTGGTGAAAGTTGAAAAATGTACTTTTGTACAGCTAAATTGCAAAATTCTCACACTGTGCGCTGCCAGAAGCGTAGTCTCGCCTTGTTTATCCTTACGGAAATGTGTCGCATTGTGTAAATACCGATGATTATCGATATTTTGGTGCGGATTGCAGGGCTGGAGGAAGAACCCCTCCCCAATTGCTGCTGAGCTAGCTGGCGCGGCCCTACCGACAAAAAGCAGTCTGTAACATAATGGCGCCCAAATATATATGACTATGTAGAAAAATCGCAACCAGGAAGCGCACATATTGTGTTACAATATGGCGCTTCATTTCTACAAGTCGATGAGTGGAGATATGGAGACGCCTCGAGGTAGATTCCCTCTTGTGACTCGGTCTATGATAAACTGCGGTACGTTGGAAGTAAAGGACTTCACGTTTGCGCAGGGAATCGTAGACTGGGAAACAAAAGTGAATAGAGAGGTATTTAGATGTTGAGGGATGTTGCCAGGCAAGGTGTGAGTCATGTCCTACCACGTGCGGGAGAACATTGTGCCGCATGCTTTCGCTGGGCCATGCCCAACATCCAAATGGGTAACATATATGTATATGTATGTGACTTTATGTAACTTTGTATTTAACGTAGTAGATCGTCCCTTTTCTCTGGGCGTCTGAGTCCTTAAGTGCGGCCAATGTGGCTTTAATGAGGGAAAGGTGACCCGTTAATGCCCAGGGCTACACGCGTTGCACCTCCGCACGGGTCAAGGCAACGCACGCCCAGTGAAAGAGGAACTGATCGAACACAGGCCGCGTCCTTAACTGGCAACTGTCGACCCGCCAAGGTATGGGAAACTTGTGACGAATTCTATTGCGTTCCCATATATGATGATGTTTCCTTGGCTGGAGTGGTTGAAGCGCATTGCCTTGGTCTTGGCCTCGTTTATCTCAAGACCGATCTTGCTTGCTAGCCTGGCGAGGTCATCTGTCTTGCACTGAATGTCGCAGAGCCTGTGACAGGTCAGACAAATGTCGTCTGCATAATCCAAGTCCTCAAGGTGTCTGGTGAGGCTCCACGTGATTCCACGCTTGGGGTTGCACACTTCTCTCATAACCTCGACAACCACGATGTTGAAGAGTAGCGGCGACAATGGGCAGCCTTGCCGAATTCCAGTATTCGTCTGGAAAGGTGCACTTGTTTTTCCGTTGTGCAGTACCGCCAAGTTGGCATCATCGTACATCGACTTGATGATACTAATGATGTTGGTTGGTACTCCTTTCCTTGCCAGTGCTCTCCATATGGCCGCTCTGTCTACTGAGTCGAATGCCTTCTTGAAGTCTGTGAACAGGAGATATAGCGGGGCTCTCCATTCCACAGCTTGTTCGGTGATTATGCGTAGTGTCTTTGCCTGGTCTACGCAACTCCTGTGTGGTCTGAATCCTGCCTGTTCATCTCTGATCGTTGGCTCGATTTTTTCTTGAAGGCGCTCGTTCAGTAGAGTGGCCAACACTTTGTAGCTAGTGTTGAGAAGTGTGATTCCTCTCTAATTATTGCAGTCACTAAGGTCCCCTCTCTTGGCAAGCTTTACAATGATTCCGCCCTTCCAAGAATCCGGTACCGTCTCACTTTCCCATATGCGGGAGAAATGCGTGTGCAATGCTTCAGCCATCAGCTGGGTGTCAACTTGTAGAAGTTCAGCTGGTATGTTGTCTTCCCCAGCTGCCCTATTGTGCTTTAGCTTCTTCATTGCGTCTCCTATTTCTTGTACAGATGGCGGCGATGACAATATCCTGACGCTTCCACTTGATGGGACAGATTTTCGAAAGTCTGTGGCCACAGTTGTTGTCGAGGTGTGGCTGATTTTCATGAAGTGTTCATTGGTTATGAGGCTGCCTTGTAGCATATTACGTAGAAATAGTTAAAGTATTTCATCACCAGTGGCTGGTCAGTACAAAACAGCACTGAACGCGATAAAACCGGCTAGACTATGGATGAAAGAAGTGGGGGTGGATCATCTGATTTAGTGTGCAATATGTAAATGCTGGCTGAGTCTACAGAGAGTTTATTTGACTTCGCGTGCTTGTAGGGGATAGATAATCTTAAATGCACCTGGTAAGAAGACAGTCTAAGCAAAGAAGTAGAGAAGAGGGAAAGGGAAAGAACATAAACAAAGCTAAAACTTCGAGTCGATCGTGCTTGCTTGCTGGTGGTGTTTTCCAGCTGATTAGCTTGCCCGCCCTACCTTGACCATTTCATCCGTTTTTGTTTTTGTTTACAGTCATAAACGATCGAGTCGATAGATTAGTACCCTACCTTGTGTTCACGGAGCATGACCCTATTATAAAAAGACTCTAGCACGAGTTCATTTTACTACCTAGCAAAATTCATTTTTATACAATGAAATAAAGTTATTAAATAAAGTGGGAGAATGAGGCTGTAGAGGAATAGTATGGCATTTTATAAGAACATGTGCAATATAGTATTGGTATTTAAAAATTTAAAAGCAATATAAATAAATATATATAATATTATAGTTTAGAGTTTAATTTGTTTTCATTCTTTATTTACGTTAGGGTATTCAGTGTTCTCATAGTTGAGTAACAAATGAGCAACCAAAGATAAAGTTGCGAATAACGATAGACGTAAAAAAAAAATAACTAAACGCAAGAAGAAGACGGAAGACTCACTCAAGAGAGCATTTCGTATTCTTTTGTTCTTTTATTCTTTAAGAGCGCGCCGTTCAAGAGAACGATCAAAGAGCGAGTAGCTTTGCGCGTACTTTATGCGTTAGATTCGTCTGCTCGGTGTAAGTTTTAAATAGAAATACCGGTCACTTACCCCGTTTGCCGCTGTCCATCGACGAAAGCGCTTTCGGCGAAGATGCTGCAAAAGAGATCTTTGGGTTCTGCAACGGTTGGACAGTGGGTCAAACCATGCCTTTTCTGCACACTTTATGTTTTATTTTACACTTTTGCTGTTCATTTGTTTCACTTGATATAAGTTTTTGTTTTATTTCATTATTTTTCGCTAAACTTTTATTATTTGTAATTATTTATATTTCGTTTTGGTTTTCTTTGTGATTAATTGTAGTTTTTTTTTGCACTTTGCCTGCACTCCCTTCTCATTCTCTCACCATGGGTACAATTATAATTTTTCTTTTTCTGAATTAACTACACTTCAATTTGGCAAACAATTAAACTAACATAATAAAAATAATACAAAAAAATAAGAATTTGGCAATTTGGGAATTTCATAGATAGCGGGGAACAAAGGTCGCTTCTCTTTCGGTTTACTGCACCTTACGCTTTACCGCTTTCCGTTGCCTTGCACCTTGCGCTTTACGCACTTTCTGCCTACACTACCGACATCTCTTTCGTTTTGTATAAGGCAAGTCACTGCACTTCACTTAGATTTGCATTAGCATTGGCGGTCAAATATCTTAGCCAGCTAAGCTTCACACACAAAAAAATTGGATTCGCCTACAGCCCGGGCCAGCTGGGCTTCTGCCCGCTCCGCGTCTCTCGAAACAACTAAAATCTTCTTGCTCGAATCGGAGAGAGGTGTAAGGTGAAGTCTTGCAGAGAACAGCTGTTTGCAAGTCAATCTTGCAAACTCAGCAACTTGCGCTAGATAAAGAAGAGAAGAGGGGAATAATGAGGAAACCTCCACTTCTCATGGTATTGCTTGCCACGATTGGCAACTGGAAAAACTCCTATATGTAGTTACCTGATATATATGTATGTATATATATGAAAATATATATTATAAATTTTTTTTATGAAGGCTGCTCAGGCTTGCTCGTCCTTTTAGTTCCGCAGAATGATCTGTCCGGTATAAGGAATGAGTGGGTAGTAAGCAGAGGCAAGGCTTGACCTATCTGGGAAACCTTTTTGGCGCCTTTTCAAGCTCAAAATGCCGCGGTAATTTTGTCTAGTCACGTTTCCACGGGAAAGCAATCCACCCCTACTATGTTGGCAATGAAACACTTCTTTATCGATACCAAAAAAATCAATTCCCCTTTTTTTTTATTACATATTTTTTCGTCCGCTAAAACAACCAAGAGCAAGGGGATTATTTTTTGTGTTTTATATATTTCTATTTTGCTAGTTTTGAAAGGCTTTAACTTGCTACTATTCTAAATCATCGCAATCTACTACTAAAAACTAAAACCAAAGTGTTGCCTCTTACTGTTGCATACTTTTAGGTGTAGCTCAGAATTATTTGAGCGACAAGCGCTCCTACAGCCTGCTAGATGTCTGATAAGTTGGGACTGTTTGTTTTGTCTTCCGGTGATCCGTGCAATCAGCTGGTATAGCAAGCGCATGTTGTTTTGTCCTGCCGCTCGTTCCGCGTTGTCCGCAAATCTATCCAGTAGAGCTCTCTTGTCGTCTCTTGCGGATCGTTTCACAGCTCTGCACAGAGTCCGATATTCTTCGTGATTCTGTGTGATCTGATCTGTCAATGACTTAAGACTGTTTCTCCGTCTGATTAGGTCCCACGTCCTCTCGGATATCCAGCCGGTCCTTTCGCGTTGTTGGAATGGAATTTATATTTCCTAGATGTTTTAAATCTGGATATTGTTCCTATCTTTGGCTAGGCCGCCCTTCCCTTTGATTCTTTTGCGGCTAGCAAAAACAGCCTGTGGGGGGTTCTTTTAGAGAACTTCCTAGCCCTTTTATGAGGGAAGACACACAAAATAGAAGTAAAAAGAATTTTTGCCACTATGTCTCGTGTCAGAAAATAGAGATGAGAAAAGAAATGTAAAAGAACAAAACAAAAAAAAAGAAGTGATAGAATTTACGAGAGGAGAAAGCAAGAAAAGAACCACTACCCTTCTACGGGGCGCACTTCGGGGACACTACTGGTGTTGGTGTAGGTCCCGCGTCTTTACCCACCCTACCTAGGAGTCCTTTTTCGCATTAATTTGAAGAACTCCCTGACCTAACATTACCCTTTCATCAACCTTCAGAAATCATTATAAAATTAGTTTAGTTTTCCATGTGAAAATTCCATATACATATTATATTCCTAAACGGTTTCATGTTCATGTTTTTAATTATTCATATGATCCTAATACTTTAATAAAGAAAAGAATAAAATTTTTGTATAAACCTATGCGGATATAATATCTCGTATTAATATAAACCAAATATATAAATAAACATTATTTCCAAGATCATTACCATTTTCCCATCGCGACGCTAACTAAATATTCGATAACTTACACAAAAACCTATCGATCCAGTCGCATCTCAATGTGTTTGAATTTTGAAAAGAAAGCAATTACCGCATTAAATTTTCGCTACTTTAATATTTGCGCGGCGCGAGTGCTATATTTTATCGGGTCTGATTTCTTTTAGTGCCAGTGAATAAAACCAGTTTATACCGACATATATCAGATAAGTACCTAAACAATTTAATGAAACATAGAAAAAGATCTTAATATGCCACGATCAATGCCATACAAACAGCTATTTGGTGTTTACCCTTTTATTTTTCTTTGGTGTATCAAAATAAAATTTTTATTGCTTGCTTAGTTTTCTTGATTTTTCTTTTTATATATATTTTTTTTGTATTTCAAAACGGTGTATTCGTAAACGGTGTATTCGTAAATATAAAATAAATGTGAGTACACAGTACAGTTCTCCGTTGGGCCCAATAGATCGTTGGTTGTTAGTTTAAAGTTTATTTTATACACGTACATACACCAGAGGCAGAAAAGAAAGCAATATCCGAAAAAATAAAAAAAAATGGCAACTAAGACAGTTTTCCTTTCCCTAGAATAAGATAATAAAGCGCTATTCTTATTTAAGTCTCCTAGTCTCACGATCACTCTGATTTTTTTTCGTTTGTAATTTAACTAATAGCCGCCACGATAAAAGTTTTCAAATCTCAATTTAATTGCTGCCACATTGTGTCCAGAACTGCTACTCGACCTGTCGCCAAACTGCTGCAAAACGCCCGCAAGCTGCTGCACACTGTTGAAGCTGCTGCAAAACTGCGTAAGCTGTTGCCCAACTTACCGGTGTTTCGTTAATGGTGCGTTTTCTTTTCCTCTTTTTATACCCTTCGACCATTGAAAATGGTCAAAAAGGGTATACTAACTTTGTGCAAAATGCAAATGTATGTAACACAAAGTATATATATTCTTGCTCAGGATCACTAGCCGAGTCGATTGAGCCATGTCTGTCTGTCTGTCCGGATGTCCGGATGTCCTGATGTCCGTCTGACCAGATGAACACACAGATCTCAGCTATTATAAATGCTAGAGACACCAAATTTGGAATGAAGGTTTCTATGTACTCGGCGCAGATCAAGTTTATTTCAAATGTTAAGTGCCACGCCCACCGCCCCCGCAAATCAATAAATTAATTTTTGAACTCAATTTGTAAGCGCTGTATAAAAGATACAACTTTCTGACTTTAACGTATACAAAGCTGAATGAAATATCTACGTAGTCTCCCAATTACAATCCGATCGGACAATAAACACAGAAGTTATTTAAGAAAGTATGAACATAAAACCAAGTGCTTCTGTCAGCTAACAAGGGAGGCGGGCGAGCGCAAAGCGCGAGCGCCATCTGTCGAGATTAATTTCAAAGCATGTTCATATGTATATGTGTACATACATAGGAACATACCTACATAGGTCGAAGGGTATCCCACTGTCGCGTGCTGCGCGACTGTTGCTTTTCTTACTGGTTCTTGTTATAAACTGATTTTTTTTTATTTTTTTTAAATTTATTTCCTTTTTAATCAGATTCTCTTTGCCTGGGCCTTCTGTGTATGACAATTATGTGTCTGGTGTATTATCTCAATAAGTGAGCCTTCACGAGTTAATTTTTTTTTTTTTATTTTTATATATGTTGAATTTTTATCCTCATCGGTCTTCCTTTTTTTTTCCAGCGTTCGCAAACTATGCCCCGATGTAGAACTCCGCGGCTTTGCCTTAGATGCTGTTGCAGGTAAGATGACACTGCGCCTCAGGCTGTATATGAATCCTGACCAAACAGGTAATTAATATCCAGAAGTGAATAAATTTTTTTTGTTCATCTTACTTCAAGATTTTTTCTTGGTCACTAACACTTTTTTTTTTTTTTTTCTCTTTTTTTTCATTTTTCCGTTTCTTTTCAGACACAGGCACCCAGTCGTCGCGGAGGAGAATGTATGACTGCGATGACCTAGCAAAATCTAGTAAATCGCCATTCTTATTCTCCTCCTTGCCCCCTTCCTTTTCTCTTTCGAACAAGTTCCAACACTGAGTAGACAAAATTAAAGATACCATATCCTACTTCTACCATAATCCCCGTAAGTATGCAAAGTTGCACACATTATATTACTAATTAATTGAATTTTTCCTTACAGATTCCTGATACCTAGATTTAATTTAGTTTAATATACTTTTAAGAAACTTTAGTTTTAATATTTATTTATAATTTTAATGTATTAGTTATAAGGCTCTGTCCGTGCCACCCTCTATTTCGTTCGTAGGCCTCTATAGGGAAATAGCTAGAATTGTGTAGGTGATAATTTGTCTTTGTTAGTCCGTTCATCCTAAGTCCTAAGTGTCCTACAAGTGTGTTTCCATGGGCGATCATCTTCTGGGATCAGTTGTTCTCGCAATGTGAATGCCATCCTTGCATTGAGGTTGTTGTCCCTCAGGAGGTGAAGATTTAGGGAGGTGCCCTGCGATGTTGGCTGCTGGTAATGATTGATGATTGATTAATTGAATTATTATTTAATTATAAATGCTCGGCCCTTATTTCTCGAGTCGCCACTCAAATATAAAATAAAGAAAGATAAAAAAGATATATTAAAATGACTGACGAGAAATCGGCTGGCAGTCATTACCTTCGGTCGAGGGGGAGGTACCAGAGTCGCAGGAGCCAGAGTGGTTCAGTGAAGGAGAGGGCGCAGGTGCTCCACAGATGCCGATGGCGATGGGCAGCTTGGCAAGAACTCCAACGCAACGAAATAGCCAAGTCCATGGAAAATTTCATCCACAACTGGATGAAAAGACAGTTGACATAGGTCCAGAGCAGGAACGCGCAGCGCGGAACACTGAACGGGAATTTCCAACGAGAAAATTAGAGACATCGGAAAAATCTGCCGTAAATGCAGCAATTGCGCAGGCGGCGCATACTTACCTGAAATCACAAGATGCAGATATTGGACAGAAGGAGTGGAATTGCCAGTCCATCGTGGAGCTATTCCGAAGCAGAGCGTGCGCCGAGACATCCGAGTACCGATGCCACCTCCTAGAATGGCGTTGGAGGTGTCGTGTAGCCCGGAGGAGTGGCCGAGGGTAGATCAAAATAGACGCTGGTGCAGCCCAACTAGGCGAGGAGAAGCCTACGCATATCGCGACAACGCACCGGGATACGTCAACATCCAACAACACGGCCACTCCCCAGCTGGGGAGTGTCATTCAGCGGAGAGGACCAATACAGCAGCGTAGAAGATTTTATATTCCGCTTGGAGTTCCTCCAAAGGCAGTACAGCTGTCCGTGGTCAGAAGTCTTGCGCTCTTTCTATGCGGACGCACTTGCGGCAGGCACTCCTCGACAGGTTCAGAAGCCACCAAATGGAACACGACCGGCTACATGAATTGCTGCAGCGAGAGCAACAAGCGGGTGAGAGTGTAGAGGACTATATTCACAAAATGCGTCAACTGGCATCGCGACTCCGGAAGCCCATGACTGAACGACACCTGGTAAAAATAATAAAAAAAAGGTTTTAGGGAAAACATTGCTCGCTTCGTATACGCCATGGATATACTCACTGTGGATAAGCTTCGCGACGAGAGCAGAGAGGTGGAACTCAACTTCGGTCGCCGAGGACGTGCAGCGAATGTACAAACGCCGGCATATTCAAATATTAAGCCTCGCGTACACGAAGTGAGTGAACCTGTTTCACCCGAGAAAGCGCCAGCCCAGGAAGTGGAGGAGCTTCGCAAGTGGCCACCCAAGACACCAGAGAGGACGGGATGCTGGAATTGCGGAACAGCCGGCCATATCTTCCGCGACTGCGAGTCGGCAGAGAGACGACTGTTCTGCTATCGGTGCGGAAAGCCTGGTACGGTGTCTCCTAAATGTCCGGATTGTGCGCGAAACTACCGAAGGGGTGCATCACGGGCGGGAGAGGCACGCCCGAAATAATATCTCGCGAAGATTGTTCACCACTAGAATTAAGACACATAATTGTACAAAATAATGATAAAAAAAACGGGAAAATTCGAAAAGAAGGCATACGCACGGTGTTGTCACTGGAGGAAAGGATGCGCCGATACATGGAAGCCAGGAATAGGATATTCCAAGAACACCAGTTAGCCGGCACAGCCCTATCCGAGAACAAGCAGTCCGTAACAATATGGCGGCCAATTTCAAAAGGAGCAAATATGTAGGCCAGTGAATTTTCTGCCGAAATCGTTGCTAAAATCGATAGTCAGCGGTATTTAGAAGCCTCTCGGTAGCTTTGCAGATTTGACTCAGCTTATGACAAACTGCGGCAAGTTGAATTTTCTTATTCACGTTTACGCAGGGAGTTGTGGGTTGAGAAACATCAGTAAGTAGGAGGTATTTGGATGTTGAGGCATGTCGCCAGGCAGACCATGAGTCGTGTTCTACCACTGGGGGTAAAAACACTGTCCCGCGGTCTTGCCCTAGGCCATGTCCAATAACGTATTAGATCGCCCGCCTTCGCTGGGCGTCCAGTTCCTTCAGTTCGGCCAATGTGGCTGAATGAGGATCAGGTGACCCGTAAGAGCTTAGAGCTATACACACTGCACCGCCTCACGGGCTGAAGGGACACATTCCCAGTGAAAGCAGGTCCGATCGAACACCAGCCGCATCCTTAACTGGCAACTGTCAACTTGCGTGACAGTTTGACCAGTAGACCGCGGCTCCTACGCCGGTTTCCATTTTAGATCCATCCGTAAATAACTTTGTTGCGTTTTCGTCCATGCCGATTTTCCAATCTTCATGTCCCATTAGAGTGGGCGTTCTGGAGAAGTTGTTTATTGGGGTCACATAGTCTGTGCTAGTGAGTGACTCTCCTCCTACTGCACCGTGCCCGTAATTTGCGAGGGCCTGTAGCACATAGACGTTGTGCGGTCTTTTGTGCTAGTAGCTTGGCCTGAATATCAATAGGGGGGAACTCCTAGTATCACCTCCAAGGCCTTTGTTGGAGTAGATCCTAGTGCCCCAGTAATGCACATCAGTGCACGTCTTTGTACCCTTTCCATTGTTAGGAGGTATGTGGATTTTTTAGTGGCCCTCCACCATACTAGGACACCGTAGAGTAGTATTGGACAAACAATTGAAATGAAGATCCAGTGCATCAGTTTGGGAGACAGGCCCCAAGTGCTACTTAGCATCTTTTGCGATGCATATAGTGCACTTGTGGCCTTCTTTATCCTTTCCTCAACATTGGTTTTCCAGCTCAGCTTGCTATCCAATACTATTCCTAGATATTTCACGCTCTTTTTTGGCTCGAGCATGGCCCCGTTTATAAACGGCGGAGTCCAATGCGGTATCTTATATCTCTTGGTAAAGAGAATTAGATCCGTCTTGTCCGCATTAATACTAAGTCCGACATCCGTCGCCCACTTCAGTACTTCTTTCAGTGTACTGTCCATGACTGAGCTGATCGTCGTTGGACATTTGCCCACGATAATTATGGCTATGTCATCTGCATAGGCGGTTATCTTTGGGGCTTTCCGTTGAAATTTCTTTAGGATATCATTTACCACTAAGTTCCACAGTAGCGGCGACAGCACTCCGCCTTGTGGCGTGCCTCTGTGCGCTGTTTTGGTTGTGGTGGTGGTTCCCCATTCGGCTTTTACTCTTCTACAGCTCAATAGATTTCCTATCCAAGAGTTTACAGCCTCATGGGTTTCTGCAGCTCTCAGGCTCCGCATGATCGCTTCCGTAGATACATTGTTGAATGCACCTGAGATGTCCAGGAACGCTCCTAGGGCAAATTCCTTGTGGTGTAGGGCTTTTTCGATGGTGGCTTCTAGAGAGTGTAGCGCTGTTTCCACCGATTTCCCTTTTGTGTAGGCGTGTTGGTTGGATTCTACGAGTCGGTTTATGCCTCCTCTTATATGTAGATCCAGAATTTTCTCCAGGGTTTTGAGCAGGAAAGAGGTGAGACTTATCGGTCTGTAGTCTTTCGGTTGCATGTGACTGCATTTTCCTGCTTTTGGAAGGAATACAACACGTGCCGTCCTCCAGGGTACAGGTACATATGCCAGTCTTAGACATGCTTTGAATATTGTTTCCAGCCATGGAGTGACTTTCTCTTTGGTCTTCTGCAGCATGGCTGGTATTATGCCATCTAGGCCAGGGGATTTGTAGCTCTCGAAGGATTCTATGGCCCACTGGATTTTGTTTTGTGTGATAATATGCCCAGGTATGTCATACACTGGGTTCGTGTGCACTAGTTGTGTGTGCATCTAGTATATCTGTGCATCCGGGGAAGTGCTCGCTTAGAAGGGCATTAGTCGCTTCCCCGCTGTTATTCGTCCATCGGCCATCGCTAGTTCTTAGTTGGCTCTGAATTGCCGGTTGGCTTGACAGAAGCTTCCTAAGTCTGGCGGTTTCCGTGATCTTCTCGATACCAGAGCAGAAGGATCTCCATGAGTTCCTCTTGGCTGTCTGGACCTTTTTCTTGAAGTCACGGAGCCTTGTCCTATATTCGTCCCATACAATCTCTTCGTTTGCTTGTTTGGCAAGTTTGAAGAGTTCTTGTAGGTCCGTGCGTTGTGCCTTCACTTCTGGGTTCCACCATGGTGGTCTTTGTTTCCTCCTTGTTATTGAAGTCTTGCACGTAGCGTTAAACGCTGAGGTTAGGTGGTGTCAGAGAGTCTTCACGGACTTCTCAATATCCACCGTTGTTGAGATAGGTGTTGGAGATGGGAGTGTCCTTGCCACTTTGGTCTTAAACATATCCCAGTTGGTGTTCCTGGGATTTTTGTAAAGACTTTTTGTCACTGTGCACTCAAATTTGACTTCGAACTGGATATACCTATGGTCAGAGAAGGAGGGTTTGCTTAGGACCCTCCATTCCGTGACTTCGGTATTTGTACCAGACGCGTGTGTTAGATCTATAACACTAGATGAGGTGGGACCTACGTAGGTGGGTTCCTCTCCTCTATTAGCGATCTTAATATTATGCTTTAGGATAAAGTCTAAAAGTGACTCACCTCTATTGTTGACATCTTTGCATCCCCATAGGGTGTGATGCGCGTTGGCGTCGGCGCCTACCACTAGGGGTTGCCTCTTCTGGCTCACCTCCTGGATCAGACGCTCCGTCTCTTCTGTCGGCGATTCCCTGTCGTGCGCTAGATAGCAGGACGCCATCAGAAGTGGCTCGTCCCTGCATCCTTCTAGCGCTATCACCGTGATGTCGTCAGTGCTGTAATTAGTCATAAGGTAAGCATAGATGCCTTTTCTTACCAGAAATGCAGTTCTAGCTTTACTTACGGTGGTTGAATAGAAGATGGAGTAGTTGGTCGACCCTAGCCCGGCGATCTTATTGCCCGACGCAATCCAGGGCTCCTGGACTAGGGCCACGTCGACGGACTCCTCCTCCAGGGTCAGGAGGAGCTCCGCCGACGCCAACTTGCTCTTATGCAGATTCAGCTGAAGGATCCTTAGCTTCATGGCTGTTTTCGGACTCCTTCAGCTTGGATGGATTGGCTATGATAGTCAGGTCACCATCCTCCTCCGCTTCGTCCTCTATATCGAGGCTATTGGCCGCGTCTGTCAGTGCCTCGAGGTCTTTTTCGACCTCGCCGACTTCCAGCGTGTTGGCATTAGTGTCGTTCGGGTGGCGCTTCTTGAGTCGTAGGTAGACGTTGCCTACTCCCCACGCCATCTTCCCGAACCTCGGGTACAGCATATCCTCGGCCTCCTTATTGATCTGGAGGACCATTTGTTGGCCGTTGCCTTCCGGCTTGCCAACCTGTAGTACCGTCCAGTCCGTGGTAGGCACGTCCGGATTCTGCCATCTGAGCAGTTTGAGCGCCTGCTCCTTTGGTACAACCCTCGGGAAGAGTACCTTCGCTTTTGGTATTGATGGAATACATGTTCTATCAACTACCTCTAGCTTAGCACCCTCCCAGAGGGCGTCCATCTTGGCCACAGTATCGGTGACCCACTTCAGGGTGAGGTCATCCTTGCAGCTTAGTATTTTGACCCCGCCAAGCCATCCCGCTCCATCGAAGGTGGTAGGCTAAGACCCCGGCTCCTCCATTCGTCTGAATAGGGCGTCCAGCAGCTTCAGCTCTACCATCTTCAATTTATCGGGCGTTATTTTGCCTTGGGGGTGACTGCGATCAATGAGCGCGACGACTAGGTGCCGACGCGCCACATCGCTCGCCGTCTCCCTTTTCGGCGGTGGTTTTTTGGGGGTCTTGTCCGTTTGGGCGGCTTTTCACGGGCACATCAGCCTTGTCGTGGTCTTCGGACCTCTGCCTTTTTGTGAGCAGCAGCTCCTCGACTTTGTTGGCATAATTGCTCGAAGTGGCCTTCATCGCCATTTTGCCTTCAAAGTGTTTACGGCCCTCTTCAATCCGCTCTTCGGCCCACTCCAGCTATTTCCTCTCCTCTGGGGTGAGTTCCTTGCTGCCAGCGAGCCGTGCTTTGATTTTGAGGGCCGCTTTGTACTGGGCTTTAGCTCTCAGGCCCTCCTTCGTCTTTTTGGGCCCTTCTCTACTAGGGGAGCTGGAACCCTTGACTGGGGAGCGCAAGAGGCTTTCTTCCACCTCAGCACTTATTTCGTTGCCTTGAGGGTCGCTGTCCGAGTCTGCGTGGACTCTGGTACCGCGCCACATCTTGGCGTTTTTGGACGTTGTGGCAGTAGTTGTACAACTGTCCTGGCCTGCTCCCACCAGTACAGAGGTGTGACCGCTGGCGAGTGTTCACCCCCCGTGCCCTCCGGTGGTAGCAGTCACGCCTTCCACCGACGTTTGGGCTGATATCCCAGCCCGAGTTGCATCCTTCGAAGACTCCATCTTGCTTCATGTTGGTTGATTTTATTCTTGGGATCCACCCCATAGCATTTTAAGCCTATCTGCCAGGCACCTCTGACCATGGCTTCGGACATAACAGCACCAGACTTTTATGGTCCGCATGTTGTTACGTCTTCGCCCCAGCTGGGCCATGCATTGGCCCGAGCAACAGGATAGTGTCTGATTCTGTAGTTTGAGTCAATACACAGCCCAGTGCCCAGCCGGCACCCTCGTGGAGAGTTCAGTCAGAGGATTTTCGCCGGCCATCACATATATTTATATCTATATTTAATTTTGTACGTACTATTATTTATTAAAATTATATTATAGTCACATTTGTAAATAAGCGCGTGCACACACACAACTATTTAGAAACACACGCGATATATTATGCACGCATCGAAGTTGTTAGGCAGATCTTTGAGAAAAAATAGCTAAGAAATTAGTAAAATGACTGAGGAAGGGTATGCTGGTGGTCATTACCTGTGGTCCAGAGGGCCAGTGGCAGGGACGCATGATGCGGAGTTTTCCATTTATGGAGAGGGTGCAAACAGTTCTCTGCAGTCGGCGGAAGCTGGGGCGTGGAGCCGATCAAGCTATGTCAGCCAGTTCCCGAACGACTCCTCTCCAGAGATAACGAGGAACACACACCGGGAAAGATCGTGTGAGTTTCCCGCACCACAAGAAACTGGCTTGGTAAACGAGATGCCATATTTGGACGCTGTGACCTGGTCAGCCATCAACTTGGCAGTGGCTCAGGCGGCAGAAACATACCGTAAATCGTTGGACGTCGAGCTCAGTGAATTTAGGCAAGATGCAGCACATCAACGACGCTATAAGGCCTGCCGTTCACGCACTTAGTTCGCATAAAGAAGGAAGCGAAGATTATGCAGCAAATGCCTGTCAGGACCAGCATACCGAGATGAAGACGCCAGATTATTGCCAGGGGCCACTGATCGACCGCAACTGCGTAGACGATCAGTGTTGGTACACATCCAGGTCCATCAAGTCTGGGGGCAGCGCAGAACCCTGAAAAAAACTAATGCTGAATCCGAGAATGTTCACAAAGAAGGGAAAACTTACCACGCTTCCAAACAATGGAATAGGTGCTTCGAAGACTGTACTGCGACCGAACACAACATCTGGATGCGTCCCGTAGATACCTCTACGCCAGTGAAGAAATCGTGGATGCAATCGGTAAAGAGTGCCGACAAAATGCATTCCATGAAAGGAGAAATCAGCAATGACGGCCAATCCGGAAAATGAAGTTTCCTTGTCGTGAGTGGTGTAACGGTTGCCTTATTAAGTCAACCTCCGTAGGCTGGTGATATCTGCAAACTGGGCAGCACGTATTATTTCCGGCTACTTCTCGTCGGCTAAGGGGTGGCATTCCTTAATATGCCCAGTTTACGGCCTACTAAAAATAATTTATATAAATAAACGTGCAGAATCGACGAACAATAATTGAACGGAGAAAAAAAAAAACAACCCATGGACAGATAAAACACAAACAGACAAACAGGAGGAGGTAAACGATGGCCCACAGATCTTAAGTGGCCAGTTAAGCCCGCCCTACCTTTGGTCGCCAAAATTCCTGCCTATTTGCATGGCGACCCCTCAAGAGATTACTTCCGCTCGGGTTCAACCATATAAATACTTTATTTCATAATTTTAATTAATAATCCTATCATGTAAACAATTTTAAAATCAATCCTAACATAATGTACAAGTTAACACACCTAAATTGAATAACATAAATAAATTTGCAAAATTTGCCTAACAATACACCAAAATAAATAAAAATATCAGAACTAACACCAAAACTTAGAAAAAACTTTACAAAATAAAATATTATAAGACTTTGAAATTTAAAATCCACAATATTTTTCTTGCATTCTTTCTTTGTTCATTCGTTTGATGGGTCAATCAGCTGATTATCAAAGAAGAGAACACTGATCTCCGATAACTCAACAGTTGAGAGAAAAGAGAGTGGTAATTGAGCTTAACGCTAGTTAGTGTCACCACTTATCGTGAGTGCCATGTGTTAAAATGTAATTATAAAGGGCGTATTGTTTTAAATTGATCGTTCAGGTAAGTGTATAATAGGTTTCACTTTTTTTTGTTTTTGTGTATATAATGTAAATAAGTGCGGTTAAAATCATATATATGGATATGTATATAAATATAAAATATGGCCAAAGCCTCATAAAAGTTTGTGTGCTGTGTGTTGGTTACTCACTCAGATTTTATTTATTCCCGCGACGAAAGCGCTTTCGAAGAGGTGCTAGAGTGGAAAAAATTTACATACATATACATTTATTTAATCCGCCAAAATGACTAGAAAAATTTCATGCACTTATGTATGTACATAGTTTACATGCAACTATATGTATGTACATGTACTTTTACCCTTTTTATGATTTTTCACCACGCATCTCCACTCAACTTCTCGGAGCACTGACCCTTGTCACAGATCAGCTGATAAATTAGCAGACAACAGACAAATGAATTTCAGATTAAATGCAACCAAACTGAAACCTCAAAAAAAAAAATCCTATTTGTAACAAAGGTTAAAATTAAATGAATAAAAATTGCCTAAAGAAATTTAAAATTAAAAAAAAATGAATAAAATAAATCAAAATAAATTAAATCTGGTGCTTATTTTAAATCGCTAAACTAAAGAATAATGCTGCTGTCTGGAACGCTGCGAACTTAGAGGTGCAAACTCCTCCTTTTTTTTCTAAATTTATTTCCTTTATTGCCTTTATTAATTAACGGTAAAACCGTAGGCGGGAGTTTGTGATTTCGGCGGGATTTTGTGATTTCGGCGGGATTTTGTGATTTCGGCGGGATCAAATTGTATATTTTAAATTGTATATTTTTGTATATCTGTATGTTACAGATGAATTCGGAAATCCTATCCCGTAGCTGTGGTTACAGGTGAGATGCTCCCAGATTCCTGCAGCCGATTGCAGATGCAATCGACGCTCGTATATGAAAGAGTTCTTGATTCCAAAATTTGTGTCTCCCAGGTTCAGGAAAATTGCAACTATATAACAAGTAATTGTTTTATTACATTTTTTTCCATTTTATATTCTTCCAGTTCTGAAAACTCACCAGCAATGGGTGCAGGTAACTATTTATGTATAATTTCACAATCAGTAATTAAAAATTATTCTCACAAAAAAAATTTCCTTTTTCACCATTCGGCTGACTTCAAACGACTGATTGGAAATTCAGAAGTTCGATCTAGTCGCCATTGCAACCCAGCCTTGATAGCCTTACAACTATGCTGTCAATTATACCAATGACCAGAATCGATCATTCAAAAAAAAATAAATGGTAAGATAGCAGCGATATTTTACAAATAAAAATATAAAATTATAATTGCTATTTATTTCCCTTTTTTCAGATATTACAAATTCCCCGCAAAAACAGACTTGGGGATCAAGCATTTCCCAAGTCTGACAATTCTGGCATCTCCTGCTCTACTGCCTTATATCTTTTGCATGGTAGTGTCCAATGAGGTGACCTTGCAAATCCTCAACTTCATAATTGGACTCTCCAAGCTTTCTGCGAATTCTACATTTGACAAACTTTGGCCCAAGTTTTGCATTATATCCCGTTTGGAAGTCGCTTTGCCTGAAGTTTTGTCTGAAAACTTCGTCTCCTTCTTTATATTGAATAGCGGTTGAGCGTAAGTTATACAGACGTTTGTTTTTGTTATGTTGCCTTTCCATAACTTCTCCTGCCCTTTTCCGAATAATTTCCAGAGAATCTTCCCGGGTTAATGGCAAAGATCTATCCTCCAGCAACTCCAATCTTCTCAATAAAGAATACGTGGAACCAGACAACACCATGTGCTGCCCAAAAGCCATATAATATGGTGTAGTGCCAATGGCCGAATGTGTGGCCGATCTCAAAGCGCACGCTATCTGTCTCAGACTTGCATCCCAATCCTTCTGATCTGGTTTTATATAGGATCTTATAGCGGCAATTATGGATCGGTTTACGCGTTCCGATGCGTTCACTTGAGGGGCATGCACGGCCGAAAGTATGTGCTTTATTTGAAATTGATTAAGAAGCTTTTTGAATTTTTCCGATCTGAACTGTGAGCCATTGTCTGAAAACACAGTTTCGGGCACTCCAAATGTATAGAACAGCTCCTTCTCCATGTAATCTAAAATTATGTCCGCCGACATTTTCTTAACTGGTTTTAGACACACAAACTTAGAGAAGTGATCCAAAACAATAAAAATACCTATTTTGCCACTACGTGAACGAGGATAAGGGCCTAAGAAGTCAACGTAGAGACGTTGAAAGAACCTTTGCGACTCCATCAGCTTACCCATTGGTGGACGAAGTACCTTGTTCGGTGCTTTCGATGTTTTGCAGATATCACAATTATTGATGAATATTTTTACATCTTGCACCAAGCAGGGCCAGAAATAATATTTCCTCAGCCTATCAATGGTTTTGTGGATACCCCCATGTGCAAACAGAACCGACTCATGTGCTTTGGCAATGACTTCTCTTGTCATTGCTTTCGGAATCCACAGCTTCCACACATACACATCGTGTAAAGCCTCCCCAGTTGTATGACCAGTTCGCCTATACACATACCCATCTTCCACTTTTAAGTCTGGGAACTTCCCTTGCATGGCCTCAATACGCTCTTTAAATGCTGCATAATCTTCCGAGAAGAAATGTGGAGACTTTAAATCCACCAGTAATCCATCCTGACAGTCTACTGACGCTATATTTTCGTCAGTTATGCGTGACAGAGTATCAGGAACCACATTGAGCTTCCCTTTCCTATGCACTATGTGAAATTTGTAACCTTGTAACTTTAATGCCCATATCGCTAATCTACTGCTTAGGTCCGTTTGGGTCATTAACCATTTTAGTGAAGCGTGATCGGTTATGATAGTAAAGTCATGCCCCTCGACATATGGCCGAAAAGTTTTTAAACAGACAAGAGCAGCAAGACATTCTTGTTCTGTCACCGAGTAAGCTTGCTGAGCTTTGTTTAATTTTTTTTGACACAAATGCAATAGGCAATTCATCATTTTCTTCCGAAACTTGAACAAGTACCCCACCTACACCGGTCTTGCAAGCATCACAGTGGATAAAAAACGGCTTTGAAAAGTCCGGGCTCTGTAAAATTGGAGCTTCACTGAGTTTCTTCTTTAGATTTTCGAAAGCAGACAATGCATCGGCCGAAAAGGCAAATTTTCTTTTTGTAGACAACAGGTCTGTCAAAGGAGCTGTTACCTCCGCAAAGTTTGCAATAAATTTGCGATACCAGCCACATAAGCCCAAAAAGCTCCTCAATGCTTTCATCGTTTTAGGAACTGGGAAATTCTTTATTGCCGATATCTTTTCCGGGTCAGTCTTTATTCCTCCATTACCCACTATGTGTCCCAAGTAGTTAACCTCTCGACGGCAAAAATGACTTTTTCCAACATTGATCGTCAAATTTGCACGTCTGAGATTATTAGCCACTTCTTGGAGCACGTGTAGATGGCGTTCGAAATCCGCTGAAACTATCAGCAGATCATCTAAATAGATGAAGACTTCGTTGCGTAATTGAGGCGAGATGACTTTGTCCATTAACCGTGACATTGTTTGAGGGGCATTACAAAGCCCAAAAGGCATTACCTTAAACTGATAAAGTGGGCGTCCGGGAACTGTAAAAGCGGTTATAGCTCGAGAACTTGCGTCTAAAGGTATCTGCCAAAAAGCGTCTTTCAGGTCTAGGCTTGTAATAAATTCAGCTCTAGGCAATCTACTTAATATTCCACCAATATGCGGCAGAGGAAAAGCATCCTTAACCGTTACTGAATTTATTTTCCGACTGTCAAGGCATAGTCTTATCTTCCCTGGCTTATTAACAATGACGACCATGCACTTTCCGACTCCTCTATTACTCCTAACCCCAACATCCGATCGACTTCTGCATACATCAGTTTTTCCATCGCTGGTGACACTGGATAATGCCTCTGCTTTATTGGCTTAGCTGAACCTACATCAATCGTATGCGATAGTATGTTTGTTTTACCTAAGCCTTCCTCGGCAAAAGATGGAAATAATTTAATAATTCGTTCTAATTGTTGTTTTTGCTGGCTAGAAAGTTGATGCATAATTTCGTCATTGCTAATTTCTGACACAGTTAAATCAGTTGGCAGTAAATCGTAAAGCTGCCAAAAATCTATTCCTAAATATAAATCTAATCGTAAAGTTGGAATAATATAAATACTAATTAATTTCTTTAAATTTTTATAAATGATTTCTGCCTTTAAGAGTCCTACTATCTGTTGTTTATTACCATCTGCCGTACTCGCATCTGATTTTAGTTTTTTAAAAGTTATCTTGCTTTCCAACAGTTCCTTTGCTAAATTTCCTCCAATGCAAGTCATTGTAGCACCTTAATCTAACAGTCCAAAAATATCCCTATCTAATAACCGAACTTTAGCATATGGCCGTGGATCTGCAGCATTGAACTCTAGCGCTGACAATCTTCTTACGGCTTTCCCTAATTTCCTTACTTCTTGCCAAAATGTTCTTAAGCGCTTAGAGCTGCGAGATTGAGACTTGCAACTGCCAGGATATAATGGAATTGATGGTATTAGCAATTGAGAGATATTGTGTACGGGCTCAAAGCAAGAATTTTCATTTAATATGGGCGAATCCCCTAATCTTGTTGTGGAACTGTTCGGGGCTGCACACTCGAATTCCTCTGTCTGAGTGGAAACTTCGGTGTGCCGCCTTTCAAGTTTTTTTGACACCGGGCACAGTTTGGCTTGTAAGTTTTTGCTGCTCCACATCCATAACAAAAAACTCGGCGTTCAGCCAAACAATCTTGATACCTGTGGCCTTCTTGCTGGCAATTCCAGCATATCAGTGCCACGGCTCCAACTTCCTCTCCAGTTTCCTCTTCAACCACAACCTCATCATGTTCCATCAACTCTGCTATATTTCGCCTATACGGAACCAATTTGACACTATTCACCTGTGGCTTTATGTCTTCGAGAAATGCTTCTCGCCTCCTACACACATCCCGAAGTTCGGATACGGAATTTATTTCTAAATGTAGTATCTCGTGGCGTATTTCTGGACGCAAGTTTGCTTTTAATATCCTAACTAAATGTTTCTTTATTATAGGTTTTTCCATTTGGTCAATCAACCGGGCTATATCCTCATAAAATGCCTCAAACGATTAATTCGGCTTCTGTTTTCGTGCACGAATGAGGTCTTCGACATCCGCATCATCCCGTTGGTCTCGAAATTGGTTGCGTAGAGCTTCACAAAGTAGGTCCCAACGAACTTGACCTACCGCTTTGTGATGCCGCCAGTAAAATTCTGATGCATTTCCCTCAAACAAGGAGCTGGCATTTTTACAGAGGATACTAAAATTCCCGTCTAACGTTTGGTGAGTCAAAGCTTCGACTCGATATATAAAATTGTCTATTGACAGCCCTTCTCCCGTAAATTTTAGTCTCCAACCATTTAAGATGTGGCCTACTTTGTCGGGTCTCTGTAGCAGATCGGACTGATAACTACCCTGTGAAAGTAATGCTGTTCTGGCCGAAGGCATATTAGCTGGAGGAACATCGACCGCTAATCCTACCAATCCATTCGATCCAGTGCACTCATTTTCCCTTCCTTGAGGCGTACAACGACGACTGATACACGCTTCGACATTCTCTTCAATCAGTCTGCTTATCTGCTCGGTAAGTGTAGACATAATTTGATTTTGCACTCGATTTATCATATCTGATGTTACCCTATTGGCAGATGCTGATGTAGAAGACTCCTTATCTGTCGTGCTAGCTGTTGTATTTGAAGCAATGGCTGCTTGAGAGCGGGTAATATAAGCAGGAGGAATCGCAGCCTGTTTGCCAGTTGGTGCGTAGCTAATTTTGCAAATTGGACAATTGCCACTTGATTTAAGATGTGTTTTTAAACACGTCTTGTAAAATTCGTGACCGCAGGGTGTTCTTTGCCCGTCACTTGTGCTTTGCACTATTGCAGAACACAGCCCACATACGATCTGATTTCCCCTCTTCAGTTGACCGTGTTAGCGGCATGATTACCAATTTCTTAATACTTTACCACTGCTCAAAATTTACCCCTGTTTGACAATTCGAAACACAACTTGCAAAGAAAACCAAATTGTAAAAATTCTAAAATCTTTCCAAATTTTCGAATTTCGAATTCCAGACTAGTATTGTAAGAAATCAGTTACGGAATTCATAAATTAAATTGTAGTAATAAAAAATCTTAAAAATAACAAATTAAATCTACAATCGTGACCACAACAATATACTAAAAAGAATTTGTAACTAATTTATAAATTGATTTGGACAAACAAATTTGTTTGTTTTAATAACATCTCAGTCAGTTTAGGCAAAATAAAAAAAAATTTGTAAATAATTTATCAATTGATTTAGACAGAGATAAAAACAAATTTAAATAATTTATCAATAGATAAAAAAATGTTGTAAATAATTATTCAAGCAGAAATATGGAGTAGAACCTCAGCAAAATCCAAAAATTTCCATTAATTAAATTGAACCCTCACTTCAGTAAATCTCTTTTATTTTTTTCTCCTCCTACCTTCGTTTGCGTTTAATAAAATAATAAATAGATAGATAAGACGAAAATCACTCGTGCAAATCCAAACACCTTTGAATTGTGATGTTGGTGGCAAACCCTAACTTATAGATCAGCTGCTTGACTCCAACCAACACCACTTTCTAGGTTTGAACAACAAATCGAAGCGATAATATTCAAAACTGCTAACTTTACACATACCACTGGCTCGACGAAGTCTTAATCTTCGTATCGAGAATCCAAATTTTCCGTATAAAATGCCATCTTGAAGAGAGACTATTACTTTGCCATTAATAGTGGTCATTTTCTGTCTGTTACAGAATGAATGCTTCCTACTACTTGTGGCAAAAGCAATAGACATAAAATTGAAAATCACAGAAAGGTTTGAGTTGCTTTAGTGAATCCTACCTAAGTAAGGCTCCACTTGTTGGGCGCCAAAATAAATTATTATGTAACGGTTGCCTTATTAAGTCAACCTCCGTAGGCTGGTGATATCTGCAAACTGGGCAGCACGTATTATTTCCGGCTACTTCTCGTCGGCTAAGGGGTAGCATTCCTTAATATGCCCAGTTTACGGCCTACTAAAAATAATTTATATAAATAAACGTGCAGAATCGACGAACAATAATTGAACGGAGAAAAAAAAAAACAACCCATGGACAGATATAACACAAACAGACAAACAGGAGGAGGTAAACGACGGCCCACAGATCTTAAGTGGCCAGTTAAGCCCGCCCTACCTTTGGTCGCCAATATTCCTGCCTATTTGCATGGCGACCCCTCAAGAGATTACTCCCGCTCGGGTTCAACCATATAAATACTTTATTTCATAATTTTAATTAATAATCCTATCATGTAAACAATTTTAAAATCAATCCTAACATAATGTACAAGTTAACACACCTAAATTGAATAACATAAATAAATTTGCAAAATTTGCCTAACAATACACCAAAATAAATAAAAATATCAGAACTAACACCAAAACTTAGAAAAAACTTTACAAAATAAAATAGTATAAGACTTTGAAATTTAAAATCCACAATATTTTTCTTGCATTCTTTCTTTGTTCATTCGTTTGATGGGTCAATCAGCTGATTATCAAAGAAGAGAACACTGATCTCCGATAACTCAACAGTTGAGAGAAAAGAGAGTGGTAATTGAGCTTAACGCTAGTTAGTGTCACCACTTATCGTGAGTGCCATGTGTTAAAATGTAATTATAAATTGATCGTTCAGGTAAGTGTATAATAGGTTTCACTTTTTTTGTTTTTGTGTATATAATGTAAATAAGTGCCGTTAAAATCATATATATGGATATGTATATATGAAAAATCTCAAAGCGTTTTTAGAGAACGAAATTAAACAAATAAATTGAGACGCGGTGGTTTCGATAATTAAACAAATTTTATTGCTGCTGATGGCACACTTATTGCTGCTTCCTTAGCGAGAGCGAACTATTTACATACTACTAGAGCGGTGACCACAACTTGGCCACGCACTCTCAAATTTGCCGTCGGCAATTGCCGATCGATTCAAAACAAACGAGAGATGACACTTCTTGAGTTCTCTTAACTACTACTTAATGACACTTCTTGTGTTCTCTTAACTATTTCTTAACTATTGTGCTCAAACATTCCGGCCCCGTTGAAGAGCTCCGGTCTTTAACACATCGGGAGTCGGGCCAGCTTATGGATTGGTCGCTTAATTGCGCCTGCTGGTGTTTTTATTTCGGCTACTCGAACCTTGCCGTCCTCCCCTCGAATTGTGCGCGTTACGCGCCCGGTTATCCACTGCTGAGGGGGTGTGTTGTCGTCGTGAACTAGCACGACCGCCCCTTCCTCGAGGTTGTCCTCGCCTTTGGCCCACTGAGTTCGCTGTTGGAGGCTGAGCAGGTAGTCCTTGGACCACTTGCGCCAAAAAGTGCAGTTTGAGCGCCGACAACTGCTGCCACAGCCTCAAATATCCTCGTCCTCGTTTCCTGCTGCTCTCGTCTGGATCGGATTCGGCAGCGCCAACAAAGGCTGACCGATGAGTAGATGGCCTGGCGTCAGCACCTCTCCATCGCTGGGGTCGCTGCTGTCGACGAGCAACGGCCTGGAGTTGAGCAGCGCCTCGACGTCCACCAGATGTGTGCTCAACTCGTCCTGCGTCAGGTTGGGGTTGCTCGCTCCTCGCAGAAGCCTGTGCTTGGCCGACTTCACTGCGGCTTCCCACAGTCCTCCGAAGTGCGTGGCGCGGGGGGAATGAACCTCCACTGTACTCCTCTCTCCGCTGCGAAGTTCACCAGTCTCTCCTCGTGGTTGTGGAACGCCGTCTGCAGCTCCCTCAGCACGTTGCTCGCTCCAACGAAATTCGTCGCGTTGTCGCTGAATATCGTCTCCGGTAATCCGCGTCTCCCGATGAACCTTTTAAAAACGTTCAAAAAAAGCATCAGTGGATAAGTCGGTTACCAGATCTAAATGCACCGCCTTTGAGGCAAAACAAACAAAAACGGCAACATACATTTTTACCGGTGGTCTACCCCTAATTCGATAGCTAACATAGAACGGCCCACAGAAGTCTACTCCACATACTCGAAACGGCCGACCTTCTCGAAGACGATCAGCAGGCAAATTTCCCATTAGTTGCCCCAACAATTTTGGCTTATATCGGAAACAGTGTATGAAATTCCGAACAACTGCAGTGCACAAACTTCGAGCATTTACTACACAAATTTGCTGCCTCAAAAGTCCAACTAGAACCTTTGGGCCAGCATGGTAGTGCCTACGATGCAAATAACTGACAAATAGTTGAATAAATCCTGACTTCTTTGTCATTAAAAGCGGAAATTTAGCGTCATAAGAGAGAGGCCCATGTAGCAAACGTCCACCTACTCGAATGAGTTCAAATTGTATTCCATTTTTGTCGAATACATCAATAAATGGATTCAGCGATTGCAACATTGGTGCTAGAACTACTGATTGTCTCAATAATTTCAATTCGTTTTTGAACGATGTGCTTTGTACTACGGCGATCAGTTTTAGAAATGAAATATTTCTTTCTGATGCCGACACCACGATAGAGTCTGATTTGAGCCCTTTGTAACAGAATCGAAGCACATAAGCCATTATGCGAATCAATTTTGGAAAGTTGGAGTGACGATTAATTAGCTCAACAAAACAATTTGGCTCAGCTTCTGTCAAAGTACATACAACAGCACTTTTTTTGTCCTCGGAAGATTTGATTTCCGACGCAACTTCAACCAGGTGAAGCTGAGGCCATTGGTCTTCCTCCAGTTTCAAGAAACTTGGCCCATCGAACCATAACGAGCTAACAATCTCGTCTATGTCGGTTCCTCTCGATACTAATTCTGCCGGATTAGCATCTGTTGGAACGCACAATACCTTTCGACAACTCCTGAATTTCTGCAGTTCTATTTGCCACAAATGTGCCCAATGTGCCAGAATCGCGTTGTAACCAATACAGCACAATCTGTGAATCCGACCAGAAATTCAAGCTTTCTATATTAAATTTTGATAAAGTTGTCGCAATTTGGTACCAGAGTTTGGCTAGCAAGAGCGCTGCACATAGCTCTAGTCGGGGTATTATTTTCACGTTTACTGGAGCTACCCTAGACTTTGCAGTAAGCAATGTAATGCCAACGTCTCGGTTGTTGCAAGTTCGAACGTACATCGGCAAAGCCATGTATCTGAACCCTTTGATACGTATTTAGACATACGTACCTAGGGATGCGGATTTTATGTAAATCGCGTAACGTCATGGTAAACTTGTTCCATGTTGTGTAGAGACTCATTGGAATGGCTTCATCCCAGTCTATCTTCAGTCTCCATAACTCCTGCAACAACATTTTGGCCTTGGTAACAATTGGACACAGCAAACCAAGAGGGTCAAACAAACGAGAAGCTGCAGACAATATGTTGCGTTTCGTTGGCTTAGCCAACCTCTTGAGGTTGAAGAGTTTTGTTGTTTAACTCCAAATAAAACAGCGTGAGTTGAGTTAGCGGGGACGTCAGTCCCCGAGGAGTGATCTTTATTGAATTGTCTGTTGAGCTTAACATTAACGGGTGCCAAGCGCTGCGACATAGCAGCCAAGGCCCTTATGTATTCTAATACAATGTATAGTATATGATACATACATTGAGAGAGTATGTTGTGTGCGCGCAGTATGTACATGGCTAGCGTGAGAACGCTGACCATGCATTTTGGGCAGTGTGGTTCATAAGTGGGTGATCATGTTACACTTCCACTTGAACGTCGCGGTTTGCATAAACACTGCAACAATGTAATTTGTGCTGATATCAGATTGATAGCAGTCTTTGTATAATATATATATACAACATGTGCGCATACTACATCTCCCTCCTTTTGAAAAATAACGAAACTTAGTGTAGTTATTTTAATTACTTATATATATATTATTTTTATTATTTTTATTTTTTTTTTTTTTTTTATATATAGGTTTACAAAAATATTTGATTTTGGGTTTTTTGAAAATTTAAGAAACTATTTAAAATTTAAAAATATTTTTTTTTTTAAATTAGAATAAATGTGTTTGATTACATATAAATCAAAAAAAAAAATGTTTTTTATTTATTTATTTTTTATTTTTATATACTAATTATTTTATGGTTGTGGTTGGCCAACCCTATGAAATATATTAAGAATTGAACATTTTTAAGAATTGAATATTTTTAACCTATCTTTATGGACTATCTGTTTCTTATTTTTATTTCCTACAATTGTAATGTTATTATTAACTCCTAAATCTGAAACTAAATATGGTCCTAAATAATTATTGTCAAGCTTATGACCTGTCTCGTTCCTAAGTAATACCTTATCTCCTATTTTTAATTCAAAGTCACTAACCTTTCTATCATATTTAATTTTCCTATCGGCTTTTGCCTTTTCTAACATATTCCTAGCTCTTCTATAAGCTATCTCTAATCTAATCTTTACTTCTTTAGAATAGTCATCCATGTTATAAATGGGATCTATTCTGTCTATTTTGTTGAAATCTGTGAACTGTCTTGGTAATCTTCCAAATACTAGTTCATATGGACAATATTCATGAACTACTGATGGTGTTGTGTTGAAACAATAAGTAAAATATTGTATCCAAACATCCCAATCAGTTTTGTCAACAGAAATGTACGAGCGAATATACTCGTTAAATGTTCTGTGACTCCGTTCTATTGTTCCTAAAGTCTGGTGATGATGTGCTGTTGAAGTAATATTTTTTATCTTCATATATTTGCACAGATCGTCTATGATTTGATTTTTGTATTCCGTTCCCATGTCCGTAATGATTGTTTTCATTGGACCGTACTTGAGAATAAAATGTTCAAATATAGCCTTAGCAACTGATTTTGCACTTTTGTTTGGTATGGGTACCGTAACCAAATACTTAGTTAAATCACATATGATAGTGACAGCATACTCATTTCCATCTTCTGATCTTGGAAGTGGACCAATGGTATCTATCAAAACTATATCAAATGCTGTTGCTGGCGTTTCAGTTATAGTCATTGGCATTTTCGTATGTTTCAACGTTTTAGCCTGTTGGCATTTTAAACATGTCTTGACATATTTAGTTATTGCCTTTGTCATTTGTGGCCAATAATAAAAGTTTTTTATTTTCCTCAGGGTTCTAGAAATTCCTGAGTGGCCTCCTTCTGACGGATCGTCATGATATTTAGACAGTATTGCTTCTATTTGAACCTTATCATCTTTATCTATCTTAGTCACCTTGTTTAATAGCGCTATTTTTAAATTTTGTAATATTTTATTGCCCTTTTCTTTGAAATTCTTAATAGTGACAAACTCGAAGATTTGTTCACTTGGTGACAATTGCGTTTGAATGATCTTATTTATTCTTGCTTCTTCATTAAGCCTTTGAAAAAACTGATCTAAATCGATTTTTTCATTAGAATAAAAATTAGTCATATCAAAACGGGTTATAATATTTTTTGCCTCTTTTTTTAACAAACACTTATGTTTGTCTATTTTGAGAACAATATATTTCTTGGCATCAATGTTATTGATTACCTGATAGATATTGGGCATTTCTATTTTTTCTTTATTTCTTTCTGGTTCTTGCAATGTTTCTCCTGCGCAGGAATTTTTCTGTCTTGCTGAAGCTCTCGTTTCGACCTTCAGTATCTGTCTATTCATTTCTTTTAGCTCTCCGATAGTTATTCGGGAAAGAGCATCTGCTATATAATTATTTTTCCCCTTGAGGTATTCTACGCTGAAATCATATTCCTCAAGATCCAGACGCATTCTGGTCAACTTGGAACTTGGATTTCTCATCGAAAACAAATATGATAGTGGCCTATGGTCACTCTGTACTAAGAAATGCCTACCATATATATATGGTCTAAAATGATTTATTGCCCAATGTATAGCTGCTAGTTCTTGTTCTGTAGTGGACTTATTACTTTCGCCTTGTGTAAAGGTTCTTGAAGCGTATGCCACTGGTAATTGTTGACCGTTATGGTCCTGAGATAGTACCGCTCCACATGCTTGTTTACTAGCATCTGTGGTTATGCAAAATTGTTTGCTGAAGTCTGGGTACTGAAGAAGTGTAGGTTTCATTAATTCCCTTTTAAGATATTCGAATGCTTCGTTGCATTCGCTTGTCCATTCAAATGGAACATTCTTTTTACAAAGCCTCGTTAAGTGGCGTGATTTCTCAGAGAAATTTTTAATAAATCTTCTGTAATAATTGCAAAATGCGACGAATCGTCTAGCTTCGTCTGCATTTACTGGTTGTGGGTAGTTTTTAATTACCTCATATTTAGAGTCATCTGGTAATATACCTTTATCAGTACATTTATGACCTAAATATGTAACCTCTTTCATAAAGAAAGTGCATTTTTCTGGATGTAGTTTTAAATTATGTTGTCTACATAATTTGAAAACATCGGTTAAATTCTTAAGCATATGCTTTTCAGAACAACCGACTACAACTAAATCATCCATATACAGAAAAGCTTGCGAAGGCTGTAGGCCTGTGAATGCAAGTGTCATCATTCTTTGAAATGAATTGGGGGCTATTTTTAACCCAAATGGTAATCGCGTGTAGCGATATGAGCCTGTTGAAGTTGAGAATGATGTTATATTTCGTGACCTTTCGTCTAACTCGATTTGGTGAAAACCTGACATAAGGTCTAGGCACGAGAAATATTTTGCTCGTCCTAATTGATCAAGAATATCTTCTATTCTTGGAAGTGGGAATTTATCGGCTAGCAGTTTCTTATTGATCTGACGATAGTCAACTACTAATCGCCATCTCTTTTCCGCCGAATTAGGCAGTGATTTCTTGGGTACCAAGAGAAGTGGGCTATTATATTCTGATATGGACGGCTCTACTATACCGTCTTTTATCAGCTTGTCAACTTGCCTTTGAATTTCTGGCTTTTGACTTTCTGGCATTCTATAATTCTTAATATATACTGGTGTTTTATCGTTCAATCTCAATTTTTGTCTATAAAAGTTATTAGCTGATACGGTTTCTGTTTCGAGACCAAAAATATCGCTATATTCGGTGCATAATTTTGTTAAATCGTTTTTAAATAACGATGGAAATTTTAGAAGTTTTAATACTTCTGAAGTTCTTTGTGCACTATCTTCTGTATTTGCATTGTAAACATCATAATCGTCTAATGATTCGCTTTTTATATGTGCGCTGTTTACAATAGCGTCTTTTTCTGTTGTATTTATAATGCGAATCAACACGTTCTGAGTGTTTACTAGTGCACTTGCTACTATTATGCCAGGTTGCAATTCCTGGTTGGGGATAAGCACATTGGTGTCAGTAGACGTGAGATGAATCTTTCGAATTACCTCTGATCTAGCTGGCAAAACTATTTCGTTATCAAGTGAATGTATTATAGGAATGTTTATATTCCTGAAATTATCGGGCCTTAAAGTGAACCAATCTTCTTGGTCGTGGAATTCTAAAATACAATTGTATTTTTTAATGAAATCCAAACCAATTATACCATCCCCTGGTATAGGAAAATTGTCAGGTACGATATGGAATTTATATGGTATTGCTGCATTTGCAATACTCATTTCCAAATCTATAGTACCTAGAGACTCAATTGTCCCTTGCCCTATTCCTGAGATATTTGTTGTATCTCTTGAGTTTATTTAAGTTATTATTACTGCATTTAAGCAGTGAAATTTCTGCACCTGTATCTATTAATAGAGTTACCATTGAATTGGTACTCATATTTGTTAACTTTATAAAAATACTTAAATTGAGATTGATTCTATACAGCCTTACTGTTGGCTGTTGCTCAAGGGGGCCTGCTGGTTTTCCGTCTGTATGTTTCTGACGGTATTATTATTATTATTATTTCTGTTTGAGTTCTGGTTTTGGTTACCCCTTTGGTAACCTCCACCTCTGTTGTTGTTCTGGTTACCGCCGCGGCCTCTATTACCTCCGCGATAACCACCTCGGCCTCTATAATTGTTATTATAGTTACCGCGGCCATTACCTCTATTTTGGTAATTTCCACGATAACTATTTCCTCGAGAATATCCTCTATTGTTATAGAAGAAAACATTGTTCGAGTTGCCGGTCATTTCTGTACAGCAGTGTATGTACTTCTCTATTACACTATTCATAGTGCTGAAGTTACCTGCTTCGAGAATTGTCTTGAGCTTATCATGCTCGCAATTCTTTATCATCGCAGTGATCGCTTCTTTCGTTGCGAACTTATCTGCGTTATTTGAGTCCAGTCCGTCATCTATGTAGGCTGCCTCAAGCGACCTACGTAGATTTTCAATTTCTGTGGTATACTGCGCTGCAGTTTTACCACGTTGTTGTGTATTTAGCAATTTTGCTTTAATGACATCAGGCGATTCGCCTTTAACTGATGCCTTTAATACACCTATGATTCCAATAATGGTCCTTTCATTTTCAACTTTGTATGACAAAGGGCCAATTATTTTCGTCTTGATTACTTCAACGGCTAACATCTCCTGATCTCCTTTCGTGAGATCTGTTAGTCGGAGAGCCGTCAAAAATCTGTTTAAATTGACTTTCTTGCCATCGAACTCGGGTATCGTGGACGAAATTTGTCGCACGTATTCCCTTGAAGTCGCGGCTGAGTCAGTCATTCTGTTTTCTAAGTATATACTCTATTTGGAGGCTCTGAACTTTCTTCTTCTCCTATTTCTGGCAATTTAATTGTTGCCGGTATTGTAAGATCGTGCAGATCTTCTTCTTTAATTTCCTGTTCAGAGTCCTCTTCTTTAGAGTCTTGATCGGAGTCTTCCGATACTTCTGTATTGTCACCTGTTTCAATTTCAACTGATGTGTTGAATATTGTAGGGACAGTCAGATTTAAATTATGTCTTTTCTTTACTAATAACAAGTTTTCCCTAAACTTGTTTAGAAATTTTAACGCTTGCGTTAAATGTACTCTAGTTAATCTATCTTTGTTTGCATTTAGTAATTGGCGTGCTTCATTAAAGCATTCTACCAATATTTGTGCGTGCCTATTGAGAGTATTTTGTTGTATTTCTCTATTTTGGCTTACGCACTTATATGATTTATCAAAGGCTATTTTTATATGTTCTAGCTGATTTTTTATGTTTTGCCAGTCCATATAGCCTTATTTTTGTATTAGAACTTTGTAAACCGTTCTAATATTTATAGACTAACCAATTTGGTTGACTATCGAATTCTATTTCTTCGACTATGACCCCTTCGATCATCGCAAGAACTGTTGCCAGGTCCTTCCTTGAACAAACATGGAAAGGTGACCTTTTTAATTTAAATATTGTTACGTAATGGACGAACAATAAATCGAAAAGAGGCATTGGTTCTCGCGATATCAGGAATAATACTCTTCTCACGAAGTTCGGGTCTTGCTTTTCTATTTTTCTAATTATATGATGGATATGTTTACCCATTATTTTCCTTATTGGAGACTCTCACAGCTGTCGTTGGTAGATATTGTTGAATGTTCTGTTTGCTCATTCAAGAATTTTTCAATATCGTACCAATCGCTGTTGTTTAGCAAATCTAAACATTCTCCTATGTTATTATCACGCTGTCTTTGGTAGATATTGTTGAATGTTCCCTTTGTCATTCAAGAATTTTTCAATATCGTACCAATCGCTGTTTTTAGTAAATTTAAACATTCTCCTATGGTATTAAAAGTTGGGTCCATTTAGAGATATTTTGTATTTTGTATTTATTTGCTCATTCAATTACTTAGAGAAACTTAAAGAATTTAAAATTTACCTAAACGTCGGGTTGACGTTTTCGGGTCGTCGGGCGAGCTTTCTTGCAGTTCTTCTGCGTTTAAGTAAGCAACAGTAGGCAGTAAATCTAACGAGGGTGTACGCTTTAAAATAGTGACGCCTATACGACTATACTGATATATGTCTATAATCATTTTTAAATTCGATTCAATTCTTAATAAATTTTTTTTTTTTTAAATTGTTAAATTTATTTAATGTATAATATATTTTAATATATTTGTTCGAGGTTGTTTTTCTTTGTTATTTGTATTCCAAACACATTTATTTTGGTATAACAATATTATTTTGGGTGTTTTTTTTTTTTTGTGTCTTAGATTTTATCTAGATCGTTAGCTCTGCTCTCATATTTCTTTTTAAACATTTATTATGGAGCTTGTACAATTTAGTGAGCGCATTTACGATCATTATAATGGCTATTATGCCTAGGATCAAAGTGATCCAATCTAAATAGTTTGTACTTACTTCTACTTTATTTATGACATTAGCGGTAGAATCTACCGACTTAGTATCTACTAGACCCATGTTTAAAAAGAAATTTTCTCCTAATACAGTTGTTTCTGAATATATTGGGTCTAGATCTAATTTACTTATTGAATTATCAAATGACATTTACTTATTTGTTATGATTTGCTTATATATCTATTTTGTCTTCTATTATATTTTTCTACCCCTCGACCATTGAAAATGGTCAAAAGGTATACCGGGGGAAGGAGGGGGGGGGAGCGTGGCAGAATCCAAAAGTAAATTAAAAGGGAAAAGGGGGGGGGGGAGGCCCCCCAAAAAAATATATTCTTGCTCAGGATCGCTAGAGAGTCGAGTTGAGTCCATGTCTGTCTGTCTGTCCGCCTGTCCCCCTGTCCGCCTGTCCCCCTGTCCGCCCGTCCGCCCGTCCGCCGGGGGGAGGACGCCGAGATCCGCGCTAATAAAAAATCGAGGAAAGTAGAAGACTCGAGTGGATCAAGCAGATCGTTTATTTCAAATGTTAGGTGCCACGCCCACCGCCCCCCACAAATCATAATTTAATTTTTGAACTTAATTTTTAGCCCCTCAGCTATTATAAAGGCTAGAGTTACCAAATTTGGCAGGAAAGACTCCTGTGTGGATCAAGCAGATCAAGTTTATTTCAAATGTTAGGTGCCACGCCCACCGCCCCCACAAATCATAATTTAATTTTTGAACTCAATTTGTGCGTAAGCGCTGTTTAAAAGATAGAACTTTCTGACTTAACATATACTAAGCTAAGGAAAATCTACGTAGTCTCCAAATTTCAGTCCGCGCAATTTAAGAACGAGTAAGAGCATAAAACCAAGTGCGTAAACTTTCAACAAGGGGAGGCGGGCGAGCGCGTAGCACGAGCGCCACTTAGGGGATTAATTTCAATGCATTATGATATGGTGTATGAATAAGAACTCAAGAAATTAATCACACTGTCGACATACTAGGTCGAAGGTATCCCACTCTCCGTGGTTGCGCGACTGGCGCTTTCTGGCTTGTTTAATATTTAGCCATTGCGTCGGCATGCCTTGAAAATTGATAAGACCCTTGTTGCGGGGAGAAATTTAAAATTAATTCACCCGTGTGAATTTACAGATTTCCTACCTAATTACTACCATTGAAAATGGTCAAAAAGGGTATACTAACTTTGTGAATGAAAATGTATGTAACAGGGCAGAAGGAGGACGTGGCAGACCCCACAAAGTATTATTTATGCTCAGGATCACTAGCCGAGTCGATTGAGCCATGTCTGTCTGTCTGTCCGGATGTCCGGATGTCCGGATGTCCGTCTGACCAGATGAATAAACACATCTCAGCTATTATAAATGCTAGAGACACCAAATTTGGAATGAAGGTTCCTATGTACTCGGGGCAGATCAAAGTTTATTTCAAATGTTAAGTGCCACCGCCCCCGCAAATCAATAAATTAATTTTTGAACTCAATTTGTAAGCGCTGTATAAAAGATACAACTTTCTGACTTTAACATATACTAAGCTGAATGAAATATCTACGTAGTCTCCAAATTACAATCCGATCGGACAATAAACACAGAAGTTATTTAAGAAAGGTAAAACCAAGTGCTTCTGTCAGCTAACAAGGGAGGCGGGCGAGCGCAAAGGGGAGCGCCATCTGTCGGGATTAATTTCAAAGCATGTGCATATGTACATACATATATGGTACATACATAGGAACATACATACATAGGTCGGAGGGAAGGGTATCCCACTGTCGCGTGCTGCGCGACTGTTGCTTTTCTTACTGGTTTTTCGTTTGGCTTTGTGGGCCAAACTTCTCATTGGGCAGATAGGTTTCCGCTCAATCGTACAATAGTTTTAAAATTAGATGAAAAAATATGCATCGCAGTGCAATTAAAAAAATTATGCAACGCAGTGCAAAGTAAAAAAATTGCGCTCTTTGTAGCGCTGTCGGTAGTTGTTGATACTGCTGGTTAGCTGGTGTCAGCTGGGCGTCGCCGGTCTTGGCACGCTGACACTCCCTCGATGCTGCAGTGCGAATAGCGCACCACAGTTTTTATATGATGATGTTGGCCTGTATCAGCTGGTCGTCGCCGGTATGGCACGCTGATACTCCCTCGATGCTGCAGTGCGAATAGCGCACACAGTTTTTGCTTGGGGTTGGGGGCCGGGGTGGGGGGGGGGGGGCGGGGGGGGGGCGGGGCCCCCCCTCGATGCTGCCTTCTTAGTTCGGGGTGGGCCGCTGACCCCCGGGCGCCCCCTGGGGCGTACTAACTGTGCGATTCCCGCACGTGTACTCGCAAGATGGGCTGTAGAGTGGTCCCTCGCAGTCGTTCGGGCATTGAAGTTTTAGCACCGGCAGGCTTTTTGGGCTGAGGAGGTTGAGTTTTACTAATATTCGAAATTGATTTTATTGGTTTGTCTGAGCGAGCGGGTGTGGTGGGGCTTTTATTTTTCCTATCACTTAGGAATTTTATGTAGTGGTCTAGCTCAGCTTGTAGCTTTTGAGCTTCCGACCATTCGGGTGCTGGAGTTTTAGCATATAATAGCCACCTTAGGTGTGCTATTTCTTTTTTAGCTTTATTTTGTACTCCGCCCCTTCGTTTGCCCATCACACTCACACTCTACTCACTCAGAATTTTCCTCCAAAGCCGATGTTTTGATTCCTGCTGCTGATGTCCGGGGCCTATTGGCTCAGGCGGGGCCGGTGCTGGTCTTCGCACAGGTCTTTAAACATGTTTGTTTTGTGAGTTTGATTTCAATTAAGAGTTTTAGTGAAGAGTTTTTGTATCGTTGTTGTTATGTGGCCGACGGCGACGGCGACGTCATCCACATTTAACACTTTTTGTCAGTCATTAACAATTCAAAATGCGTTTCTATTTCTCACTATCTCTTGTATCTCTCACGTTGTCGATTTGTTTTGTCTGTTTTGTTTTCTTTTTGCTTGTTGATTGCAATTTAAAACATTTATTTTGTTAATTTCGCCGGAACTTTGTTGTCAAACATATTGTTTTTATATACACATATTTCACCGGAACTTTGTTATCAAACATATTGTATTTATATGCACATATTATTCACTAGTCTTCTTGTTGTTGTTGTTGAAGAGGAAGTTTGAGTTGTAGAAAACTTGCACATCACTTATTATTTTGCGAGGCTCCTGCCTCACGGTCGCCATGAAGAGTTTTGTTGTTTAACTCCAAATAAAACAGCGTGAGTTGAGTTAGCGGGGACGTCAGTCCCCGAGGAGTGATCTTTATTGAATTGTCTGTTGAGCTTAACATTAACGGGTGCCAAGCGCTGCGACATAGCAGCCAAGGCCCTTATGTATTCTAATACAATGTATAGTATATGATACATACATTGAGAGAGTATGTTGTGTGCGCGCAGTATGTACATGGCTAGCGTGAGAACGCTGACCATGCATTTTGGGCAGTGTGGTTCATAAGTGGGTGATCATGTTACACTTCCACTTGAACGTCGCGGTTTGCATAAACACTGCAACAATGTAATTTGTGCTGATATCAGATTGATAGCAGTCTTTGTATAATATATATATACAGGGGGGTTAGAGTCACTTGTTCGCTTTTGTTTTGAATGACAGATCATTACAGTTGGTTGCCCACTTGGGCAGGGGGAAAAAAACCCTTTCAAAATATTTTATTATTTCGGTCAAAAAGGTTGTGTTTTTGGGTTTCTAAACTGCTCTTGCCAACAAAAAATAAAAAAAAAAAAATCTTAAATCAAAATCAAACTAAACGGGGGGGGAGTTGGGGGGGGGGGGGGGGGGGGCACAAAACACACCGGGGGCAACGGGGGGAAAGGGGGGGGGGGGGGGGGGAGGGTATTAATGGGGTGGGGGGGTGGGGTAGTTTAATTTTTTTGGAAGTAAAGCAAAAGAAGAAAATGAGTGTTTAGTTTAGAGTTATTTATATGTAAATTAATATATTTTAATTAATTTGGGAATGTACGGGCACAAACCAAAAAATATTCAACCGAAAATTAATCAGGATTGAATATAGCTCCCTCTGAATTGTCGGCCCCACCATCAGTGTTTCGTTGAGTGAAACAGCTGTTGACGTCTTACTAGAAGCGTCGAAAACTACACGAAGCTTGGTGGAGGAACTTTCAGGCCTAAGAACGCATTGATGAGGAATATAATAATGCTGTTCTAGAGGAGTTGACTTCAAAATGGACATGTGTCCCAATTCTAAATACTCTTTCATGAAGTCATGGTACATAGTTTTAAGAACTGCATCCTTTGATATTTTAAAAGGACAGGCCAAGAACCTTTGGATCGGTCTTGAAAGGGAGATCCACTTGGAAACGACCAGAAGATAACTGCTTTACAGTTTTCTCGAAAAACAGTTCACAAGCCTGTTGTTCAGCTGTTTGGCGAACAGCCTTCGATTCGAATGGAGATTGATCCAATTCCCAGAAACGGTTAACTAACGAATCGAGAGAACAATTAGTTTGGACCATTAAACGCCCACTGAACTAATGCCTAGGCACTTGTCCAGTACATTTGCCTGCTACTATCCATCCTAGCAGCGTTTTTTGCATTATAGGAAGTTCAGAACCTAATTTTATTTGCCCAACGCACAATAAATCGTAGAACAATTCTGCTCCCAAAAAAATGTCCACCTTAGCTGGTCTATTGAATTCTGGGTCTGCCAGTTTTATATTTTTGGGTATTTTCCAATTTGAAATACCCATGGAATGTCCAGGCTGTGTTGTCGAAATGGATTTCAATACCCAACATTCAGCCGAAAAATTGTGAGAGTTTATGCGCGACTGAACAGAGGCACATATCTTATTTTTGCTATCTATTGTTGCACCGCCAACCATCGAGATAGCTAAAGATGTTGGCTCCCGCTTGAGCCGTAACATCTGGGCCATGCTCTCCAGACATCAAATTGATTTGGGAGCCACTATCAAGTAAGGCCCGTGCAGGATGCAACTGACCAAATCTGTCTTTAACATTAACGACAGCTGTGGCGAGAACAATTTGTTCATTGTTTGATACATGCCCTGAATACGAATCTGACATAGTCGCTTGAAGACTGGACACCTCACCTTGAGCAGGAGTAGTATACCTGTGAAGCAACGCATGGTGAGGCTTCGAACAAATTCGACATTTTGATGCCTTACATTTTGACACCATATGACCCACAATCAAACAATTTAGGCACAACTTTTGTGTTTTGACGAATTCGAAACGTTGCATAACTGATATAGCATCAAACGATGGACACGTATCAAGATTGTGCGTTTCTGACTTGCAAAAAGACGCACACAGACGATGATGAACGCCCTCCATCAGCACAAGCAAAGGACGATTTAGACTGATGGGGCTTCTTAGCGTCAACTCGCGACCTTGTTTTGTCCCGAGTTGACTCTTCTGCTGACAGATACTGATATCTTTTATTCAATTGTCTAGCACAATCTTTCCAAGATGGCAGCATATCATAGTCAAGCTGCTCTTCAAAACGAGATTTGGTAACATGGTCTACCTTTGCCATGATCATGTGAATTATCATTGCATTAGCAATGTCTTTGTTGGTTCCTAACGACGACAACGAAGAATAAATAGCAGACACCGTATCTATGATCGATCTTAAACTCGATGCAGATGGTTTTGTCATGCTAGGTATATCAAACAGTTGTGAAACTGTATCAAAGAATATAAGACATTTGTTGTCATACACTGCTTTGAGACTAAGAGGGCCTTTGGGTAGTTACAATCCGTTAATTGGTACGGCTTAACTACCCCTAATGCTTCATCTGCCAAACAAGAAACTAGATGATTGAACTTTTCGACGTTTGACAAGGAATTGTCGTCATCGACTAAACTTTCAAACAGGCACATAAAATTTTTGTACTCCGAATGTTTGCCACTTAATTTTGGCAAACGCACTTTTCGGCAACTGAGATCGTTGGCTCGAAGCTATGGAGCAATCATGCTCAGGTCTTGGCCCTGAAGTCGACTTGGATGCGTTAATATACAAGGCTCTTGTGACGACACACATGTCCTCTAATGGCCCTCTAGAATCATTAAGAGGGCTTAAATTATCCAGATCAGTCTGTAGATCCATTGTCTTTTGTATATAACCTTCTAAAAGCTCTAGCTCTCGGCAAGCTAACTCTGTTTTATCAGAGGAAATGGTCTTTGCTTTAATTGCTGTTTGCATACGAGCAATATCAGCACTAACCTTGTCAAATCTTTGCAAGCACATTTGTAATTTTGCACTTGTCTTGCTGATTTGTGGCTTTTCACTTGTCTTTTCGGACTCAGACATGTTGAATAAAGAAAACACTTAAAAAATTCAAAAGGAATAAGTGTCACAAACTTTGTGAGCTACCCTCGCAACAGCTGACTATGTAAATCTAACTTGCTTATACACACACACGCGCAAACTATGTGTTGTGTGAGCAAACAAACGAGAGTGATCCAAGCGATCCGAAAGAAAGCAGGCTAAACCTTTGCTGTAACTACGTTTGTAGGCAGCAATGTAAAATGCGGGGTGCGGGGTATGCAATGCAACAAGAGAATATATGCACACGCACTCTAAGTGGTGTGTGTATCAAACAAACGAAAAGAGAAACAAGAGAAAACGAAGATCAAATCAAAAGTTTTCTGCGCTACGTTTGTAGACAGCAATAGAATATGCGGGGTGCGGGGTGACAAAAAGGCAAGCGTCGCCAAATGCTAGCGGCGCCGAATGCAAGCGAAAGAGAAGACACAAGATTCAAAGCGCACGCAAAGAAACGGTCCGAGTTCAACGGACGCAACGACGAAAGGAAATATGTATGTAGGTGTGTATGTGCAAATATGTATGTGGGAATTGGTTCCAGTAAGAATACTCGCAGTGGTAATAGATATTAAATGTTTCGATACTTCTACATTGCAGCCCTGATTAGGAATGCAACCCTAGACAAAGAGCAAGTTATCGATAGAAAGGGAACGAGTGTAGAGTAGGAAGTTGAGTACAGAAAGTTGCCAAGAGCGGTTGTTACTAAATTTAAAAGAAATAAGTTTTGTCATAATCAAATGTGAAATTTGAAGAACATTAATATTTTGTTACACTTATAAGCTTAATTACTTGTTTAAATAAACATTATTATAAACAAAAAAACTACAAATTGGGGGCTCAGCCGGGATGTGCTCAAGTGTAACGACAAAATTTGTGCATATGACGCAGTTCGTTTTGTGCAGACACGTATGACGCAGTTCGTTTTAGTAGCAACCAGTGAACGGTAAAATAGAACCGTTGCATGATCGACGCTGCATAAACGCGAGCAACAGTATAGACAATTCTCGAAGAAGTTTCGAGCGTTCGTTTCTGCTTAAGTTGGCAGAAACAGAACTGGTGCGAGCGTCGGCAGAGACAAAGTTGCTGCTTATGTTGGCAGAAGCAGAACTGGTGCATGCGTCGGCAGAGGCAAAGTTGCTGCTTAAGTTGGCAGAAGCAGAACTGGTGCGTGCGTCGGCAGAGGCAAAGTTGCTGCTTAAGTTGGTAGAAGCAGAGCTGGAGCGTGCGTCGACAGAGGCGGAGTTGTTGTTTGCAGCGACAGAAGCAGAGCTGCTATTTGCGTCGTCAGAGGCAGAGCTTGGAGCGAACATCAGCAGAGTCCGAATTGCTGCATTAATCGAGGCAGAACTGGTGCGTACAGTCGACAGAGGCAGAGTTGCTGTTTGCGTCGACAGAATCAGTATTTCTGTGTGAGTGTGCAGAGGCAGGACTTGGTGCGAACTTCGACAGAGGCAGAGCTTGATACGATCGTCGGCAGAGGCAGCGCTGTTGCGTAAAACTTCAGAGGCAAAGCTGGTGTGTGCGTCGACAGAGGCGAAACTGGTGCGTGCGTCAACAGAGACAGAGCTGGCGCGAGCATCGACAGAGGCAGTGCTGGTGTGTGCGTCGACAGAGGCGAAACTGGTGCGTGCGTCAACAGAGGCAGAGCTGGCGTGTGCGTCGACAGAGGCAGAGCTGGTGTAAGGTTACGTTAACTAACAATAGTGTAGTGTTGTATACTTTTACTAATTTTGATTGTTTTCTAACCATTTCAAAATGCAACTTGACGAGATCTTGGCACTCCCGCGTAGCCGATTTGAGGTTAAAGTTAGCAGAGTTGGCGTTACCAACAACTGGAAGGAAACTAGAGTTGCAGAATAGATTGCTTACACATTTTGGAATTCAGGATGAAGAGGAAAGCGATTCAGATGAAGTCCAATCCGTAGTTACAGAGCGAAATTTAGCTGAAAATCAAAGAGTAGACAATGGCAGGTCATGGTTCACTCTCAAAGATGTAGAAGGTAGCGTATCTAGTTTCTCTGGAACAGGAAGTCCTGATGTAGAGCAATGGATCGAAGAGTTGGAAAGTTGTTCATTACTGTCCAGTGGAGTGATTTGCAACTTTTATCTATTCGAAGCAAATGCTTACAGGAGCGGCTAAACTGTTTGTGCGTAGTGAGGCGAATATTCGTAGTTGGACTGTTTTGAAGGCTAAGTTGAGAGAAGAGTTTTCAATCAAAGCAGAAGATTGGACCAGCGTCAGCAGAGAAAAGACGAATCATTATTTGAATATTTGTATGCTCTGAAAGAAATCGCAAAAACCAATTAATATTGATGAGCCAAGTTTAATTGACTATTACATAAAGGGTATTCCAGATTCGAAAGGGAATAAGATTATGTTATACCAGGCCAGAAATATACAGGAACTGAAACGTCAAATCGAGATATATCAGAAAGCTAGATCTGGCAAATCGAATCAATCAGCTGGGGAACGTCAGGAGCAAAAAGAAAGATCAAGGCAAAAGTCAGGTTAAGTCTGAAGCTTCCAGGAAATGTTTCAAATGCGGCGATAATGAAAGACTGTAAGAAAAAAGATTTTGTTTGCTTTAAATGTGGTCAGGCAGGACACCGAGCAGCACAATGTACAGCACAAACAGATGTCAAGAAAGAAACAAATGCTAATGTAGTTCAAGAGGATAAAGTAGGAGTGTCGTTAGGCAGTGAATTTACTCTTTCAGGTCTTGAATTGAAGAGCGTTGTTTACAAACAGATTATATTTAAAGGTTTGGTTGACACGGGTGCTGATTTGTGCTTAATGCGCAGACAAGTCTTCATGAGTCTAGGAGCAGCAGAAATAACTGGTAAAGGAAAGAGTTTGACAGGAATTGGAGAAAGTCGGATTTTAACATTTGGAAGTGTTATTATATCCGTTCTAATAGATGATATTCCAATGGAAGTAGAATTTCATGTGGTTCAAGATCATGATATAGGTTTCGATGCTATTTTAGGTAGGACAATTTTGGACACTGTCGATATGAAGGTTACCAAAAGTGGTACTCACTTTAATATCAGAGTGAAAACTGAAGATGGAGGTAAAATTAGGGATAGAAAGATATTTGATCGTCAGGTGAATGACGAATTTCGAAGCATGTGTGTGGAAGAGCTGATAGCGACTTCTAAGGTAGATTTATCTCATCTTAATCAGCCTGAAGCTAAAACGGTGTTGGAGATGATCGAACAATATTGTCCAATTCGTAACACAGATGCCCCTGTTGAGATGAAAATTGTTTTGAAAGATGACGTTCCAGTTTATCAGCATCCCAGGCGACAGTCGTATAGTGACCAAAACTTTGTAGATGAGCAGGTGCGGGAATGGTTAAAAAGAAGGTATCATACAGCCAAGTACATCCGAGTATGCTTCACCCGTAGTCCTGGTGGCTAAGAAAAATGGGAAAATGCGTCTATGCTGCGACTATCGCAAATTAAATGAGAAAATTATAAGAGATAATTTTCCGATGGCACACATGGACAATGTTTTAGACAAGCTTCAGAATGCGAAGATATACACAACATTGGATTTGACCAATGGGTTTTTCCATGTGCCCGTAGAAGCAGCTTCAAGAAAGTACACTTCGTTCGTGACTCAAAGCGGGCAGTACGAATTTTTATTTGTACCGTTTGGCATTTCGAATTCGCCTGCAGTTTTCACTAGGTTTATAATGTATGTTCTACGAGAGTTGCTCGCTAGTGGCATTGTAATACTTTACATGGATGATGTTATTGTGCCTAGTAACGATGTTGATGAGGGGATAAGAAAATTGAAGCAAGTGTTAGAAGTATCTTCTCAAAATGGACTTCGAATTAATTGGGGCAAATGCCAGATATTACATCGCAGAGTCAATTTTTTGGGATATATCGTTCAAGATGGAACCATAACCCCAAGCAAAGAGAAGATACAGGCCGTTACAGAATTTCCGGAACCCAAAGATAAAAAGGCTATACAACGTTTTTTAGGGTTAACGTCTTACTTTAGAAAATTCATAAATGGATATGCAGCCATTGCTAAGCCATTGTCAGATCTTTTAAGGCAAGATGCTAAGTTCGGATTTGCTGAAGTTCAGCGGAAAGCATTTGAAGAACTGAAATTAGCTTTAGTTAGTGAGCCAGTATTAAAGCTGTATAATCCGAAGTTGCGAACAGAGATTCACACAGATGCGTCAAAGTATGGGTATGGGGCAGTATTATTACAAAAAGATCTTGATGATAATATGTTTCACCCTGTACAATTTATGAGTCGGAAAACTAAGCCATGTGAGGAGAATTACAGTTCGTATGAGCTAGAAGTTTTAGCAATAATAGCAGCTTTAATGAAATGGCGCGTGTATGTTCTTGGTATATCTTTTACTATAGTAACTGATTGTAACGCGTTCATGATGACCATGAAAAAGAAAGAAGTTCCTTTAAGAGTAGCGCGTTGGGCATTATATTTGCAAGATTTTGATTATAAAATAGAACATCGTTCAGGGTCCAAGTTAAAACATGCTGATGCTTTGAGCCGAGTGTCTTGCTTTTTATAACAGATACTTTGATCCATCGATTGAGAGAAGCCCAGCTGCAAGATGAGTGGATAAGAGGGGGTTAGAGAATTGGTCGCTAAAGATTCATATGACGATTTTTATATTCAAAATCAGCTTCTATTTAAGGACCCAAATAAAGAACACATAGTCGTCCCTGGTCAGATGGAAAACGAGATAATTGTTACTGCTCATAACCAAGGTCATTTTTCGGCTGCTAAAACGCAAGATTTAGTGGAAAAGTCGTATTACATTCCAAAATTGAAAAGAAAACTTTTTCGTGTTGTAGATAGTTGTGTTCGTTGCTTAACAGTTAACGCGAAATCTAGTAAAAAGGAAGGGTTTTTGACAGCAATTGATAAGGGTAATATACCGTTTATAACATACCATATTGACCATGTTGGCCCAATGGAACTGACTAATAAGCGATTTAATCACATTTTAGTTGTGGTAGATGGGTTTTCAAAATATGTTTGGTTGTATCCAACCCGTAGTACAGGTGTCGATGAGGTTATAGAGTGCTTAAAAAAACAAGCAGTTAATTTTGGGAACCCCTACAGAATTGTCTCAGATAGAGGTTCCGCGTTTACCTCGAATTCCTTTAAAGAATATTGTGAGAATGAAAATATTCAACACTTGCTCATTGCCACCGGTGTACCTCGTGGAAATGGCCAGGTGGAACGGATGCATAAGCTTGTAGTTCCAATGTTATCTAAATTAAGTAATGACAATGCAGGATTATGGTATAAATATTTAGGTCAAGTTCAGCAAGTAATTAATAATACAGAGCCAAGAAGCACGAAAATTGCACCTTTTAAGTTAATAACTGGAGTAGATATGCGCGTTTCTGATAATAATGAGCTAAAAGATTTAGTAAGCGAATTTATGATCAGAGAGTTAGATGAAAAGCGTGAAAATTTGCGGCAAGAAGCTCGTGAAAATATTAGGGAGATACAGGAAGAAAATAAAAAAGCATTTGATTTAAAAAGAAAGCAACAGAAACAGTATAATATTAACGATTTGGTAGCCATAAAAAGGACACAGTACGGAGTAGGGCTAAAGCTGAAGGGTAAATATTTGGGCCCATATAAAGTGGTTGAGATCAAAGATCATGGGAGGTACGAAGTTGAAAAGATAAGGGATGATGAAGGTTGTTGTAATTATCACTCTTTTAATTTAATAAATACACAAGAGAAGGTTTTAGTTTTATGTTTTATATTTCAGTTTTATATTTTCCGCAACACCAGGCACCACACACTTAGCAAGCACAAGAAGAAGAGAGAGAACAAAAGGAGTGTGACCGAAGGCCACGTATTCATAAAATACCATGAAGTGGTTAATACTTTAAAATGGTATTTCTGTAATAGGGATGGGACATTCCAACACGCCCCCCTCAGAAATAACATCTTTTAAATTATAAACTTAACATTATACATTCATTTGTAATTATTATTAATTTAGTGTGGGTGGTGTGCATTCTGGGAACTTATGTGATCCAGCATTTGCTGCAAGGATACGGGGAAAACCCAGAAAAACCCCGATCAGATCACTTATATGAGTATACATATGTTTACAAAGAATTAATTTTTAAATTAACAACAAAAAATGAAAAAGTCTTTCAATGAGATCAATTAAAAAAATAAAAAAACAGCATCAGCAGCAGTGGATTAATCATCTTGTAGTAATCCCAATTCACGACGTATTTCCAAGAACTTCGCTGGCGGCAATGGCTTCGTAAAGATGTCAGCAAGTTGGTTCTCTGTCGAAATATACTCAAGACAAATAGTGTTACTTTCAATTTGCTCTCTGGCAAAATGATATTTTATATCAATATGTTTGGCTCGTTTATGACATGAGGGGTTATTTGCTATATTAATACAGCCTTGGTTATCTTCATAAATTTTAATTGGATTTTCAAGGTTGATATTAACACTACTCAGAAGAGATTTAAGCCACAATGCTTCTCTCACAGCTTCGAATAAAGCCATGTACTCAGCTTCAGTTGATGATGCTGCTACTGAGTTCTGCCTCTTTGTGTTCCAACAAATTAGATTTAAATTAAACATTTTAAATAAATACCCTGTGGTACTTTTTCTATCAATTTCGTTTCCTCCCCAATCAGAATCTACATAACCAATTAGTGTATTTTTAAATTCTGCATTTCTTTTAAAAATAAGTTTCATTTCAATAGTTCCCTTTAAATACCTAAGAACTCTTTTTAAGCACTGCCATAACTCGGAATTATTCTTGCTACTATATCTACTTAAGATATTTACTGCAGTGGTTAAGTCTGGACGTGTACACAGCATTATGTACATTAAACATCCTATGAGATTACGACATGGAGCATTGCAGTTTTCATCTGAGTTAAGTAACTCGTAATTTAGTTTGCTTGGTAAGGGAGTACTAACTGCTTTGCAATGACTCATGTTAAATTTATCTAAGATTCTTTTAACATATGCTGCTTGGCTCAAGTAAATTTTATCCTCATACATTTCTATTCTAATACCAATAAAATGTTTTATTTCTTTAAGATCTATCATCCTAAACTTTTCCATTAAAAAGCTTTTGAATTTATTCATTGTTATTATATTCCCTGTAGCTATGACCACATCGTCAACATATAACAGCACATAAATATTTTCCTTAATATCACCTTTATCAAGGAAATATATGCAGCGATCTACCGAAGAGTTTACAAACTCACAGTCTTTCAATGCTTGATCAAACACTTCAAACCAGCATCTAGCCGCTTGTTTGAGTCCGTAGATTGCTTTATTTAATTTACACACATTGTCACCTTTGCAATGTATACCTTGAGGAAGTCTCATATATATTTCCTCTTTTAACGTGCCATTTAAGAAAGCCGTTTTTACATCCATTTGATGGACTTTCAAGTTATATTGTACTGCCAACGATAATATAAATCGAAAACTGGATATTCTAGCTACAGGAGCAAAAGTCTCTTCATAGTCGACTTGGTATTTCTGCGTAAATCCTCGTGCAACCAATCTAGCTTTATATCTAGTAGGACTTCCCAATTCGTTATATTTAACAGAAAATACCCATTTGCTATCTACTATGTTTTTATCCTTTGGACTTTCCGTGATTGTCCAGGTATTATTCAGTTCATGAGCACTTAACTCTGCTTTTATGGCTTCCTCCCAAAGCAATTTGTCATTTCTATACTGGATTTCATCGTATGTATTTGGAACCTCGTTAAAGACAGTGTGAGCATTTAAAACAAATTTATTTAAGCTATTATCATCCTCATTATATGATATCTGGGGCTTTGTTTTTAATCTCTCACTTCTTCTACTCAATATTTCAATACCATCAGTTCCAATTGAATTCTTAACAGATATAGTTTGATCAGCTGTTTCATTTTCCCTACTCTCATTCGGGTTGTTTAGTCCCTTACTTTCATTCAGGAGATCATCTCGCTTTCTTTTCTTACTCTCATTCAGAAAATGTTCATTCGTTTCCTTACTATCATTCAGGATGTGTGTGTTGTCGCATTCCTTACTTTCATTCGGGAATTTTATTTCTTTAATTTCCTTACTATCATTCGGGAATTTTGTTTCCTCAATTTCCTTACTATCATTCGGGAATTTTGTTTCCTCAATTTCCTTACTATCGTTCGGGAAATTGTTATTTGAACTCTCCTTACTATCTTTCAGGAATGCTGTTTCAAATTTAACAGCTCTAGAATTAACCATATTGGTTTCATCGACAACCACATCTCTTGCAACGAGAAATTTTTCATTAACAGCATCCCAGAGTTTAAAACCATTTGCTTCGTAGCCCACTAAAATAGCTTTATATGATTTGTCATCAAACTTTCCCTTTTTTATTTTATTGTGCACATATACAGTTGCACCAAACACTCTCAAATGTTTTAAATCAGGCTTTTTATTGTGCCACATCTCATAAGGGGTCATGCTATTAATAATTGCTCTACTTGGAATTCTGTTAATTAAGTAAGTTGCAGTTAACACTGCTTCACCCCAAAAACGTTTGTCAAGTTGTGCACCACTCACCATAGCACGAGCTTTTTCTGTGATGGTTCTAATCATTCTTTCAGAAACACCATTTAACTGTGGTGTATGTGGCACTGTTAAGTGATAAGTAATACCCTTTTTAACACAAAATTGACGCATCTCATTTGAGAGATATTCTCTCCCATTGTCAATGTACAAATTAACAATTTTCAAATTAAAATGAGCTTCACATTTTGCTACAAAGTCTTCAAACATATTAAATACGTCAGATTTATGTTTTATTAAGTAAGTTACACAATAGTGGGTAAACTGATCAACAAAGATCACGAAGTAATTTTTGTCATTTAAAGTAACTGGAGAAATTGGTCCACAAACATCTGAGTGCACAACGAATAGGGGTCTTTTAATATGGGTCTTGTCTTTAAATTGTTTAAAAGGTAACCTGGCTTGTTTTCCATTTAAACATGATTCGCAAATTTCACTGGATAACTCTAAATTATTTAAAAGTCTGTTATCACTAAACATATTATTTCGTTTTATTTCTAATAACTTGCCATTGCTTATATGACCAAGCCTCTCATGCCATAATCGAAAATTATTTTTATTCTTCGCTTCTATATTAAATGCTTGAAATTCAACAATGGGAATGTTGTTAAACATACCTGAATTCTTGAACACGGTCAACCCATTCTTAGAAATGGTTATACCGTTCTTGTCAAATTGAATCGACATTCCAGCCTCTTGTAGGCGCTTCACCGACATCAAGTTTCCAGCAGCCTGCTTGGAATACAGCACATCCTCCAGTGTTATGTTGTAGTTATTGCGCAAACGCACAATGCCACGCTTAGATGCGAATATATATACGCCTTGCTTGGCCACAGCGATCTTCAGCGGCGGCACCAATTCCACAGAATCAACGAAAAGCGAATCATCATTTATGAGATGATCACTTGCACCGGAATCGAGAATAAATTCACATTTATCTTCCGCGCGGTTTTCTTTTACTTTTACCATGAATGCAATGCCTTGTGATGTTGCGGATTTAGCTTGTTTATTGTAGTTTGTATTATTGTTATTTCTTTCATTTAGTATACGTTTATAGTGGTAACAATCCTTTTTGATGTGTCCCTCTTTGTCACAATGGTGACATCTAACCCTATTCTTAGAATTTCCCTTAAATGTTTTCTTTTGTTTATTAACGCGATTTTTAAATGAATTGTTTTTATTGCTGTAGTTTTTATTTTGCACAATCGTATTTAAAACTTTCCTGCTGGTGTCATTATGATCATTTTTAATTTTTATTTCCTGATCTAGTAATCTATTCTTTACAAATCCCAATGTTAAATTACCCTCTGACAACGTCTCTATTGCTGTGATGACACCATCGTAAGCCGAAGGCAATGTAATTAACAAATGAGACACTTTATCCAATTCTTCTATTTTTGCACCTGCGGCCAACAACTCATTTATCAAATCATCGAAAATAGTAAAATGAGACAATAGGGACATCTCGCCTGATAGTTTTAGAGAAAGCAAGCGTTTGCGAATGGCCAACTGCGATGCCAAACTTTTTCTTTCATATATCGAGTCCAAATTTCCAAGAATTTGACGCGCCGTTATATCGCTTGTCGCAAAGTTCAGAAATGAATCGCTTAGGTACTCTATTAGTGTGCTTTTTGCACAACGCTCAGCTTTCATCCACTGTTCATCTAATTCATCAGGTATGTCTTGATCGATGACCCTAATCACATCCAGTTCGGTCAACAAAGCCCTAATTCTGAATTTCCAAATCGCGTACTTCTCGCCATCGAATGGCTTTATATTTCGTTTTGCCTTGTCCATGTTAGTGTGCACATATACACAGTTGTATAAGTATAGGTAGACACACGCGGAACGAAACTCAATGCAATTTCACAAGAGCTCGCAATTTCTCAGGAATTCTAACTTTCCAAGAATCGAAAATATACGAACTTTATAATTAGTTGTTTTACAAATCAATTGTCTTAGGCATGGACTGGGCCCATAACCTGTTGTAATTATCACTCTTTTAATTTAATAAACACACAAGAGAAGGTTTTAGTTTTATGTTTTATATTTCAGTTTTATATTTTCCGCAACACCAGGCACCACACACTTAGCAAGCACAAGAAGAAGAGAGAGAACAAAAGGAGTGTGACCGAAGGCCACGTATTCATAAAATACCATGAAGTGGTTAATACTTTAAAATGGTATTTCTGTAATAGGGATGGGACATTCCAACAAAGGTCCTATAAAAACAATTACAGTTGCAGAGTATATGAAACCATGGCTTGATCCATTCGAGGCGAATGTACTATCAGGAGGGCCGATTGTGGGAATTGGTTCCAGTAAGAATACTCGCAGTGGTAATAGATATTAAATGTTTCGATACTTCTACATTGCAGCCCTGATTAGAATGCAACCCTAGACAAGAGCAAGTTATCGATAGAAAGGGAACGAGTGTAGAGTAGGAAGTTGAGTACAGAAAGTTGCCAAGAGCGGTTGTTACTAAATTTAAAAGAAATAAGTTTTGTCATAATCAAATGTGAAATTTGAAGAACATTAATATTTTGTTACACTTATAAGCTTAATTACTTGTTTAAATAAACATTATTATAAACAAAAAACTACATGTATATGCTTATAACTTTATGTATTAACGGCTGTTATAAAATTCGGGGTTATATGTAAATATGTATATGCATATGTAGCAAAAGCGAATTTGCAAAAAGACCGCGATAATTTTGCGTTGGCACAATGACACCCACAATTAATGACAATTTGACCACCAGAAGTTTTATATTTAAATAGAAAATGTAAATAAATATTGCCGTTTTGTTTGTTTATCTATGTTTATATCAAGATCATGCAATCGAATATTACTTGCTAGTATATGTATATAAGAGCCAATATATGTGTGTATGTGTATAACTCAGAACTGTTTTGTTATATTGTATATAATATTTGGCGGTTATTTTTGTGAGGTGGCGCGAAATAATACTACATATGGCATTAAAGTATTAACATACTAGCTTATATATTTTGCATGCAAAGGTTATTAAAGTAAGTGCCAGGAATTGAGCTGTTCACTAATTTTTATAATTTTATGTTGAACAAGCGACAATACAGTAAACTGTAAGCTCAATTTTTGACACTAATACCTGGAGACTGTCTAGGGAATCAATAGACATGGAACGACGGCTATTTTCCATTAGTTCCAGCGGCGACAACAAAAACGGCTTGGCAGTTGGTTCCAGCGGCGACAACAAAAAACGGTTGGCAGTTGGGTCCAGCGGCGACGACAAATACGGCTTGGCAGGATGGCACACTTTGTTATTAAATGTCTTTTTTAATTTAACCCACACACGAACGCGCAAGCAAAAGCCAACCAGCACACAATAACTATCAACAATTTAAATTGTTTATTAAACACACCGAAGTCCCTGCTCGGGGGCCAATGAAAAATCTCTAAGCGTTTTTAGAGAACGAAATTAAACAAATAAATTGAGACGCGGTGGTTTCGATAATTAAACAAATTTTATTGCTGCTGATGGCACACTTATTGCTGCTTTCTTAGCGAGAGCGAACTATTTACATACTACTAGAGCGGTGACCACAACTTGGCCACGCACTCTCAAATTTGCCGTCGGCAATTGCCGATCGATTCAAAACAAACGAGAGATGACACTTCTTGTGTTCTCTTAACTACTACTTAATGACACTTCTTGTGTTCTCTTAACTATTTCTTAACTATTGTGCTCAAACAATATAAATATAAAATATGGCCAAAGCCTCATAAAAGTTTGTGTGCTGTGTGTTGGTTACTCACTCAGATTTTATTTATTCCCGCGACGAAAGCGCTTTCGAAGAGGTGCTAGAGTGGAAAAAATTTACATACATATACATTTATTTAATCCGCCAAAATGACTAGAGAAATTTCATGCACTTATGTAAATAGTTCATCATTGCAGATGCAATCGGCGCTCGTATATGAAAGAGTTCTTAATTCCAAAATTTGTGTCTCCCAGGTTCAGGAAAATTGCAACAGCAATGGGTGCAGGTAACTATTTATGTATAATTTCACAATCAGTAATTAAAAATTATTCTCACAAAAAATTCCTTTTTCACCATTCGGGTGACTTCAAACGACTGATTGGAAATTCAGAAGTTCGATCTAGTCGCCATTGCAACCCAGCCTTGATAGCCTTACAACTATGCTGTCAATGATACCAATGACCAGAATCGATCATTCGAAAAAAAAATAAATGATGATGATCTGACAATTCTGGCATCTCCTGCTCTACTGCCTTATATCTTTTGCATGGTAGTGTCCAATGAGGTGACCTTGCAAATCAACTTCATAATTGGACTCTCCAAGCTTTCTGCGAATTCTACATTTGACAAACTTTGGCCCAAGTTTTGCATTATATCCCGTTTGGAAGTCGCTTTGTGTGAAGTTTCGTCTGAAAACTTCGTCTCCTTCTTTATATTGAATAGCGGTTGAGCGTAAGTTATACTGATGTTTGTTTTTGTTATGTTGCCTTTCCATAACTTCTCCTGCCCTTTTCCGAATAATTTCCAGAGAATCTTCCCGGGTTAATGGCAAAGATCTATCCTCCAGCAACTCCAATCTTCTCAATAAAGAATACGTGGAACCAGACAACACCGTGTGCTGCCCAAAAGCCATTTAATATGGTGTAGTGCCAATGGCCGAATGTGTGGCCGATCTCAAAGCGCACGCTGGCTCAGACTTGCATCCCAATCCTTCTGATCTGGTTTTATATAGGATCTTATAGCGGCAATTATGGATCGGTTTACGCGTTCCGATGCGTTCGCTTGAGGGGCATGCACGGCCGAAAGTATGTGCTTTATTTGAAATTGATTAAGAAGCTTTTTGAATTTATCCGATCTGAACTGTGAGCCATTGTCTGAAAACACAGTTTCGGGCACTCCAAAAGTATAGAACAGCTCCTTCTCCATGTAATCTAAAATTATGTCCGCCGACATTTTCTTAACTGGCTTTAGGCACACAAACTTAGAGAAGTGATCCAAAACAATAAAAATACCTATTTTGCCACTACGTGAACGAGGATAAGGGCCTAAGAAGTCAACGTAGAGACGTTGAAAGAACCTTTGCGACTCCATCAGCTTACCCATTGGTGGACGTAGTACCTTGTTCGGTGCTTTCGATGTTTTGCAGATATCACAATTATTGATGAATATCTTTACATCTTGCACCAAGCAGGGCCAGAAATAATATTTCCTGAGCCTATCAATGGTTTTGTGGATACCCCCATGTGCAAACAGTACCGACTCATGTGCTTTGGCTATGACTTCTCTTGTCATTGCTTTCGGAATCCACAGCTTCCACACATACACATCGTGTAAAGCCTCCCCAGTTGTATGACCAGTTCGCCTATACACATACCCATCTTCCACTTTTAAGTCTGGGAACTTCCCTTGCATGGCCTCAATACGCTCTTTAAATGCTACATAATCTTCCGAGAAGAAATGTGGAGACTTTAAATCCACCAGTAATCCATCCTGACAGTCTACTGACGCTATATTTTCGTCAGTTATGCGTGACAGAGTATCAGGAACCACATTGAGCTTCCCTTTCCTATGCACTATGTGAAATTTGTAGCCTTGTAACTTTAATGCCCATCTCGCTAATCTACTGCTTAGGTCCGTTTGGGTCATTAACCATTTTAGTGAAGCGTGATCGGTTATGATAGTGAAGTCATGCCCCTCGACATATGGCCGAAAAGTTTTTAAACAGACAAGAGCAGCAAGACATTCTTCTTCTCTCACCGAGTAAGCTTGCTGAGCTTTGTTTAATTTTTTTTGACACAAATGCAATAGGCAATTCATCATTTTCTTCCGAAACTTGAACAAGTACCCCACCTACACCGGTATTGCAAGCATCACAGTGGATAAAAAAAACGGCTTTGAAAAGTCCGGGCTCTGTAAAATTGGAGCTTCACTGAGTTTCTTCTTTAGATTTTCGAAAGCAGACAATGCATCGGCCGAAAAGGCAAATTTTCTTTTTGTAGACAACAGGTCTGTCAAAAGGAGCTGTTACCTCCGCAAAGTTTGCGATAAATTTGCGATACAAGCCACATAAGCCCAAAAAGCTCCTCAATGCCTTAATCGTTTTAGGAACTGGGAAATTCTTTATTGCCGATATCTTTTCCGGGTCAGTCTTTATTCCTCCATTACCCACTATGTGTCCCAAGTAGTTAACCTCTCGACGGCAAAAATGACTTTTTTCCAACATTGATCGTCAAATTTGCACGTCTGAGATTATTAGCAACTTCTTGGAGCACGTGTAGATGGCGTTCGAAATCCGCTGAAACTACCAGCAGATCATCTAAATAGATGAAGACTTCGTTGCGTAATTGAGGAGAGATGACTTTGTCCATTAACCGCGACATTGTTTGAGGGGCATTACAAAGCCCAAAAGGCATTACCTTAAACTGATAAAGTGGGCGTCCGGGGACTGTAAAAGCGATTATAGCTCGAGAACTTGCGTCTAAAGGTATCTAAAGGTATCTGCCAAAAAGCGTCTTTCAGGTCTAGGCTTGTAATAAATTCAGCTCTAGGCAATCTACTTAATATTCCACCAATATGCGGCAGAGGAAAAGCATCCTTAACCGTTACTGAATTTATTTTCCGACTGTCAAGGCATAGTCTTATCTTCCCTGGCTTATTAACAATGACGATAGGCGAGGACCATGCACTTTCCGACTCCTCTATTACTCCTAACCCCAACATCCGATCGACTTCTGCATACATCAGTTTTTCCATCGCTGGTGACACTGGATAATGCCTCTGCTTTATTGGCTTAGCTGAACCTACATCAATCGTATGCGATAGTATGTTTGTTTTACCTAAGCCTTCCTCGGCAAAAGATGGAAATAATTTAATAATTCGTTCTAATTGTTGTTTTTGCAGGCTAGAAAGTTGATGCATAATTTCGTCATTGCTAATTTCTGACACAGTTAAATCAGTTGGCAGTAAATCGTAAAGCTGCCAAAAATCTATTCCTAAATATAAATCTAATCGTAAAGTTGGAATAATATAAATACTAATTAATTTCTTTACATTTTTATAAATGATTTCTGCCTTTAAGAGTCCTACTATCTGTTGTTTATTACCATCTGCCGTACTCGCATCTGATTTTAGTTTTTTAAAAGTTATCTTGCTTTCCAACAGTTCCTTTGCTAAATTTCCTCCAATGCAAGTCATTGTAGCACCTGAATCTAACAGTCCAAAAATATCCCTATCTAATAACCGAACTTTAGCATATGGCCGTGGATCTGCAGCATTGAACTCTATCGCTGACAATCTTCTTACGGCTTTCCCTAATTTCCTTACTTCTTGCCAAAATGTTCTTAAGCGCTTAGAGCTGCGAGATTGAGACTTGCAACTGCCAGGATATACGGGAATTGATGGTATTAGCAATTGAGAGATATTGTGTATGGGCTCAAAGCAAGAATTTTCATTTAATATGGGCAAATCCCCTAATCTTGTGGAACTGTTCAGGGCTGCACACTCGAATTCCTCTGTCTGAGTGGAAACTTCGGTGTGCCGCCTTTCAAGTTTTTTTGACACCGGGCACAGTTTGGCTTGTAAGTTTTTGCTGCTCCACATCCATAACAAAAAACTCGGCTTTCAGCCAAACAATCTTGATACCTGTGGCCTTCTTGCTGGCAATTCCAGCATATCAGTGCCACGGCTCCAACTTCCTCTCCAGTTTCCTCTTCAACCACAACCTCATCATGTTCCATCAACTCTGCTATATTTCGCCTATACGGAACCAATTTGCCACTATTCATCTGTGGCTTTATGTCTTCGAGAAATGCTTCTCGCCTCCTACACACATCCCGAAGTTCGGATACGGAATTTATTTCTAAATGTAGTATCTCGTGGCGTATTTCTGGACGCAAGTTTGCTTTTAATATCCTAACTAAATGTTTCTTTATTATAGGTTTTTCCATTTGGTCAATCAACCGGGCTATATCCTCATAAAATGCCTCAAACGATTCATTCGGCTTCTGTTTTCGTGCACGAATGAGGTCTTCGACATCCGCATCATCCCGTTGGTCTCGAAATTGGTTGCGTAGAGCTTCACAAAGTAGGTCCCAACGAACTTGACCTACCGCTTTGTGATGCCGCCAGTAAAATTCTGATGCCTTTCCCTCAAACAAGGAGCTGGCATTTTTACAGAGGATACTAAAATTCCCGTCTAACGTTTGGTGAGTCAAAGCTTCGACTCGATATATGAAATTGTCTATTGACAGCCCTTCTCCCGTAAATTTTAGTCTCCAACCATTTAAGATGTGGCCTACTTTGTCGGGTCTCTGTAGATCGGACTGATAACTACCCTGTGAAAGTGATGCTGTTCTGGCCGAAGGCATATTAGCTGGAGGAACATCGACCGCTAATCCTACCAATCCATTCGATCCAGTGCACTCATTTTCCCTTCCTTGAGGCGTACAACGACGACTGATATTAGCTTCGACATTCTCTTCAATCAGTCTGCTTATCTGCTCGGTAAGTGTAGACATAATTTGATTTTGCATTCGATTTATCATATCTGATGTTACCCTGTTGGCAGATGCTGATGTAGAAGCCTCCTCATCTGTCGTGCTAGCTGTTGTATTTGAAGCAATGGCTGCTTGAGAGCGGGTAATTTAAGCAGGAGGAATCGCAGCCTGTTTGCCAGTTGGTGCACAGCTAATTTTGCAAATTGGACAATTGCCACTTGATTTAAGATGTGTTTTTAAACACGTCTTGTGAAATTCGTGAGCGCAGGGTGTTCTTTGCCCGTCACTTGGGCTTTGCACTATTGCAGAACACAGCCCACATACGATCTGATTTCCCCCTGTCGTTAAATCTTCAGTTGACCGTGTTAGCGGCATGATTACCAATTTCTTAAAACTTTACCACTGCACAAAATGTACCCCTGTTTGACAATTCGAAACACAACTTGCAAAGAAAACCAAATTGTAAAAATTTTAAAATCTTTCAAAATTTTCGAATTTCGAATTCCAGACTAGTATTGTAGGAAATCAGTTACGGAATTCATAAATTAAATTGTAGTAATAAAAAATCTTAAAAATAACAAATTAAATCTACAATCGTGACCACAACAATATAAAAAAGAATTTGTAACTAATTTATAAATTGATTTGGACAAAAAAATTTGTTTGTTTTAATAACATCTCAATCATTTTAGGCAAAATAAAAAAATTTGTAAATAATTTATCAATTGATTTAGACAGAGATAAAAAAAAATTTAAATAATTTATCAATTGATAAAAAAAATGTTGTAAATAATTATTCAAGCAGAAATATGGAGTAGAACCTCAGCAAAATCCAAAAATTTCCAAAATACAAAACTTCATTAATTAAATTGAACCCTCACTTCAGTAAATCTCTTTTATTTTTTCTCCTCCTACCTTCGTTTGCGTTTAATAAAATAATAAATAGATAGATAAGACGAAAATCACTCGTGCAAATCCAAACACCTTTGAATTGTGATGTTGGTGGCAAACCCTAACTTATAGATCAGCTGCTTTACTCCAACCAACAACACTTTCTAGGTTTGAACAACAAATCGAAGCGATAATATTCAAAACTGCTAACTTTATACATACCACTGGCTCGACGAAGTCTTAATCTTCGTATCGAGAATCCAAATTTTCCGTATAAAATGCCATATTGAAGAGAGACTATTACTTTGCCATTAATAGTGGTCATTTTCTGTCTGTTACAGAATGAATGCTTCCTACTACTTGTGGCAAAAGCAATAGACATAAAATTGAAAATCACAGAAAGGTTTGAGTTGCTTTAGTGAATCCTACCTAAGTAAGGCTCCACTTGTTGGGCGCCAAAATAAATTATTATGTAACGGTTGCCTTATTAAGTCAACCTCCGTAGGCTGGTGATATCTGCAAACTGGGCAGCACGTAATATTTCCGGATACTTCTCTTCGGCTAAGGGGTGGCATTCCTTAATATGCCCAGTTTACGGCCTACTAAAAATAAATTATATAAATAAACGTGCAGAATCGACGAACAATAATTGACCGGAGAAAAAAAAAAAACAACCCATGGACAGATAAAACACAAACAGACAAACAGGAGGAGGTAAACGACGGCCCACAGATCTTAAGTGGCCAGTTAAGCCCGCCCTACCTTTGGTCGCCAATATTCCTGCCTATTTGCATGGCGACCCCTCAAGAGATTACTCCCGCTCGGGTTCAACCATATAAATACTTTATTTCATAATTTTAATTAATAATCCTATCATGTAAAACAATTTTAAAATCAATCCTAACATAATGTACAAGTTAACACACCTAAATTGAATAACATAAATAAATTTGCAAAATTTGCCTAGCAATACACCAAAATAAATAAAAATATCAGAACTAACACCAAAACCTAGAAAAACTTTACAAAAATAAAATAGTATAATACTTTGAAATTTAAAATCCACAATATTTTTCTTGCATTCTTTCTTTGTTCATTCGTTTGATGGGTCAATCAGCTGATTATCAAAGAAGAGAACACTGATCTCCGATAACTCAACAGTTGAGAGAAAAGACAGTGGTAATTGAGCTTAACGCTAGTTAGTGTCACCACTTATCGTGAGTGCCATGTGTTAAAATGTAATTATAAAGTGCGCGTATTGTTTTAAATTGATCGTTCAGGTAAGTGGTAATAGGTTTCACTTTTTTTTGTTTTTGTGTATATAATGTAAATAAGTGCGGTTAAAATCATATATATGGATATGTATATAAATATAAAATATGGCCAAAGCCTCATAAAAGTTTGTGTGCTGTGTGTTGGTTACTCACTCAGATTTTATTTATTCCCGCGACGAAAGCGCTTTCGAAGAGGTGCTAGAGTGGAAAAAATTTACATACATATACATTTATTTAATCCGCCAAAATGACTAGAGAAATTTCATGCACTTATGTACATAGTTCACATGGAACTATATGTACATGTACTTTTACCCTTTTTGTGATTTTTCACCACGCATCTCCACTCAACTTCTTGGAGCACTGACCCTTGTCACAGATCAGCTGATAAATTAGCAGACAACAGACAAATGAATTTCAGATTAAATGCAACCAAACAGAAACCTCAAAAAAAAAAATCCTATTTGTAACAAAGGTTAAAATTAAATGAATAAAAATTGACTAAAGAAATTTAAAATTAAAAAAAAATTGAATAAAATAAATCAAAATAAATTAAATCTGGTGCTTATTTTAAATCGCTAAACTAAAGAATAATGCTGATGTCTGGAACGCTGCGAACTTAGAGGTGAAAACTCCTCCTTTTTTTTCTAAACTTATTTCCTTTATTGCCTTTATTAATTAACGGTAAAACCGTAGGCGGGAGTTTGTGATTTCGGCGGGATTTTGTGATTTCAGCGGGATTTTGTGATTTCGGCGGGATCAAATTGTATATTTTAAATTGTATATTTTTGTATATCTGTATGTTACAGATGAATTCGGAAATCCTATCCCGTAGCTGTGGTTACAGGTGAGATACTCCCAGATTCCTGCAGCCGATTGCAGATGCAATCGGCGCTCGTATATGAAAGAGTTCTTAATTCCAAAATTTGTGTCTCCCAGGTTCAGGAAAATTGCAACAGCAATGGGTGCAGGTAACTATTTATGTATAATTTCACAATAAGTAATTAAAAATTATTCTCACAAAAAAAATTCCTTTTTCACCATTCGGCTGACTTCAAACGACTGATTGGAAATTCAGAAATTCGATCTAGTCGCCATTGCAATCCAGCCTTGATAGCCTTACAACTATGCTGTCAATGATACCAATGACCAGAATCGATCATTCGAAAAAAAAATAAATGGTAAGATAGCAGCGATATTTTACAAATAAAAATATAAAATTATAATTGCTATTTATTTATTTTATTATTTTATTTTTATTTATTTATTTTTTTTCAGATATTACAGTGGAGACATCCTTCTGGGTGGTTATCCACCACTAAATAAGAATGGTGTGGCCGTAGACTGCACTCGTGGCAAATCCAGTCTTAGACATCTGGAGACGTGGAAATCTTCGTCGACTCGGAGTAAGGAATGGCGGGAGTAGAATAAGAACGCCAGGAACATTATGGCCAGAAGTTGGGCAGCAATGACCGATGACCGATATGACAATGCTGGAAGACGAAAACGAAAGAAGGATTAGTGGTCGTCAAATCGTGTTGGATATGAAACACTTACCAGCATCAAGTCACAAAGTCAAGCCACCTCCTTATTCCCTACATCTGGTGCAGGACAGCGTACGCGGGAAACACCAACAATAAGACAATAGACACAATAACAAGAAACAACAAGGAGACACGTACAGTATGTACCGACACAGCCAACTCTCGGGTAAGATAGTGAGGCCCCGCGTTGTGCGCCTGTTGGGCTGCTTGGCAAGACTTGTTCCCCAGCAAATACAGAATGCCCCAATTATTTCGTCGCTCTGCGGGATTGATTGCGCCGCTTGAAATATAGGGTGCTGTTGCATTCTGCGAATTGGTTGTGTTCATTTCGAGTGTCGATAGACATATATCGATGAACACAGCTGCGCTGGTATGAGCAACATCTGCTAACGGAGCAAGCAGTGCGATCCTAAGCGAGACCTTGGGTCTATTAACAGCCAGATCGGTCGCTGAGGTTCCCGTTTTGTCAAGCGCCGTTTGAACCGTCCGCAGATGCCCGAATGCTCAGGCATATGACCGCCAGCATCTGTTCCAAGGGCGGCCGACTCCTCAGTTGAAGTTGAGCCAGTGGTCCACGTAGATCATTCTGCTAAATAAAAAGTGCGTGTAGTAGTTTCGTTATTTAAAGCTATTATTTTATTTATAAAATATATTTTGTGTGTGTGCAGACGCAGCGTTCCCTGGACATCTTTAATATATACCTACTCTGGTGAGTCCGGTCCTTGAAGGGATCCGCCTGGGCAAATATCGTCCCACCAATCCGGCCACAACTCACGTACCACGGCTGACTGGTGCCACACAAGCAGCCGTATATTTTTCCGGTCCGTCAGAGCCCTAGCACATCTCCTGTGCTGGACGCACATTCGCGAGAGGCAAATCTGCAGCGCGACGCAGACACAGCAAATCCGGCATTTTGGCCTTTAAGTCCAGATCTGGAGCAACAGCGGCCACATCTGTAGTAGCACGACCATCTTAGCGCTGTAGCCCGTCTTTGCCTGCAGGCATATATTCTCCAGCCTGGTGGCTGAATCCACGCCCATGACCTAAATAAAACAAAATATGTCCCATTAATTGTAATTTCTGTAATATAATTTGTTATTAGTTTTAAGATTTTGCGTTAGTTAGTCGTTTTTGCATGTTAGGTCCACGTGGGTAGAAAGGATGATAGGAGTAGGATATTATGAATAAATGTACAAGAATATAGAATTTAAATGAGTTGCTAGTTACCTTTTTTAGGGGAGATGGGTCGGCCTTAGTTGGCCAGGAACGGGCTCGCCGACTTGGGTGATGCTCCGAAACTCCGGGGCAGGAGCATCACATGGTTGGGTGGGTGCGCGGTGACTTGGCTGTCACCAATGGCTGTTGTTGTTGTTTAATTATCCCTCGTAGAGTACTTTGTACCTGTAAATAAATTGCAATATCTTAAAATATGTATTTTATGTGCATTTTGGTTTGTTTACCTTTTGTCAGTGATGCGTCTTTTGTGTAAATACCGATTATTATCGATATTTTGGTGCGGATTGCAAGGCTGGAGGAAGAACCCCTCCCCAAGTGCTGCTGAGCTAGCTGGCGCGGCCCTACCGACAAAAAGCAGTCCGTAACAAATTATAACAAATTGGCGCGTGTAAGAGGCAAAAGCTAAGAAGCAGCGATGGATGCCGTGGTCATCGAGAATAGTGATGATAGATTCGCCTAGAGAAAGCCTCTCGCGATCTCGATACTCGTGTAAGCTATCGAGTTCGATCACACTATTGTAAGCTGCTGAGAGTTGCCACATATCTATATAAAAGAAAAACATAATTGTTAATTCAAAGTTTGCTAAAACACTTTTAAATTTGTATAAGGGAATTTAAAAATAACACATATATTTAGCTTTTGTTCCTACAAACCGATCTGCATCATCACCACCACGCTGGAAGGCTTTTCAACGCTGGAAACATTAACTTGTGAGTACTTCCAAATATCGTGCTTATAAAACAAAGAAAACAACAAAAAAAATACAAATCATAATTCAATTAAAAGTGCCTAAGCCATTTAAAGTGAAGCCAAACAAGAGGTGACTCAACAGAAGACTGTTAACCAATGTTGTGACTGAGCCAAAAGGAAGTTTGCATCAACGAGTTGAGATCTTTCCAATTTGTTTCGATTTCGGTGCAGAGTGCTTCCTTATTAAAGACGACATTAGTAATAAGATATATGGTAAACGTATAAACAATATTGTAATGATAAAAGGCAGAAAATCGTACGCTGCAGATGATTCGCAGATACACTGCTATCTTAAGCAGTTAGGCGACTGGGTACGTTTTACACGTACCTAAATCAACAGTAACCCTTTACTGATATGCACTGATCCTCGCTGATATGCATACGGACACAATATATACTGACCGTTCACTGATATGCAAGAGGACTTTATAAATAATGACCGTTTACCTTTATGCATGCAGATGCACGATTTCGCACCATCTGCATGTCATAAATCAGCAGATATCATTAGACCTAGAAAGGTAAAATTTTTCATTTATTATCATGTATGGTATGTAAACCTATGTAAATACCTAGCTTGTAAGAAACATGTATATAAACCCTACAAAGACGAAAATTAAATCAGTATGAAAAGTAACTCTCACTTGACTACTCATTTTACTCCGACCTCTGCCACATGGTTATGCACCTGGGGCAAGCAAAATTAATATACTCGTAAAACATAAAGATTACACACAGTCAATCTTCAACCTTCGAAGAGATAAGACGTGCTACACCGAATCATAGCAAAACCGCGACAAGCAAACCAAAACTTACCGCTTTACCAAAAACAAAACAAACAAATTTCAAACACAAAACATAAAACAAAACCCACAACAACAAAAACACCGCCAACAGTTATCGCGGGCGTCAGCCCAACAACAAACATGCACGAACCACCAGACATAAGAACTTACGGAGTAAGATCCAACAACACAAACCTAGGCGAACCAAAATACATAACAATCAGAAGAAACGACAACAACTCTTTCGTAAACATTTCACCGTTCATAATAAAGAAAACAATAGATCATGCGTGCGATGGAGAAGTAGAGTCATGCAAGAAAACTAGAGACGGTTCACTGTTAATCAAAACAAAAAATACATTACAAGCAACAAAACTACTAAAACTAAAGCTTATGACGACAATGGAAATTACTGCCTCCGAACACAAATCACTTAACTGTACGAAGGGAGTTATTTACTGTAACGAACTACGAAACATAAGCGAAGACGAAATACTGGAAGAGCTAAAAACACAGAAGGTGACAGAAATAAGAAAAATTCTAAGAAAACAACCATCCAACACTGAAGACAATAATTCTATGCTCACCGAAACAGGACTGATTATAATTACTTTTGCCACTCACAAACTACCAGAACAATTAAGAATTGGATACGAAGCAGTCCGCGTACGCCCATACATACCACAGCCACTGCGGTGCAGAAACTGTCTCCGCTTTGGTCACCCAACCACTGCCTGCAAAAGCACTGAGATTTGCACAGTCTGCTCAAATACAAAACACACTAACGAAAACGAACACTGTGAAAACCAAAAGAGCTGCCTCAACTGCAAAAACAACCCAGAGACTGATCACCAACACAGCCCGCTTGACCGCAAATGCCCAACATTCTTAAAACAACAAGATCACACAACCATCACACAAACACCAAATCTACAAATACCAACAAACGCAGCACTGAAAACAACATCAACAACCAGCTCACTCAAACCAAGCACCCACACAACACCATCGACCAGTACACCACCAACAACATCCGCACACCGATCCAGCACAAACGTTCGAGAAGAAATGGAGACAGCCCTCGCATGCTCAACACCAAAAACAACTGCCTCATCACTATCAGGAGACCTCAAAATCAGAATATTCTCCAAAGATAAGTCTAACAACCTCTCCACTACTCTCAAAAACACCAAAACAAACATAAAACCGAAATCTAAAACCCAAAACAATAACAAACACACATATAATAGCGAAAGCGATTCCATTTAAAAAATAAATAATAAAAAAAAAATATAAAAAAAAAAAACAAATAATTAATTAAAAAAAATAAACAAAAACTTTAAAACTTTTTCATTAAAACCCATCAGACCTACCTATACTTATATTTACTCATAGTTATCTAGATTAATGTTAAAAATAATTCAATGGAACATAAAAGGATACACAAATAACTACAATGAACTTTTGATTATTATCAAAGATCAGTCACCACATATCATATGCCTCGCAGAATCCCACTACAACAACACAAACATCCCCATTCCCATACCAATAAACTACCAATTATACCACAACACAGCTTCCAACAGATTTGGGGGCGTTGCAATACTAGTACACACATCTATCCAACATAGTCAAACAATCCAAAACAGTCAATTCGAAACCATAGAAATAGAGATAATATCAAAAATAAAAATTAACATACTTGCAACATACATACCCCCCAATAAGACCTTCACACTTAAATGTCTACACAACAATTTTGAGAGATATAACACCAATCAACTCATTCTAGGTAACTTCAACAGCTGGCACCAAAGCTGGGGATCTCCTCAAGACAACAAAAGAGGCAGAACTCTATCAAAATTTTTCCAAAACAGGAACCTCAACATCTTTAACGACGGCTCCCACCCACTTCTCTACCCACAATTCATTCACACACATAGACTTATCCCTCTGCTCCCCCCAACTCACACCATACACCACTTGGAAAACAATCGATGACCTTCATGAAAGCGATCATCTCCCAATTGTCATTACCCAATTCTCACAACCCAACCAAATTAGCTACGCTCGCCCCTATTTTAAAATAAAAAAAGCCAACTGGCCACTATTCACACAAATAACCAATGACTTAAACGAACATGCTTCAATTAGCCCAAACATAAATAAAGAAGCCGCAATTTTAAATAAAATAATTTTACAAGCAGCACACTACAGTATTCCTCAAACATCCCCCCACAATTGCAGCAAAAATATCCCCTGGTGGAACAAGACACTCACACAACTAAGATCAAACAAATTTAAAACTTGGCAAAATTTTAAGCGCAACAATACTACCGTCAACCTTATTGAATACAAGCGAGCCAATGCACTATTCCGAAAACAACTAAAAATAACAAAAATTAAGGCTACGACCGAATTCACTTCTACAATAGAACAGAACACACCCTCTGACAAAATCTGGACAAACATACGACGTTTTTGTGGACTTAATCCAATTTAAGCCATACACGCCATCAGCGACACAACAAACAACTTTACTACAAACACAACCGCAATAGCTCAGCTCTTTGCCCAACATTGGTCCAACCAATCCAAAGACGATAACTTCGATCAAACCTTCTCTAATAACAAATATTTATTAAAACCAACACACTACACACCCATCCCATTAGCACAAACAATAGAATCTGCAATTACACAGCTAGAACTACTATCAGCACTACACACCCTCAAAGGAACAACTCCTGGTCTAAATCGTATATCCTATCCTATGATAAAAAACACCTCCTACTCAATCAAATCTAGAATAACAAAACTTTTCAACAACATTTTCAACAATTTCATCCCTCAAACATATAAAACCAGCCTAGTCATCCCCATATTAAAACCCAACTCCAATAAAACATTAATAACCAGCTATAGACCAATATCTCTCAACTGCTGCCTAGCCAAAACACTAGAAAAAATAATAGCCAAACGACTTTGGTGGTTTGTCACCAAAAACAATCTTATCAACCCCAACCAATCCGGCTTTAAGCACGGCAAATCGGTTTTAGACAATCTGCTGCTTGCAGACCATCTGATAACCAAGTCGCTAAGATGCAAAAAACACATCTCCATCATTGCTCTTGACTTTTCAAAAGCTTTTGATAGAGTTGGAGTGCACAGCATTATCGACCAGCTATGCACTTGGAAAGTTGGCCCCAAAATAATAGACTTCATTAAAAACTTTATGAAAAATAGAAAAATTAAAATTAAAGTAAAAAACGCATTAAGTCACACACACCCTTTGTTTAACGGTATCCCCCAAGGCTCCCCAATATCAGCAATTCTTTTCTTCTTATTGCCTACAATAAACTCGCAAATATCATAAACATTCAAAAAAAACATACATTTTAGTGCCTACGCAGATGATTTTGTCCTTATAATTCCGCTCAATAAGCAAAAAAACCAAACATACAATCTCGATACCCTCTTCGCCACAATACAAGAATGGGGTTCATATTCAGGAGCATCACTTTCAATAGAAAAATGTCAACACCTCCACATCTGTCGAAAACAAAAGTGCACCTGCAATATATTATCAAACAACATTAAAATCCCCTCCGTCTCCAATTTAAAAATATTAGGATTAACAATAAATAACAGATATAAATGGGACTCACATATTAAGCAAATACAAACAGCTCTAAACAACAAACTGAAAATCATTAAATGCCTAGCAAGCACGAAATTCAACTGCAACTCACATATACTCATCAATATAACAAAAGCAACTCTAATTGCAAAAATAGACTACGCGCTTTTTATATACGGTCATGCCCCTAAATCAACGCTCAATAAAATTAAAACAACATTAAATGCAGCCATACGCATATCACTTGGAGCACTACCCTCAACCCCTATCTCTAACCTATTTTTCGAAGCCAACATACCCACAATAGAACAAAAAAGAGACTTCCTCACAACTAAAGCCTACAAAACACTTCTCCATAGCTCACACTCCCACTTCACAAACATATAAAGACAAATAACAGACGCTACACAACCAAACTAACATCTACACTGGAAAAAACAATACTCTCATGCAAAAATCACAACATTCCTTTCTACCCATTGCGAAAAAGAACCACCACACCCCAATGGCTATTCCCCGCCTCCCTTATCAATACTACACTACACAAACACAACAAATCAAACACCCCAGCATGCACCTACAAAAAAAATTTCCTTGAACTCAAGGAAATACTTAAAAAGCACACATTCATTTACACAGATGGCTCGTTACAGAATAACACTGCCACCTTTGCCATCACCACCGAAACCCAAATCCTCAGAAGAGGAATACTACCCCACTTTTCGTCAATCCTTTCAGCTGAAACCATTGCTATTCTAGACGCAATTAAAATAGTACAAAAACGTAAAGGAAAATTTATAATTTGCTCCGACTCACTTTCATCCTTAAAATCCATCAGCAACATCAATAACAACAGTTTATACCCCCAAACAATTAGATCCCTCCTAACCAACATGGCCCCCAAAATAAAACTACTCTGGGTCCTTAGCCATAGCGGCATACAAGGTAACAAACTAGCCGACAATGCAGCTAAAACCACAATTACAATGCCCCTACACTACTCAAACAACTTCAACACAACAGACATAAACAAGTTTCTTAAGAACAAAATAGATCAACAACTCAAACACAACATGGAATCATGCAACACATGGTACCAACAATTAAACACAAACTTAACACACACAGGTGAATACCTAAAAACACTCAAACAAAAAAATTACACACGCAGCGACCAAATAAAAATACTGAGACTTAGACTAGGACACACAAAATTTACACACCAACAATACTACAACCCCAACAACATCCAATCGTGCCCAAATTGTCACACAACAACAGACCTCACAATAAAACATATCCTAACAAACTGTCCCGCAACATCACACCTCAGAAACCAAACCTTCCTGAACAAATGCCCCATAATGACCCTAGCAAACCCAACCCCCGAAAATATCTCTACAATAATCAAATTTCTTAAATTATCAAACACATACCACTTAATCTAAACAATACAAAAATACAACTGAAAATGTAAATATGTAAATATATGTAAACATCTTAAAATAAGCACAACTGTAAATACTAAAACTAGTTAAGTAACTTAACACTCCAAGCCGAAGGCCTTAGCAGCCAGTGCTTACAATAAGTTAATTATTAGTTTCATACTTGAATTAACTTTAATAAATAAATAATATAGCTAATAGAAATGTTTAATAAGATTACAAAGTTAGTAACAAATCTAAATACTGAATACAAAAATGTTGCAAATTTATACAAAAACACAAAAACAAATTATCGCGGAGCCGCCGCTAATATCCGGGGGAATGCCTTTTAACAAGCTCTAGCCGTCTTTGCCTGGCACAGAGTAAACTTTATTGTGCGGCGCACAGTTATCGATGAGTGTTGAGCGTTGGCGTTGGCCTTGGCCTTGGTTGGCGTTGTTTTATTCTTTAGGGAAATACAATTAATTAGTTTAAGTCTAAACATATTCTCTTAACATACCGCAGTTTCTTTCCCCTCTCTCTGGATATAGCAGACGCACTAGTATCTCGCGCCATTATTAAGCACGATCTAAGCTGAATTAGTGTGACCGAATATCGATACAGCAAAATGACATACAATAAAATACTAGATACGACATTCAAACAAATTAACATTAACTATCGATAATCAGCTGATCCGTTCCGCGACATCCCCTCCCCCGTGAAGCGACAGCATTCACCACATCTAAAACTGTTAACTTCGAAGCGGGACGCATTATCGGCTTTGTTTGATAGCTAGTCCTCACTGCCGCGCGTCGTGGCACTCCATCCTCTGCAGTGAACACTTCCTCAATGACTCCTCTTTTCCACTCCCTGCGTGGTATGGCCGGATCACAGATGAACACCAGATCTCCAATGCGCATCTCGGTTCGGCGCGCTGGCACCATTTCTCCCTGCGGACGAGAGTGGGCAGGTACTCATGTACCCATCGCTTCCACAATCTGTCCCGCATCATCCTCGCAAGGCGCCACTGTTTCCGTGTGGTGCATCTCGCATAAGTCGTCCCATCGTCTCCAGGAAGATTCGGAACGTCAGATGTTCCCTTTAACAAATCGTTCGGTGTCAGCGGAGCGTCCTAATACGGCATGCTTACGGCGAAAGTCCCGACAATTGGCTGCTCTTGTTGACAGTTCTTCCATGAACCTCCTCAGCGAACGCTTCACTTTGCGCTTGCCGTATCAATGTGCGCTCTGCGTCGGAACATTCAACCGATGTGAGTCCGTGCTCCTCTCGTTCATGACGTCGCCCGCGATACCGTCGAATAAACCTTAGGACCCACGCTGTTGTCCTGACCAACCGGTTGAAACTCGATGATGAACGGCGTGTTCGTCATGACCAATGCAAACTCGCATGGCATCTCTTCTTCCTCGGCGGCCTGTGCAGCGCATACGTTACTCAAAGACGGTTTTGACCAATTTTCCTCAGGTTCCCGAAGAAATGGCGGTCCGCTTAACCACCGCGAACCTTGACTTATGTCCACGCGGCGTTGCGACCTAGTTGCGTCATCTGCCACGTTTTCGGCAGATGGTAGCCATCTCCATTGGGAAGCCTCCGTGGACTCTAAGATTTCGGCCACTCGGTTTCCAACAAATTGCTTATATCTCCTGTGGCTGCTGCTGATCCAATGCAGCACAGTCTTAGAGTCAGTCCAAAGTACGCAGCTGCTGATCGCTACACCGTGATCCTGTTTAACGGTGTCCATCAATCTCGTACCCAGTACAGCTGCTTGAAGTTCTAGTCGTGGGATCGACATCATCCTCATGGGAGCACATTTCGTTTTGGAACATACCAAATGTGCCTGCACATCCTCGTTTGCGTATGTGGCCCGCCAATAAGCTGCCGCAGCGAACGCCGATTGGCTGGCATCCACGAAGACGTGCAGCTGCAGTGTCCGCACACGTCCAGTGCCGAAATAGTAGCGAGGACAACGGAATCCTTCAATATGTCTCATCTCTTACCGCCAGCACCCAAATGCTGCGGCCAACTCGTCTGGTAGCGGCTCATCCCACTTGACTCCTCTCCGCCAAATTTCTCTCATTAACAGTTTGGCGGTCACCATGTAGCAGCTCAAGAATCCGATCGGGTCAAATGTGGACATGACGAGGCTTAGAAATTCCCTCTTAGTAGGAACGCGTTCCCCATTCATCACGCTGCTGGGCACTCGATGGTACTTGATGCTGAACTTGAAGTCATCTGTAGCCGGCTGCCAGTACATGCCCAGTACCTTCTCCTCAGATTCGGTCCATTTAACGTTCATGTTGGAACCTTGTGGGTTCAAAGCCTTGACCACATCTGCCGAACTGGAGGAGAACCGACACAAATCAAACCCAGCATTCGCGTGTATTTCTCTCACTCGTGAAGAGACTGCGACGGCTTCGTCCTCGCTCATGAAGCTGTCCACGTAGTCATCCACGTAGTGGTAATCGTTGATCGCTTGAACCGCTCGCTGATCTGTTGACAATCTTCACGTAATCCACCGCACAAGGAGAACACGCTGCTCCGAACGTCATCACCTGCATCTCGTATGTGTCCGGGTCCCGTCGATCATCTCCATTTCTCCACAGGAACCTCTGGGCGCGTCTATCCTCTGGGTGCATCAATACTTGGTGAAACATCTCCTTGATGTCAGCGCAGACGCCCACTGCCCCTTCTCGCAAATGGAAGAGCACGGCTGGTAAAGGCTTATAGCGCTGAGGGCCTTTCATGAGTGCTGAGTTTAGTGACACGTCGTTCACCTTGGCTGCTGCATCGAAGACCAGACGGATTTTCCCAGGCTTGTTTGGGTTCTCCACTCCAAAAAGCGGCAGGTACCATACCTTACCGCTGCTGGTTCGGGTGACATCCTGCGGCTCCAGTCATCGTGCATACCCTTTTCTGATGTAGTCATCCATAATTCCGTTGTAGGCCTGCGCGAAAACCACGTCACGCTTCATTTTCCTTTCTATGTTGACGAGTCTCTTGAGTGCCATGTTATAGCTGTCTGGCAATTTCGTCTCGTCGTCTTTCCATAGCAGCCCAGTCTGGTAACGGTGGCCGACTCGCTTAGTCGTGCCCTCCAGGATCCTTAAGGCTCGTGCATCATCACCAGCTGCGACTGGCGGTGCTGATTTTACTCCGAAATTCTCGATTTCGAAATAATCACTGACCATCTTCTCGAGCGAATTTTCCTGCGTTACTGTCAAGTGGCACGATCTCGGAGTCGATACGTTGCCATTTCCTTTTACTGGTCCGTACACCACCCATCCAAGTTTGGTGGCGGCTGCATATGGTCCTCCCGCACCGGAGCTTCTCGTCTTTAGTGGTATACCTAGGTGCGCGTGATCCAGACCGATCAAAATCCTTGGCGCTGCATTCCAGTACGGCTTCACTGGTAGGCGCGCGTTTGCCTTCAATGCCTTGATGTCCTTTCGTCGCAAGCTTTGCATCGGAAGGTTTAAATTTGATACACCGTACACATTCCGTAGCCCGTGGCGGTTTGATTTGCCCGTTCCACTGATCTGCAGGCTGACCACCGTTGCGTGCTCTCTGGCGGATTTGCCGCCAAACCATTGCACGTTAAGCTCTCGATGTTCGCCTTTCAGCTCCAAGCTCCGGATGAGATTGTCGTCAATAAGCGTGACGGATGATCCTTCATCGAGCAGTGCGTAGGTCTCAACTTGTTTGTTGTTACTGTACAGTGTCACGGGTAATATCCGGAAAAGCAGATGACTCTCTTCTGAGGCGATGCAGTTCAGATTCCGGTGCGGCGATCCTTTGCCGACCTCATTGCGTTCTGCATCTTGCCTGCCTGGCGCCGACGTAAAAGGATTACGGCGTCGCTGACTGCTGTCCCTTTGCAGCTCCCGATCGTTACTGCTGCTAATCCGTTCCTCCCTCACGTGGCCACTGTTCAACTGTGGTGACCTGGGATTCCCGTCTCTGTCGTGTAGCAGGTAGTGGTGTCTCCTTTGGCATCCATAACCACTGCATTTGCTGCCTTTCCTCCAGAACCGGGCCATGTGTCCAGCCTCCAGGCACGAGAAGCAAATCCTCAGCTTTCTTAACAACTCGATTCGCGCTGTCGGCGACACATGGAGAAACTCCTCGCATTCCTTGATAGCATGCTGCCTCTGACATACTGAGCAGCCTTTGGGACAGTATGTGCGCTGTTCATTCTGATGACTGGTACTTGCGTGCAGTAATCGTCGCTTTTGCTCCTTATTCCCAACGTCTGTGATGGTGCACACCAGCTTAGCGAGCTCGTTCAACCATTCGCTAAGATGCACAACTGCCGGGTATGGCTCGATCGTTGCTGCATGCCTTGCCCAGTCCAACTTCTTGCTCGTAGGCAGCTTGCTGATCAGCTCCTCCATTATGGTGGGGTTCCCTAGGTGTTGGCTGCCGTTTGCAGTTGATTGAAGAAACGCAGCAAGATTGTTCACTTTTGTAGCGAACGGCACGATCTTGGCGATGTTCTGTTCCGATATGGTCAGCACATCGCGCACGCTCTCTATTTGGCTTCGGATCAGTTGCTCGGGGCGTCCATAGCGGAATCGCAGCTGCTCCATAACGGCTTGCACGTTGTTCGGATGTATGAGCAGCGCCCTTACTGCCTATCGAGCCTCTCCTTTCAAGGCCTTCACTAGCCTTTGATTGTTCTCCAGGGCTGTGCACTGGTATGCCGCTGTTGTCTCCATGTAGGTGCACTGGAATAAGGGCCATTCCTCTGGCTGACCATCAAAATCCGGAAGATCAGGCAGTCTGCGTGGTGTCCATCCATTTGGTATACTCGCCGATGTTGCTCCATAATATCCAGCAGTAGGCGCAGTTACCATAAAGCTGCGTTGTGGCTCCCGAAGTGCATAAGCATATCCTGGCTCTGGCTGCACCGTGGCCGAAACGCAGTACGACGGTGATGGACTTGCAGTTGTACAGAAGCTGGTGACATGTTGCCCAATTGCAAAATGGCTGCCTTGCGTTGGCGCCAAGTTTCCACTCAAATGTGGCGGCAAGTTTCCATGTAAAGATGGCGTCACTTCCATTTCCCGTTGCATATTTGCATCAATGCTACAGTTGCTGCGCGCGTGACTGGCAGCGTTTCACTCAAACATCCCGTTTCACTCATACCTAACGGTGTATTTGCCGTACCGCTCACTCTGTTGCCGCTTATTCCGTTTTCTGTAGGATTCCTTCCGGCTTCTGCTTGCCCTCCGATTGCCCTGGCCTTGGTCAACTCCTTTTCTAAGGTGGCGATCCTTTCTAGTAGAGTCGCTACCTTCACAGTCACGGAACTGGTATCCTGCCCTGTCCTTGCAGGCTGCGGAGTACCATTCGGATTCCTACCGACAGTTCCGTTTTCCTTTGACCAACACCAGTAGTGTCCCCGAAGTGCGCCCCGTAGAAGGGTAGTGGTTCTTTTCTTGCTTTCTCCTCTCGTAAATTCTATCACTTCTTTTTTTTGTTTTGTTCTTTTACGTTCTTTTGTCATCTCTATTTTCTGACACGAGACATAGTGGCAAAGATTCTTTTTATTTCTATTTTGTGTGTCTTCCCTCATAAAAGGGGTAGAAAGTTCTCCAAAAGAACCCCCCCCACAGGCTGTTTTTGCTAGCCGCAAAAGAATCAAAGGGGAGGGCGGCCTAGCCAAAGATAGGAACAATATCCAGATTTAAAACATCTAGGAAATATAAATATAAGTATATAAATATATATATACATTCCGAGGGTGGATGTAACACGTGAACACGTGACCCTTGTTGTGGGGACCTGCAAAGTCTGCTTCCCTGGCACATGTTTTGCCTCTTCCACTGTGTGGCTGGGTGTCTTCTGGTGTCTTGCTCCCGATTGGTCGACGTTCCCGGCTGGGGCTGATGCCGTACTGTGCCTCCAATGATTCGAGGCGGTGGATTGTGGCCGGTGGGTGGTCCTTTTTACCAATGAAGGCAGTCATTCGCGCTCGCAGCTCTTCGACGGTACCGCCCCCTCAAAACCGAATTCGTCGGCGAAATTTTCCAGTTCATTCTAGCTCCAGGAAGACGTCCATCATACGCCTGCCATGATTTATATTTGTAGTCTCGTATCCTTGCGCGCGTATCCTTGTTTCTTGCTGTTGGTTGTGCCTCTATGATCGTGGTATCCTGGTATCCTTGCTCGTTGTATCCTTGTGCGTGTATCCTTGCTCGTTGTATCCTTGCTCGTTGTCCTTGTCGCGAAGCACTTTATGTTAAACTTTTATAGCTCACTGGACATGTTCACTCGACTGAAGCCGGAGACTGAGTGACTTCTCTGCCGGCATTATATACGCTGGCAGAGCGCACCGAACCGTTATGCTCGGCTTCGGGTCCCGTTTATGTTCTTCGGGCGACCCGGAAGCACGAGTCCCGCAGACCGCCGTTACTTTATTTTTATTTATTTATTTTTGTTTAAATGGGTTTATAGTCGGACTAAGGTCAGTCGACTGTTTAAAAGTAAAAAAAAAACAATAAATAGTTATAATTAATAATAAGCGTGGCTTACGACCTACATTTGTTAATAACATTTTAGCTGACTCGAGGTCAATATCGGTTCGATTTTGCATCATAGCTTATCCAACCGATTTTTGGTTTCCACCTCGGCACCACTAGAATTCCCAACGAGTTCTAGCAGTGTGGAGATGAAACTGCCTTCGATCACCAAGTTAGTCAGCGATGAATGCTGATGATCGAAGTTGGCTACTGCGTGAAACAATTGTACATTCAAGCCCGCTCCTTGTCTTTTGACAAGTGTTCTTGTTGTGTTTGGCAAAAATATCGGCTAGATAAGCTATGATGCAAAATCGAACCGATATTGACCTCGAGTCAGCTAAAATGTTATTATAATTAATAATTTTAAATTAAAAGTAAAATCTTGACTGTGAGAAAAGAAAGAAAAAGAAATTATTTGAATTAATTTTGACTCAGGAATAAAAAAAATTAAAGAGCCTATCCAACATATGTTGCAGAGGATTGGGGAAAACCTAGAAAAACCCAATCACATCGGGAGAGTTAGTGTTAGTAAGCAAAGCCTAATCAAAATAGCGATTTGAATGTTCTAAGCATGCAGTTAGTTAAAAAGTGCTACTGTTACTAGAAAGGAGATAAGTGTGTATTTAACTAGTTACTAGAAAGGTACATAGGTGAGGATAAGTGATTTTAAGCAAGATACAGAATTATTATTGTTGTTAGATACAATGTAATATAGTTTATTATAGTCCGAACATAATACCCTGAAAGGCTCATTTAGGGCATAATTCGAGCTACAATAGGAAAGTTTTAGAGGAAGATAATTACGGGTGATTCTACCAGGGACAGGGAAGTGCAGTCGACTAAGCAAGTCGTTACTATCTATGTCCCCTTGTATAAGGTTATTAATACAACACCAAGCATAGTTCGATTGGCTAGGGAAGCAGATTTAGTAACAAAAGTCGATAGGGTTTCCGATAATTTAATTAGTTTACAATAGTATATCGATAAAGGTCACACTTGATAACATAAGGCTTAACATAATAGAGTATATCTTAACAGTTCGGCCATTCTGACATTTTGATCGACCCGATCAAGGCTGTACAATATTTAAAATCTTTTACATGATAAATTTAAAGTTAAAGTAAAATAAATAAAATAAGTAAATTAGTTAGTAAATGCGGTTACGGTTCTAAATCACTCTCGACATTGACTCTCCAATCTGCCCACTTTCTTAATCTAGATGCTTCTAAAATACCTTCATACGGCATTTGTGTTACTGGACAATATTCTATATCTGTTACAACGTATCTATCATTTGGTAAAACCTTTTTAATAACATATGGGCCTTTATATTTTGCTATAATTTTCTTATTTGTCCCAATAGTTGTATCGACATTTCGAACCACCACAAAATCGTTACTGGAAAATTTCTCATGAGGTTTATATTGATTTTTGTGAGTCTCTGAACTTTTTAATTTAGAAGTTTTAAGTTTTTCAAATGAAGTATTTCTTAACCTATCCAAATCACGGGATGTTTCTCCTTTGTCTTCTAAATACTCAGTCAATGTGTCTATTTCTAAACTTCTCTGGTTGACTCCGAACAACAACATTGCTGGTGTTTGGTTCGTTGTCGAGTGGACAGAATTATTAACTGCATATTCAACTTTGGTTAATAGTTTGTACCAATCAGAGTGCTGAATTGGTTCCGAGATCTTCGAAATCATCGATTTAATAATTCTATTTATTCGCTCGACCTGGCCATTGGCCTGAGGAGAGGCAGTTGCTACTTTAACATGTTCAATATTGTTATTCAATAGAAATTCTGAAAATTCTAAAGAGGTAAAACAACTTCCCCTATCGCTTACCATTCTCCTTGGTCGACTATAACATTCAAAATATTTATTAAGGCAGCCCTTTAGGTCAATCGTACTTGTAGTGTTCACCGGATACAACTTTATATACTTCGTAAATGCGTCAACTACCACAAGTATATGTTTTTTCTTTGAAGCGATTGACGGAAGAGGGCCAAAATGATCAACGTGAAGTGTGTCAAACGGAATTGATTTTTTCGGAATGTTGTGCAGTGTACGATAATTTGCATGACGCGGAACTGAATACATGATGCACTTAAAGCAATTGCATATGAAATCTCGAACTTTTTTGTCCATGTTAGGAAACCAATAGTAACATTTAATTTCTGCAACTACTTTTGCTGACCCAAGATGACATAGTTTTTCATGCACTACACGAATTATATTGTTTTCCATTTCGGAAGGTACATATAAAAGCAATGCTCCATCATTAGTTTTTCGATACACAATTCCATCATCGAGCTCGAAATTCTTAACTAGGCCCGATTCTTAATGATCCCTTAATTGTAAAATAACATTATCACGATTTTGGGTTATTTGCAATTGAATGTCAATGCTATCTTCCTCAATAACGGAAACAGTGTTATTAAAATCTCCTAAGTTCGGAAGATTTGCGGTAGAATCAAAAAGTCTACTTAAGGCGTCTACATGAATCATATATTTTCAGCTTCTATGCTGAATTGAACAATTATAGTTTGACAATTCTAGTGCCCATCTGGCTATTCTTGCATTAACACTTTTTTCTTTCCAATGTTAGGATTAGTGTATTACAGTCTGTTATTATTCTAAATTCTATATCGTCCAAATAGATACTAAATTTCCTCAATGCGTAAATGATTGCTAATGTTTCTAATTCAAAACTATGATACCTTCCCTCTTCTGGCGTTGTAGCTTGTGAAAAATATGCAATCGGGTGGAATTTACCGTCTTCTTGCTTTTTGGAGCAAAATCGCTCCAAAACCTAACTGACTCGCATCACAGTGAAGCTCAGTTGCTTTTCCAGGATTATATAATGCACAGGTACACAGGTTCCGATGTAAGCGTATCACACAAATACTTAAATGCTTGTAAACATTCTTCCGGGCAATTAAATTCTGAGTTGGGCCTTGCCAATAGTCGAAGAGGTTTTGCGACACTGGAAAAGGAGGGAATGAAACGTCTAAAATATGAGAAAAGCCCTAAACATTTTTCTACATCAGTGGCACATTTCGGAATAGCAATGTGCTTAATTGCTAACATATGGCTATTATTTGGTTTTATTCCATCTTTGCTTACACTGAATCCCAAGAATTCTATTTGCGGAAAACAGAATTTACATTTTGACAGCTTTAATTCTAGACGGAATTCGGATAACCTTGTTAAGATCCTTTTTAACAGAAGAATATGTTCCTCAAATGTTTTTGTGCCAATAGCAATATCGTCCATGTAAACGGCAACATTTCCATCCTTGACAATTGGTTCTAAAACAAAATTAATGAAGCGCTGAAAAACTGCGGGTGCGTTCTTTAGACCAAAAGGCATTTTAAGATACTCATATTGACCATTTGGTGTTACAAAAGCCGTATATTTAATCGAATCTTCCGATACTTTGACTTGATGAAAACCGCTTTTCAAATCAAGTATACTAAAAAAACTTATTACCTTCTAGTTTTTCTAAACAATCGTCTATTCTTGCAATTGGGAAGCCATCTCATTCTGTTATCTTATTTAATTGCCTATAGTCTACACACATTCTTTTCCGCCATCCTTTTTTTTTTACAAGGACAATTGCGGAAGTGTACGGAGAATTACTAGGTCGAATATGCCCTAAGGCCAGAAGTTCATCAATTATTATTTCCATTTCTTTCCGATCATGATATGATATTCTACGAGGCGCACAATAAACTGGTAAATCGAATTTTAATCTGATCTTCATTTCGTAATTATGATCTGCCATTGGAATGTTTTCGATACTCAAATAGTTTTCCTTAATGGCTTCACAAACCCTATTGAAATGTTCGCTACTTAAATCGGGACATATATTTTGTTCAATTTCTTCGTCAATGTCAATATTCATTATAAAACTATCAATAACCGCAATATCTGCAGTTTTACAATTTTCTATCAATTCAACGGAAGTCGTAACAGAAGGTTTATCTATCAATTCAACGGAAGTCATAACAGAAGGTTTGCTTACTATTTGCTTATTGCACAATTTGCAATATTCTATAATAATATCATTTGTCAATGAGCTATAAATGCAATGCAGAATTTTGTCATTAATTTTCAAAATATCTTTATTTGCCGTAACTTCAATAGGCGCAATTTCATTTTGCTTTTGGTAAGAAAGTTTTAAATTAAATGTTTTCAAAAAGTCCCTTCCTAACAATACTGGATAAGGCATACATTCGTCCGGGACAACGTAAAGCAAAACTTCATTTGTAATGTTTTCAAAAGTAATCTTAACAATTAATTTTCCGAAGGTGCAAAGCCGAAAATTTCCTAGTCCCACAAATGGTGTACCATAAAGCGAATCTCCTGTTAAACTTTGCGGTATGGCGGAACGTCGAATTAAATTAATGGCGCTACCAGTATCAAGCAAACAAGAAAATATATCACTATGTGAAAGAGCCTCAATGTCGAAAGTGATTCTTACCGTATTAACAATTGGAATCTCTGGAGATTCCGGGTTGGCAGTGTCCTTAATAAGGGCTACCATCTGCTTGGGAGCGCTTATGCTACAGTTTTTGATGGTCTGATCTAACGATCCGCATTTGAAGCATGACCCTTTAGCTCGCTTAGGCTGAACACAATCCTTTGCCATGTGTCCAAATCCAGAACAGTTAAAGCATCTAACGGAAGTCGGTGTATTTGGCTCCTTCGGTGTGGCGATGTTATTGCGTAGACGCTTATTACGCATTTCGTAAAGATAATTTCTTCAGGTCCTCTATGGTGGAAGCAGAATATAACACAGCTACGTCAGAGGTGAAATCCTGCAGTCCTTCGATGATTAGCTGCACGACCTGAGATTCCTCGATGTGTGCTCTTGACGCAATATCCTGCATTTGAAAGATGTAGGCCAGGAATGACATCTTGCTGTTGTTGAACACCGTCGATTTGAGTAGCGTAACAACCTCGTTCTAGATAACATCGAAACTTCTCTATAGCAAGGATGACAGCCTAACATTCACGTTCGGTGACGCTGTAGTTACGTTGTGCGCTACTTAATTTTTTGACATACATATATGCAATAGGTTTCTCTTCTTTGTCATCGGAAACCTGAATAAGGACTGCGCCAATGCCAAAATCACTGGCATCGCAATGTAAATAGAATTTTCGAGCAAAATCAGGGTTAGCTAATACAGGGGCGGAGGTCAATACGATTTTTAACTTGTCCATAGCCGACTGAGCTTCTGAAGTCCACACAAACTTAGATTTTGTGGAAAGCACATTAGTAATGGGACAAGAAAGGTCTGCGAAGTTGTGAATAAATTGACGGTACCATCCACAAATTCTAAGAAAACCTCGAACCTGTTTAAGATTCTTTGGCGGAGGCCAATTAACGATACGATACGATATTTTTTGAAGGGTCAGTACAGATACCACCACTTCCAATTACATAACCAAGATAGGTAATGCTGGTTACGCAAAACTGGCTTTTAGCTATATTTAAAGTAATGTTAGCTTTGCGGAATCGCTCTGCGAGTCTAACTAGAACAGCGAGATGCGAAGAAAAATCTTCGGAGACAATACAAAGGTCATCGAGATATCCGAATATGCAATGTCTGAGATCTGGTGGTATAAGACGATACATTGTGGAGGGAGCATTACAAAGACTGTGAGGACTCATATTGTGAGCCCTCCAATTTATTTGTTTTATTTTCTATTCTTTGTTATTTATTTTTAAGTAGTACCACGAAGGTCCCTTTTTTATTAGTTTAGCAATCGCCACGGAGGCAATAATTATTAAGTACAAATGAAGTCGGTCATAGACCATAGCCAATTAGTGTAGATTATAGGGTAGCTCAAGGAGAGCGCACATAAGCTCAAGGAGAGCGCACATCAGTAAAGTGCACGATCATTCTTCCGACAACAGAGAGACGGTCATTCACCCGAACGCAATCGACGCCCACGCACAAAGCAAACGAAAGCAACGACCACAAGAACACACACACGAAGCAAATGCAAGCCGAGCGAACACCAAAGAGAACGATGACCACGCACACGAGAAAGCAAGGGCAAGCCGGGCGAGCGCAAAGAGAGCGAACGCAAAAAGAAAACGATGACCACGCACACAAGAAAGAACGTACATACAAAGCAAGGGCAAGCCGGGCGAGCGCAAAGAGCATGACCGCGGGAAAACGTACAACGAAGCAAGGGCCAGCCGGGCGAGCACAAAGAGAGCGAACACGAACAGAGCAAACGTAAAAGACGGCCGCGCAGTCAAGAGAACACACCCACACATAGAGCAAGCGCAAGCGACAGCGACACATACAAACAAGCGCAACCAGAGAAACGCAAGCGCAACACAACAGCTGAGAACGCAAGCGGAAACTAGAATACACCCGGAGGGAAAAAATCTGCACACCGGCAAACTACAAATGAGCGGCGAACGACACGGGAGCGCACCAAGAACAAAACGTAACACACACACACCTACACGTGCGAACTAGATACACCGTGAGAGAAAATTTGCACACCTAACCAAACACGGGCAAATCTAAGCCGGACGACGTCGACTGCGGAGGAGGTGATAGCTGGCATGAGAAGGAAGAAGGACAGTTCCGAGATAACCAGTGCAGCGAGCGAACGTGCGTGTCTCCTCGACAAACTTCAGTACAAAAATCCGGTTAAGTGTCAACACAGGAGCACAAACAACAAGAACGCAGCCGTCCAGGATCCGCAGGGCCACACAGAGGAACAACAAAACAACAACACGCAGCTACCAAAGAACTGCCGAACTACGCCGAAGAACAACAAGTATAAAAACACTGCCACAGAGAAGAAAAACCGTCGTTGGACATAGGACAGACAGATACTACCAAAAAGGGTGAGCGAATAGTTAGCAGGCAGGGAAACTAAGCGAGAGAAAGCAAAGAACAGAGCAGGCTACGTAGGTAGGGAAACTGTTAAATAAAAATAAAAAGAAAACAAGAATGAAAATGGCGCGTTTTACTAATAATTAAACAACAAACATAAACGTTGAGGCAGGAGTGCGGGGGGTACTACATTCGTGAGGCTGGTACACCGACCTTCTACGACTGTGCCAAAGTTCTGCTAGGTATGAAAGCAGGTATTAACCACATCATACCTATTAGAACTTTTGGAGCAGACGCAAGTCAGTGAACTTTGACGCCTTGGTGCATAACCAGGCTCCAAGGTCAACTGAGCAGCGAAAGTAGATGCGCGGAGCCAGCTGAAACGTTTGTATGATTCCCCGCAGTTGACGCCAACCATTAGCCAGCCGGCCCAGCCGCTGCAGCACGTTCTTAAGGCAGGAGGACTCGGTATTCACCGAGGCATGGTCCGATTCTCTTTCCCCCTAAACCCCTAGGAAGTCACTTTTCCGCCCTAAAAGGGGTACATATTCTCCGTCTCAGGTCTCGGCACTTTAGAAATGTTCTGTAAAGTGACCCTGAGGCTTCCTTACAAGACCAAAAGGCATCACTTTGAATTGGTAAAGCGGGCGACCAGGGACTGTAAAGGCTTTTAAAGGCTTAGATTGAGGAGACAACCTATTTGCCAATAAGCGTCTTTTAAATCAAGCTTAGTAATGAGATTAGCACGAGGCAAACGCGAAAAGATTACTTCAATGCTAGGCAGAGGATATGGGTCCTTCTTGGTAGCATCGTTAAGCTTACGTGCATCAAGGCAAAGGTGAACTTTGTTAGGCTTGACCACGAGACGCATGGGGAAACTGCAAGGACTAACAGAGGGTTCTATAACATCCAGAGCTAACATTCGATCAATTTCGTCATAAAGAAACTTTTCAACAGCTGAGCTGACGGGATAGAAGCGTTGTTTGACGGGCTTTGCTTCTCCAACATCGATATGATGTTCGATAAGCGAAGTTCGGCCAAGTTTCTTTAAAGCGTTGGGAAACAATTCTTTAACAACAGCGAGCTGATGAAGCTGCTGGGGGCTCAATAGATAAGAATTCGGATCAGGCGAGTCTAACGAATCGGAGGATGAATCAAGGGCGCCAATGATATTGGGAGCAAGCTGAAATATTTTCCAAAAATGGTGACCCAAGATAAGTTTTTGTTTATTGACGGAATAACATACAGTTTTATTGCTTTGACCAAATTATTATATGATACTTCAACGTCCAAAACTACGATAATATTTTGTTTTTTCTCCCCTGCTGTGTTGACATGCGACTTCAATGGTTTATATTGTGCAATCGCTGAGAAGTCTTTAGCAGCAAGAGTGGAACCTATGCATCTGATATTCTAACAGACCAAGTTCTGTGAAGTCTACTTGTAGAAACGAAACCTCTGCATAGATAGATACGTAAATCATTATTATTATTAAAGATAGTTGATATTATGAGTTTATTGTTTTGTTTAATTTTAGCATAATAAGTTTTTAGTCGGCGAACGCGATTACTAATGCGAATAGGTTGACTAAAGATACGATTCTTAATTTCTAAATAGTTTTTCAGTCTCTCATCATACGAGCGATGATAAAGAGGAACAGTAGGGATCAGACGAATCTGATGTTGTACTCTGTTCGGGCTTAGCAATATTCAAATTTATGCTTTCGGGGGGCATCCGGGTGTTGTTGGGTGCTCCCTGTCGACGGTTTTCCGACAGTTTTTGCAAGCAATTTTTACATTGTGGCTTTTAAACATTAAGTTTACCACAACCATAGCAAAAGATACGTCGAGACGCAAGACAATTCTCCCAAATGTGACCAAGCTCATCGCAGTTCCACCACGTAAGTTTTGCATGGGCGTTACGAAGAGCAGCAAATTCGAGATCATCTTGAACATCTTCTTCTTCAGGGTCAGAACATGATTCTTCAAGGGCGTGAATTTGTCTTGGAGGAGTAAAGGGCTTTGACTTTCGTACTTGCTCAGCTCGACAGTTGAGTTCATACGAAAATTCTCACTCATCTATACAAGGCGACGCAAATGTCCCACAGAATGTACAGGTTGATAAAGTAATTTCTGACGTGTTTAAGGCAACAAATTATTTTTAAGAATTTCCACTAATTTTTCTTCTGCAACTTTTATGGAGGATTTATCGATAAGCAATCCACGCGTTCATAAAAAGCTGAGAAAGGTTCTCCAAACTTTTTGCTTACGCGATCTTATTAACTCCATAGACATAAAAACTGAGCGATAATCTTTATAGTGTTGGCGAAGAGCAGAGCAGAAATCCGACCAAACTATGCGGTTGTCTTGCTTGTGGTATTTCCAATACCAATCTCGGGCTTTGCCAGCAAATATCACATGCATATGTTTGCACATGGCCGTAAAATCGCTATCCAAAGTTTCATCTGTTAGTGATTTTACCCTATATATGAATTCTTCAACCCCTAAACCTTCTGGACATCCATCAAAATGTAAATTCCATTTCTGCATAATATCTGCAATCTTGCGGGTGAACAGGGATGAAGTTACGGGAGACGGAGTTTCTCGCACGGGAACAGACGGGACTTGAACATCAACTGGATAACCATAGTTATAAGTTATAGGTTCCTACATCTGTTCGTCGGGGTTGCCGACTTTACCGCTTTACAGATACTACGGTGGTCATTTGATTATAAATTCGTGGGAGTGGTTTTTTCGTGGAGAAAATTTGATGATAATGTTATGAAATTTGATGGTGTGTGTATCCGGAATGGATTGGTAGAGAAAAATTTTTCCATGATCTTCAGCGGGATTCGAACCCGCAACCTCTGGAACGACAGTCAGCATCTCTACCCACTGAGCTATGGAGGTCGTGAATATATGGATTTAATCACTGAAGACAAGGGCCAAGCTTGAATCCCTTTGCGAACTCTTTTAATGTCATCATCAAATTCGTGACATTGAACAACTTTTATAATTTTTAAAAAGGCTTCTTTATATTCCGTTGGTGACGGAATCTTTTCAAATTGGGCATTCCTATTTTTGCATTTAGTTACGAAGCGGAACATATAAACAAATACCGTTAGCAGTTTGAGGTGTGACGAGAATCCCTCGATAATGTCCACTTGATCCGATTTACTTACGACAGCGGCCAGTCAAACCGCTGTTTCTTCTCCAGCTCCATCATCTCCCTGGACAGCTCTAGGTGCGGATTAACGGGCCAATCTTCATCTTTGTTCTTTAAAAACGAAGGTCCACCAAACCAGATTGACTCCTTCAAGTCGTCAATGTCACAACCTCTTGAAACTACATCTGCTGAGTTTTGCTTTGTCGGTATATGTCGCCATGTAGCTTCATTGGACCACTCCTGAATCTCAGCCACTCTGTTCGAAACGAACGTCGCCAACGACGAAGGATGAGATCGGATCCAGTGAAGAGTAACTTCTGAATCCGACCAGTAGACGATTCGTTCGATATTTATCTTCAATAATGGCTTGATTCTGTGGCAAAGATCTGCTAGAAGGTGAGTGGCACATAACTCAAGTCTAGGAAGTGTTTTGTTCTTGAGCGGCGCTACTTTTGACTTTGAAGTCAACAACGAAACCTTGTAACCTTCGACAGTTTTGCTACGAATATAGACGCAAGCAACATAAGCTCTCATAGATGCGTCGACGAAACCATGTAATTGTATTGGTGACATTGGATTAGTGAACACATATCGAGGTATGGAGATTTCTTCCACTCTCGACAATGTTTCCTTCAATTTATTCCATGCTGTTTTCAACTGCTGTGAAATAGACTCATCCCAGTCCAACTTATTAAGCCATAACTTCTGCAATAGGATCTTGCCTTGAATGACAATTGGACAATTCGATGTCACCGACAATATGTTCCTTTTTGTCGCTAGAACAGAGAACGGAGAACCATGATAGAGGTGTCAATTTTGAACTTTAAGGCATCTTCGCTAGGACTCCATGACATACCTAAAGCCTTAGTTGAATCTGAATCCGAGATAGTTATCGGTTTAACTGTACTTTCAGATGCAGTGACCTCAGGTTAGTTTGAAAACCACTTGCTCAATTCAAAACCTGCTGTTTGTAGAACCTGAGTAACTTCAGACTTAATTGTCTTAAGTTCTTTTATGCATGCACCACCAGTTAACATGTCATCGACATAAAAGTCCGCCCGAATGACTTTTGAAGCTCTAGGGAGCGATCCTTTTGCGGCGTCACTAAACCTCGTTAAACACCTAATGACCAGAAAAGAGGCTTGACCAGTACCATAAGTAACGGTGTTGAGCTTATATAATCTCAAGGATTCAGATGGATCTCGTCTCCCCACTATTAAATGGAATGGCCCATCAGTTTTATTCATCATTACTTGGCGGTACATCTTCTTGACATCAGCTGTCAAAGCGAAACGATGTAACCTGAAGCGAAGAAGAGTTGAATACAAGTCTTCTTGAATTGTAGGCCCCACCATCAGAATGTCGGTAAGAGACACGTGTGTGGACGTCTTACAGGATGTGTCAAACACCACACAGAGTTTTGTTGATGTTCTCTCAGGTCTCAGAACGCACTGATGGGGAATAACGTAGTGCGGAGTAGACGTAACATCTATGTCAGCTGGTGACATATGACCTAAGGCGAGATACTCTTCCATAAATTCGAGATAAATTTTCTTCAAGCCTTGGTCACGAGTTATTCTTTTTTTTAAGCGACAAGAAACGCCGTTTTGCAACCTCGAACGAGTTGCCTAAGACGTTTGGGTCTGATTTAAACGGCAGTCTAACTTCAAAGCGACCCAAGGGCAAAATCTGAGTAGTTTTCCTGTATTGATCTTCACAGAGCTGTTGCTCTGGCGACCATATTTTCCTAGAAGATGGCAATTCTTCTAGTGACCAAAACTTCTGCAGCGTGTTATCTATCGAGACAAGCAATTTTTTCTTGCCAACTTAACGTTGACGAGTTACGTTGGGGAGCTGGACTCTTTGAAACATATTTTCCAGCTACAACCCAGCCAAGAAGGGTATTTGCAAAATCGGATACTCCGGACCTTGTTTTATCTGACCGACGGACAACAACTCGAAAAAGGACTCTGCACCAATGAACATATCAATCCGTTCAGGTTTGTAAAAGTATGTGTCTGCTAATGGTAGTTTCTTTGGGATTTTCCAGTCGCTGACTGGTCTGGGTGATACCCAGAAATTGATTTTAGTACCCAAAAATCAAACGAGAACCCCCCCCCCCTTAAGCTAAATCTTCAGTTACGAAGTTAGTTTGTGACCCAGAGTCAAGAAGTGTTCGGGCCAAAATGTAATTTCCACTTTTTGTTCGGTCACTTACGATCGACGTTGCAAGAATTACCCTTTCCAACGCTGACGCATGCATAGAATGTGTAGTGGAAGGGTGATCTTGACTTTGAGGAGGAGAAATATTCTCTAAAGGTGGTGGTAACGCTAAGCTATTTTCAGTCACTGTGTATCTATGCAATTGATTATGCGAGCGACCACAAACTCGACATATTTATACCCTTCGACCATTGAAAATGGTCAAAAAAAGGTATACTAACTTTGTGCAAATATATGTAACAGGTAGAAGGAGGCGTGGCAGACCTCATAAAGTATATATATTCTTGCTCAGAATCACAAGCTAAGTCGATTGAGCCATGTCTGTCTGTCTGGTCTTGTCTATTCTTCAGCAGTTAGATGCTGGTATCGACGGCTCAATACCCTTTCAAAATCGGACCACAAAGTTAATTTGTCATAATCTAGCTGCTCTTCCAGTTTTTGTTTGGTCACATGATATATTCTATTTAATACTAAATGAATCAGCATTGCATTCGCTATTTTAGTGTCATCGCCTATCGATAACAATGAACCATATATAGATGACACAGTATCGATTAGGCTTCTAAGAGAGGATGCAGATTGCTGATTGATTTTAGGAAGACTAAACAATGATGATATATTGTTCATAAAGATAAGGCATTCGTTATCGTAGACTCTCCTTAGGCTTTCTATAGCCTTTTCATAGTTGCTCTCGGTGACTTGGAATGCCTTAATAGCTCCCAAGGCATCACCAGGGAGACAGGAGATCAGATAGTTGAACTTTTCGATAGCAGGAATGCTCTTATCTTTATGAACAAGAGTCTCGAATAATCCCATAAAATTCTTAAACTCAGAATAATTGCCACTAAATTTAGGTAATGCCAAATTAAGGAGTCGAGCTCGAGTTGGTGCCATCGGAGCCGAAACCTTTTCTTTTGGTTCGCTCGATGACTTCACGGCTGAAAGAAGAGACACAATTCTCGCTTTGGTCGTGATTGACAATTCCTCCAAGTCGGCTCCAAACTCATCGTTTTCATCAAGGCTTTCAATATGTTCTTGAAGTCCGGTTGCTTTGACAATAGCTACGGACAAAAGTTGAAGCCTGCACTCAAGCTCGGAGACGTCTAGCGGTATAGTACCAGTTTCTAGACGCTGTTATACCCGGCGAATGCTCTTTACATATACTCGTAGCGTTTTTCTAAGGTCGTCGACTCACTTCGGCGTTCCTGGGGTTCTTTCAAAAATGATTCTTTTGGTCTAATTTATTTTTTTTAGAGGTAGTTAGTATATTTTTAAACATAATTGCATACCAAATATTTTGGTAGACAAGTAACATGATTGGAAATTATTTTTTTCCCGTGCCCTTTTTAGTTTGCTAAGTTTTTGCCAGTACGACAATATTCAGTAAATTAATTTTATAAATCATACAAAAGTTTTTATTGAGCAAATGATAATTTTGTCTATTGATATTCTAATTAAGTGAGTTACATATGAAAAGTTCTTTGCGAAGGAACATTAAATTAATATTTTTTCATTTTTTTTAGTACTTCGTAGTACCGCCTTTGGCCCTTATAACACTATGTATTCTTCTTGGTATCGAATCATATAAATTCTGCAAATATTCATCTGTGATGTGTTTGTACCATACTTTTTCTATGATTTCCCGTAATTCTACCATAGTTTTGGGCTTCCGCTTTGATATTTTTTTGCTCATAAGGGCCCATACATTTTCTATTGGATTAAGGTCAGGGCTGTTTCCTGGCCAATTCAACGACTTAATTCCCAAATTATCCTTGAAAATGGTTACCTTCATTTAAAAAAATATTGAAATTTTATTAAATTGTTATTCAATTTTATAAATAATGCATTAGAACAACAAAATCTCATTGAGTTACTTACAGAACGTGCCCTATGGAAAGGTGCGGAATCGTCCTGAAAAAATTGGGTCGTTTTCGTGCTCGGAAATTGATTCTATGGAAGGCACGACTCCATCCAAAATAATCTTCTTGTATTTTTCTGCATTGACCATACCCTCGAGCATTAAAATTGACTCACATTTATATTTAGATATGCACCCCCATATCATAATATAAGGTGAATGCTTGACGGTGGCCACACAGCAGTTTTCGTCATATCGCTCACCCACTTTACGCCTGACTCTGCAGAAGCCATCGTGTCCAATAAGGTTGAATTTGGACTCATCTGAAAATATCACTCTTGACCATTCAGATGCACCCCAATTTTGCTTTTCCTTTGCCCAATTTAACCGATTTTTCTTCATTCGACTGTTCAGAAGTGGTTTTTTTTGCAGGTGTTCTTGAAAGTAAGCCCACTTCGTTCAGCCGACGTTGTACAGTTCGGGCCGATATTTCGCTTCCAAATTCTTGGTTTACCTCAGTTGCTATTTCTACAGCAGTTTTAAAACGATCCTGGAGACTCATTTTCGCAATATGACGATCTTCCCGAGTAGTGGTGCACCTGGTCATTCCTGATCCTTCTTTTCGATCTACCACCCCGGTCTCACGATATTTTTTAAAAATCGACGCACTGAGCTTTCATTGCATTGTGTTTAAGCTGCAATTTTGCGATTCGACACATTTTGCTCAGATAATGCAATAATTTTCGATTTTTCTTGCACGGTCAACTGTTTCCCCTTTGGCATGATTTCTGACGTACCAGCGCAAAGAAATTATCCCTTTGAAGAATTCTGTGAACTGTGTTATTAAACTACCAAAACTTTGTAGAAAACATTTAAGGGGACTCCCAAAAAATATTTGCATGCATAGAAAGACATTTAGGGGAACCCCAGGTTAGAGAAGTCAAAAATTCAAAATTTATCGAAGTGCGGCTTTTTGTTGTCGCTGAGTGTATAATACAATAAACGACGAAAACATTTATACTTGAATAAATGTAGAAGCAAGAATTGATAACTATCAAAAAAATAATTCGCTGCAAGTGATACCGTAAAAGAGTTATTCCCCGAGTAGAGTATACGTATCACTTGCCGTTTTAAGTTCAAGCGCGCAAACGATATTGACAACAACAATGCTAGTGAGCGGGTGACGTGCGAAAGCGAAAACGAAAAAATCACCGCTGTAGCTTGCTGTGTAGATGTGCGTATGTATGTATGTATGCAGCTAGAAGCGCAGCTGGCGGACGAACGAAGGAAAGCAAGAAACGAAAAATTCGCAGCTGCAGCTGGTATATACGTAGGTGTGTGTGTATGTATATACGTACATACAATTGCTTGAACTCAGTAATTATTATTGCAATCGACTTATGGACGAAAGTTTGTGAGAGGGGGCGACAGTGAAGCATAAACAACAACAAACACTAGCATCCAAGAGCAGTTCAAAATATATATGTATTTATGTACATATGTATAATTATTAAACTACGATGCCTGTCTGTATGTATGTTGTTTTCCCTTTTTTAAATGTATATACGTATATGTACATTACATGTACAGTATGCATGCAAATAATCTCAACTATTATAGTGTACGTATGTGCCAAGAATTGAAAGCGAATGCCAAAAAAAACCAATTTAAATACGCTTTCAATTTTTCGCACAAATACCTGTGGCTCTGGAACGGGTTGACCGGCTGCTACTTTCCTGTAAGCTTGCAGCAATTGCAGGGTATCCCTCGATGAATTGCAGCACCAATTTTGGGATTAAACACGACCGACGCGAATAATTTGTCAGTGCTCCAGCCACGAACCGAAAGGCAATTTAATTTAACTTTTGTAATTGCACTTTTTCACTTGCAATTGTTGTACACAAACAATTTTATATGCACTTTTTTGTGTCACTGTCACTTTTAAATTTCACAATGCCTTATTATTATTACAGTCCACCCGGGGGCGCCATGAAAAATTAGATTAGTTTATCTAATTCAATTTACTATTAACCGAAAACTGCGGTGGCTGTAATTTTGGCGAAGACGAACAAAACCAATGCGTTCGATTCAAAGTATAATTTCAACTGTTTTTATTATATTCATTTTTTTCAACCTTGACCTCGAGCCAGCTACAATTAGTATACAAAATAAAGGTCGCCAAAACTCTATAATAATACCAACGGAAGGCACGCCGCTTGCAGAAACCACACCTAGAATGGGATATGCAGACATAAGACATAACAACAGAAACAACAAAATGGAAATCAACAGGTTTCAAAATATTAACAAGAAACATACTAAACTTAAGTTAAATATAAAATTTTTATTGAAGTGTAGAATAGCCCGAATTATCCCCAAATTTATAAACAACACAACTAGGTGCAATAATTTATTTTTAGATGACAACCAACCAGATATCCAAAAATCTCTAGTCAGACACATTTACCTTTTCCATACTAAATTATTAAATTTAATAATTAAACATAAACATAAGACCTTAGATAAACATGAAGAACAGCTGAAAGAAACAAAAACAATATTAGAAAACACCATGAACACAGATGACGCATCAGCATTTTTTGAGAGAGAGAGAAACGTATTAAATAAGACAACAACAATAATAACAGAACGAAATGAGAAGAAAATAGAAAGACTACGAAACAAACGGAATAATAACTTCCTAGACAACAACAAAACCAAAGATTGGTTTGTAAACAAAACGACGACACAGTTTCCGCAAGACGTACAAGCGTTACTTGCCAAAGGCCCAAAATTTGCTCTCCCAGTAGATAAGAGAAGTTTTCCACTCTTTAATTACATCGCGGACGGCGAAGAACTGGTGCAGACACATAAAAACAAAGAGAACCAAGAAACAGCACGCACGCATTTCTCTTTACTTGTGAAAGAACACAAGACAAGAATGAGAGAGAATGAACGGGATCGTGCAATATTAGATACAGTGGGACGAACTAGGAAATTCTTGAACGAAAATAAAAATATATTAATTTTAAATTCAGACAAAGGAAACAAAACAGTGGCAATAGAAAAAGACGAATATAGAAATAAAATGTTGAAATTATTAGGAGACTTCTGCATGTACAGAAAACAAAAAATGGACCCCACAGCACGATTACAAAAGAAAAACAATGAGCTAGTGGAGAAATTATTCAGGAAGGAGCTTATTTCAAGGACCGAAAGAAATAACATTATCACAACTAATTCAGCACCACCGAGAATTTATGGACTACCAAAAATCCATAAGGAAGGGACACCGCTGAGACCAATATGTTCCTCTATAGAATCCCCCTCTTACAACTTATGCAAATACATTGTTTCTATTCTTAAAAATTTGACAACGGAATCGAAATTCAACATAAAAAACGCGATAGAATTCAAAGATAAAATAAATGACGAAAACAGCAACGATAACGAAATACTCGTCTCTTTTGACGTAGTATCACTTTTCCCCAGTATACCATTAGACTTAGCTTTATCAGCTATAAAATCAAAATGGACACAAATACAACTACATACTGAGATACCTGAGCAAACTTTCCTAGAAATAGTTAAGTTCTGCAGCATAGAAAACAGATACTTCAAATATGAAGACACAATTTTCTCACAACTAAAAGGTATGCCAATGGGTTCCCCAGCTTCACCCATAATTGCAGACATTGTAATGGAAGAATTATTGACGAACACCTTGGAAAAATTGAAAACAAAACCCCGACTACTAACAAAATATGTCGATGACCTGTTTGCAATTACAAAGTCCAACGAAACAGAAAACATACTCCTCGAACTTAATTCGTACCATAAAAACATAAAATTCACAATTGAGAAAGAACAAAACAATAAGCTACCATACTTGGATTCAACAATAAATAGAGTAGGAGGAAAATTAAAATTAAAATGGTACAAAAAACCGATGGCATCTGGAAGGCTAATTAACCACAATTCGAAACATCCAAGGACGATGATAATTAATACAGCAAGAGGCTGTATCAAACGAATGTTTGACATTTCTGACAAATTGTACCACAAAGAAATTAAGAAAGAAGTAACAAAAATACTTACGGACAACGACTTTCCAAAACCCTTAATCAATAAACTTATTCAAAAATATCAGGAAACACCGAGGGACAACAAAAAAAGACAATTAAGATTATATAAATCTCTCATCTATGTACCTACACCATCCGAAAGAATAATTAGATCTGACTGTTACAATAGTGCAGAAGTACAAATAGCACATAAACCTTTCCATACACTGAGGCATCTTTACAGTAACACAAAGTCAAAAATAACTGCACTAGACAAAAATAATGTAATATATATAAAATTCCTTGCAGTGGCAACACTACTGAAACATGCAATGGAGTGTATGTAGGAACGACAAAATTAAAATTAAAAACAAGATTAACGCAACACAAATCTGATTTCAAATTACGCCACCAAGGTACAACACAAAAAACAGCTCTCATGACCCACTGTGCAAACAAACACCACTCTCCCAATTTTGACGCAACAACAATACTACAACAAGAACAACACTATGCTAAACGTTACACTCTCGAAATGCTACACATAATTAACACACCAACACAAGATAGATTAATCTACAAAACGGACACAGAAAATTGCGCTCATATATACAGCCATTTACTTCCTAAGCCAGTTAGGAACTCCGCGCCCGCAAGAGCAGACGTGTCAAATTAATGTATGTATGTAATTTAGTATTGTTCAGTTTAGTTTTTAGTTTTATAAACATTGTTAAACGTTTTTTCCATTTTGTAATTTTGTTTTTAGCCCCTGAAGACGGTTACCGAAGTGTAACCGAAATATATCGGAAAATTATAAATTAAAAACAAATTGTTTTTATTATATTCATTTTTTTCAACCTTGACCTCGAGCCAGCTACAATGAGTATATTATTTTTATTATTACTCCCCCATGAACATATAGAGAAACATAAATCATAAATTAAAATCAAATGAAATGCATTTTTATTTATTTCAGTAATTTTGTATTTATATAATGATACAAAAGCTAATTTTAAAACCTGTTAGCAGGTTGCAATTTACAACTTGTCTTATCAAATTATTTGTTTTGATTTTGGGGTAGGTTTCGCTGCTGTGTGCGTGTATGTGCATATGCAGAGAACTTTGTTGTTGCCAAAGCAAGTGCTTTTGTTTTTGTTTTCGCCGCTCGAATTAGCTCCCGATTATAAAATCAATCGGTATCCAGGGAACACCACGGGGAGGCCATTGTAATAACAATGGGGTCAACAACTGATGACCTTCGAGTCGACTTGAGTTATTTAAATGTGTATCATTTAAATATCTCCATGTTCCCCCACCTAACCTACACCTATCTACACCTATATAGCCAGCATTCTGACATAAAAATTTGTGTATGTACATACATTGCAACTCACAGAAGGACTGAAGACAATAACAAGAAACCTTCGGCAAGCCGAATGAACAAGGGCTATGTCGACTTCGTTTTTGTTAGGGTTGCTTCATTATTTTTTGAATATTGCACTTATGTATTTGATCCTTACAGCATCTGACTAAGATTTCATTGGCTTAACCCGTTGGAGGTGTTTTTGTTTGATCGCCAAGTTGATCATGCTGTGCCTCGACTCACAGCAACTGGTGGGGTTAGCCAAGAAATCTGTAGCATCTGTCTTTATGATTTTTAAAATGTCTATTTACCGCTTATTTTTTTGTTTATTAGCGCATAGTTTTTCTAACAGCCAAATAGTATTTTTGCGGAGGAGGACGAGTATGAAGAAATGCAGAATATGGAGTCGGTGCTCATGGCAATCATGCCGTTCACAGTACCAATCTGAGTACTTTTCAACGCTTTCAGCTTGCGCAATGCACTCATTTATAATCGTTTTCTTTATTTTCCTCACGTATGGATAATTCTGAAAACATTTATGGAATATCCAGTAGTGCGATTTCATTAAATTAAAGAAATCTTCTTGTGGAGCTTTTAGTTTAAAATTGTTGTTAATGGTTTTAAAGTTCTTATTAAACAAAAACAACTCCGACTCTTCGCAAATTGCAAGATCATCCTTCAATAGTAGACTACATTGATCACAATTATATTTATTTTGTGATTTAAATAGCACATACCCTGTGAAGTATCGCAATGCGTTTTCATTTGCGTAGCTCAGAGTTGGCTGAACTTCGTCAACCTGGGCTACGTCCATATCTGCATAATTATCTATGTTGAATTGAAAATTATCGCAATCTTTCTGCTCTGGGTCATTCGCAATGTTTGCCAGTTCTTGCTTTGTTTCTTCTATAACATTTATTAGCAAGTCATCATCTGGCTCACAATTTCAAGTGCTCTTTTTTGAAGTGATGATCTTCATTGGCAGCATCTTGGATATAATTGCGTTGAAATCGAAGAGCATGGGATTATTATTTGTCCCACCTCTGCTTCTTATTAAATAAAATAAGTGCTCCAGAGCATCTTGATTAAGTCGCGACATTATTGGGAACTGATAATCATTTTCAATCCATACATCTTGTGCAAGCATCAATATTGAATTTATTGTATGAACTAATCCATCAATACAATAAACTTTGTTTGATTGAGACTGACACTTCATTAAATAGTCCTTCATTTCAATCATATAGACTTCTATTTCGCTATTTTGTTTTAGTGCTGACTTGAATGGGTTTCGATCATATAAGTTGAGGCTGTTTAAGCAATCGAACAACTTATTAATTTTTTCTACGAACTTGGCCGTAGAGATTGCAACATCTTCGCAATCTTTGTATGTCCCATTTAGAATAAGGGTCTTTATTGCAGATGATACGGTGTGGCTAAATACTTGAGTAGCATATTTAACCTTCATTTTTTCAAATGAATTGGGGTGGATGTGCTTTCTTGTGAGCTTTGTGCACAATCTTGCCGAAGTGTTCATTGTATCAATTTCAAATAGTTTATCTATTATTTTTCATGACACTTTACCATCTGGCGTATGAATCATACCATTCATTAGGGTATTTCTTATTGATTTTATAAGGTGTGGGATATCATAAATTGCAAATATTTTTTTATCATTTACAAGATAATATGGCGTTTCCAAATTAACTTCATTTTTGGCAAACGCTCCTCTGTTTTTTGGGCCCTGATCGCAAACAATAGATCTTATATTTAGGCCACAGTTTTTGAGCGACGGTAATATTTTGAATAATCGTCTCTTTAAATTTAGAGGACGAGAGTGCAGTTGATGATCCAACATAGCTCAATACAAATTTCCAATTATCGTAGAGCCCACGAACCATAAAGACGCAAATCTGTTTGCATAAGTCCATGGTTTTTTCACAGCCGTCATCTGCAAACCCCTCTACTTCGTCATGGTGGGAACTATATTGGAGGCCTTTTCTAATTGATATTTCATCAAATACCAGAACGGCTTGTTTACTTTTATTAGCCATTTTTGAAAATATTGCTTTTAAATTATTAAGCACACTTTCATTGAACCCGGGTGTCAAATTTTTATAGGTGCCCATCTCAGCAATGAAGACTTTGAAGGAAGATTAAAATGAAGAGTATCTCTCATAAAAGAGTAGGCCTTAGCAGAGTAAAAGTTTATACTTTGAGCAATAACTTTGTCTTCTTCTTTCCACGATTGCTTTTTTCTTATCAACATTTTGCAAAACGTGTTTGAACTTTCAGAAAGTCCACTTTTCTCAAGAATACTATGTATATTGCTATCTTTTTTTTTGTTTAAAATATTTGACCTTCTTCAATCTTTCCCTTCGTGCAAGCACTCGTAAAATGTTCATCTTCTTTCTACAAGCTCTTAGCTTTTTCTTTTCATCATTTAGTTTCTTTATAGCTGCCCAAATATTTATTTCTATAGAATAATTCATTTTGCTCTTTTTTTTAGGCAATTGGTGCAAAAGTCAATCTTAGTGTCAACGGACCTTTCTTCACTCATTGACACGTCGTTTTCTGGTTGATTTGCAATATCTATATATTCCACGTTTGTTTGAACATTGGGCCTAGGTGCACTTTTGTAAAATGGAATCTGTTCACATATTTCATCAGGAAACTCGTACATGTTAATGTTGGAGTTAACTGGCATATTCAAATTTAAAATTGGCTCTTCTACCAAACCCAAAGTCGGCATAGCCCCTTTTTTTAATTGTTTCCCACCTAAATACTTATATTCAAAATGTAAATTGCAAATAAATGGTTTGTCAATATTGACATCACTTTGCAATTTGCATTTTAAGATCGACATTTCACGTGCAATTAATTCCTTCGGAAACTTAAACAGACGGACAGGGGAAAGCACGGTGCTATCCCTATAACACCGCCAGCAGAAACTAATTACACATTGTACCCCAGAGGTCAATCAATCTGATCTATTTTTTGTTGTCATTTTAGTATTAAAAAATACCTATTTATTCAATCAAATGATTAAAACTTTCTCACCAAAAAGTAACGATGTCGTCTCGCTTGCAGTCAAGTGAAAAAGAATTAAAAAAAGCGCGTAAACGCGCGTTGGTCAAAAGCGCGGTCAAAGACGATGCATAGGAAAATGAAAATAGCGAAATCAAAACAAACCAACACATTATAGAAAAACAACAACAAAATTCGAACGGCGAACAAAACAAAAGCACTTGCTTTGGGAACAATAAAGTTTTCTGCATATGCACATACACGCACACTCATTTGTGCATGCATGCACGCATATAAACGCATATCAGGAGCGAAACCTACCCCAAAACCAAAACAAATAATTTGATAAGACAAGTTGTAAATTGCAACCTGCTAACAGGTTTCAAAATTAGCTTTTGTATCATTATATAAATACAAAATTACTGAAATAAATAAAAATGCATTTCATTTGATTTTAATGATTTATTTATGTTTCTCTATATGTTCAAGGGGAGTAATAATAAAAATAATAGATATTAAAAATAGTATATTGTAAATTTTCTGCTAGTAATAAAACAATAAAAAAATATTTAATTTGAAATAAGGTAATCAGCAACTAATTAACAAATACGCTAGAAGATGCGCGACATGAATCAAAACAAAGGACAAACAAGCAATCAAAACAAAACAATGAATGGGCGCGTGCGTACCACTGTTTCGGCAACAAAAAAACACTCCCTTGCCAGCATCCACACACACACACACACATGCAAAGTCTCGTTCTCTAGGCTGCTTGGTCTCGATGCTGAAAGACAAAATTGACTTCTCGCAGGCCATGCAATAATAAGTTGCCAAACTTCACTATTCACACATACATTCACACGCCAGCATGTGCATACATACACGCACACATTGAAACGATCGCACAGCGCAAAGTACGCTCATGCTTATCGTTCCGCTGTCGTTGTGCGACTGAAGCAGTTTTGATGCTATGCGCTGTTTGTACTGAGAGCCGAACAGCGAGCTGCCCCGGTCGAGCGTTCAGCCGAAGTCTGCTTCTGTTCTTCTTCTTCTGTGGGGCAGCTGTTTTGAAAAATCACTCTCAAACTGCGTCAGGGCTGTTTGACGTCTCTATGTGTTCATTGCTTAGTGATCGAATGCGCTGCCAGATCTGCTCTGTTGATCTAAAAGGGCGCGAAAACATAAAATTCAAATTTTAATTTAAATTTAAATTTAAGCAACTATAATAGTTGCAAAAATTTAAATTTGTATTTAAACTTTCCTTCCGGAGTGGACCAATTGTAGAAAGAGAAAAGGCTAAATGGTCGCGGACAGACTGAAAATCATCCTCTCACCATCTCTGGTGTCCGAAAAGGGGCGGAATAAACCTCCATCAACGCCTAGGGAAATCCGTGGCCTACGCGGCACCCTCTCTACTTTTTGGTACACGACGACTGCAAAGTTTAAACCGCTATCGCTGGACTATAAATGGATATTTCAGCGGGGGCATTGCCCCCACAGACGTCGACCCATTAAGGAGAAGTTCCAGAATGTCGAGGTCCCCTACAAGAGGAGCAGGAAGTACGGTGCAGGGAGCCGGGATCACCGCGCCAGCGCCTGTGACTTAGGAACGATCGTCATCCAGTAACCGCATTGCTGTAGTGGTGGACAACTTGGCTCCAACACCTTGTAACTCCACTGCTACTGCAAACTCGATGGCAATGGACGTTATTAGCGTGCCTACGCATAAGGGAGGAGGAAAATCTCCAACTGTATCGCCAGTACGGCCCGTAGACCTAGGCACGGCGATTCAAAATGAAGATCTGCGGAGTATACTTGCCAGGATGAGTGGCAAAATACAAGTTCTTCTATCTGCGTTCGAAACCCGAGCTACATGAAGGCAACGCAAAGGAGGCACGAACAGCAATCATTGCTACGCAGACAGGTGCCAAAGGTTCAGATGCCCAGGGAACAGGCGCCAAATTTGGTTAACCCCACGGGTGGAAACAAAACAGGAGCAATGACCAAAACCAGTGCAATGGAGTCAAAGCCGGTAAACTATGCATCTGTCGCTAAGAATGCTAGCTCTGGAGGCGAGTGGACCACTCCTAAGCCTAAGCGCCTGCGGAAAGGCCAGAAGCTCTTATTGTTAAGAAGACGGGAGAGGCTTCCTACTCAAAGATGCTCTGCAAACTAAAAGCGGACCCGAGCCTTAGCGAATTGGGCAAAAATGTTCGCAAAATACGCAGAACACAGCAAGGGGAGCTGTTGCTAGAAGTATACGGGAAAGCCTCCGAAAGCGTTTCCCAATTCACAAGGGAGCTAGAAGCGACGCTGAAAGAAATGGCTTCTGTGCGTACGGGAGCACATAAAATAGCGCTATCGTGTAGTGGAATAGATGAGGCCACGACAGCAGCGGAACTCCACAGCTGCCTAGTCAAGCATTTCCAAGGCATCCAGCTAAATCCCGAGAATGGCAGTAGTCTTCGCAGAATGCGGGATGGGACCCAGATTGCGTCACTTCTATTGAGCGCGAACGATGCGATTGCGGTACTTAAACAGGGCACTGTAACCGTTGGTTGGTCAAGATGCCGCATCATCCAGGACCTCCGGCCCACGAGATGCTACAGGTGCCTGGGATACGGACACCCAGCAACGTCCTGCATGGCGATCGATCGGGCAGATTGCTGTTTGCGATGCGGTGAGCGAGGGCACAAGGCAAAGGGGTGTGTTGCACCAGCAAAATGCCTAATTTGCAGCAGCGAAGTAAATTGAAACCACCCGACGGGTAGATTTGCGTGCTCAACATACAGAGAGTGCCTAAAAAAAAGCTAAGAGCCATCATAATGCAGGACGAAACCAAGTTTATCCAGCTTAATGTGAACCATTGGGCAGCTGCTCAGAGTTTTCTGACTGAAACTGCGGCGTAGCGCAAAGTAAATATCATGCTCCTGAGCGAACCCTACTATCCTGCTGGGGGAAATAATACGATGATATTGAACGAGACAGGCAAAGCAGCTATCAAATGCTGCAGCCCACTCCACGTGTAGGAACTGGCTACCACGCCGATGCGTGGAATTGCATCTGCGAAGATACAAGCTGTGCATATGTACAGCTGCTATGCTCCGCTAGCGACAACACGGACCAGTTCGAGGTGATGCTAGATCTGTTGGTGAGGCCCATGCGAGAGGGCGCAATCCGAAGATAATCGCTGGAGAGTTCAATGCCTGGGCAGTAGAGTGGGGCAGCAGGGTATCCAATCCCAGAGGCCGAGCTGTGATAGACGCGATGGAAATACTGGACCTGATACTGTTGAACGACGGTCGCAAACCTACGTTCAACAATGATAGGGGAACGTCATTTATCGACATTACCTTTGTCAGCAGAGGACTAGTGGCCAACTCTAACGCTAGTTGGATGGTCCATGATGATGTTGTAACGCTAAACGATCACGCACTGATTTCCTTCAGCCTCCTACCGGTGGCCACGTCTTGGAGACGGCAGAGGAGAACAGTCGGCCAAGCATGGGACACCAGGAAGATCGATGAACTTATGCTGGCATACCAAATCGACTCCCTGGCAATCACAAATGACCATGCAGAGACTATGGCGGCTGACCTCATGAAGAAGCTTGCAGCAACGTGCGACGCAATCATGCCAAGGAGAACTAAGGCGCAGCGCACCTTAAAACAACTTCGGATTGAATGCCTTAGGGCAAGGAGAAAGGCGCAACGAGCCAGAGGTAGCACCCATCATGCGGAACTAATGGAAGATTTTAGAAACAAACGCTCAGAATTCACGCATGGCATAGCGGCTGCCAAGTCGTTAGCCTATAGTGAACTGCTTGAGAGCGTCGATAAAGATACCGGGGGTTTGGCATATAAGCTCGTAACCAACAAATTGAGGAAGAGAGAGGCAACGCCATCGGACCCTGATGTCCTGGCTAGCATTGTAGCGGAACTATTCCCAATACAGACCACGGCATGGCAGCCAACAACAGTAGTCCCTTCCCCCGGATTTTCCGTGCTTTACGGAACTCGAAGTCGTCGAGCCCAATAAAGCTCCTGGCCTCGATGGAATTCCTGGAGTAGTGGTCAAGGCAGTGGCATTGGCTAGACCTACCTCCTTCGGTTCTACCATGTTGAGACAGCTCAATGCGTCTACTGCCCCGATGCGGTGGATACAGCGGAGCATGTTCTAATGAACTGTTCCAGGTTTACGGCGGAGCGCGAGCAGCTAAGAGCGATGACTGGGAATCCGCTCAACCCAAGTGTTCTGTTCGCGGCTATGATGGAGAGCAGTGAGGCATGAGCGCTAGGACATAGGATCATCACCAATATGATGAAACGGGTCCGAGCCGACGAGATGGCTAACAGCTTTGGAGGCTAAAGAGAGAAGAGTTCCTGTGTGGTGGCGGGAGAAGAATACTACCTCAGCGTACCCGGCTTGTCGTAAAAGGCGACTGAAGGGTGGAAGGACGCGCGGCTCATGGCCAACATTTAAGGAAGGGAGTGCGTGTGGCATCACATCCTGCTCATCGAAGTCATACTTTAACTGGCAGTCCCGATGAGCGAATAAAGGACTGAAGAGCATACGGAGGTTTTAGTTTTAGTACGTAGGCATAACTCTACTTGGAGAGTTATGAATCGTACATGCCACCTACAGACGGTAGGTGGTATCTTTAGAAGATTTTAATTTTCCTACCTAAGGCGATACGAAAAAAAAAAAAAAAAAAAGAGCAGTTCAAAAGATATATGTATACGAATTAAACTACGATGAATTTCTTGACTGTATGTATGTATATACGTATATGTATATATATGCATGCAAATAAACTCAACTATATTATAATGTACGTATGTGCCAAGAATTGAAAGCGAAATGCCAAAAAACAATTTAAAAACCACTTTGAATTTTTCGCACAAATACCTGTGGCTCTGGAACGGGTTGACCGGCTGCTACTTTCCTCTAGACTTGCAGCAATTGCAGGGTATCCCTCGATGAAATTGCAGAACACAAATTGTAGGATTTAGCGCGACCGACGCGAATAATTTGTTATTGATCCACCCACGAACCGAAAGCAATTTAATTTACATATAGTAATTGCACTTAAGCACTGTGCAATTGCAATTGTTTGTACACAATTGTTGTTTTTATTTGCATTTTTATATGTGTCACTGCCATTTCTTTAAACTTCACTATGCCTTTTAATTACAGTCCACCCAGGGCGCCATGAAAACTAAGATTAGTTTATCTAAAATAACTATTTTTCCAAAAACGGGGGGGGGGGGTATTTTGGGTGGAGGGAGAAAGAGGGGGGCGTTCGATTTCAATATATTTTTAAAAGGCCCCTTTTTTCTACCCCCACCCACCCGGGGCGGGGGGGGGGGGGGAAATTAAACAAAAAAGGGAGTGTTTCCTCTCCCCCCCCTCCCCCCCCCCCCAACACAACTTTCCCCCTAGTTCTTTTTTTTTTCATTCATGGATGTGTTTGTCGGAACGGAAAAGTGCGTAACAGGCAGAAGAAGGCATATCCGACCCCTTAAACTATATATATTCTGGATCAGTATCAGTAGCCGAGTCGATTGAGCCATGTCTGTCTGACCGTCTGTCCCGTCTGTCTGTCTGTATGAACACCTGGATCTCAGAAACTATAAGAGCTTGAGTCATCAAATTTTGTGACAACATACGTATATATTGCAGTGTCTCAAAGATTTTTTTTAAATTTGGACACGCCCCTTCCAGCCTCTGTAAATCAGTAATAACTAATTAAAAACTACAATATTAACTCAACTACCAAAGTTGTACATCTTACATGACAAATACCTTGCCACGGGCGTTATGTGAAAATTTCATTAAAATCGGACTATAAATAAGTGAGATATGATACGAATTAAACTCACTTTGAACATATACGATATATAGTACTTAAGAAGACCTAATTTACGCAAGCATACCGAAGTTCAAATCTAGCGTCAGACACACAATATTTTAAACTTTTTATTTGCATTGTATGATAACAGAATCGGTTCACAATGCAGCTTGGCCGATGGGCCAAGGGTGAGGCAATGGCCGAGTGGATAGAGTGGCGGACGGCGAATTCAAAAAAACTGTGAGAGAGTGCTTGTGTTCAATCCCCGGCGGGTGCGAATATTCATTTATTAATTATTTCTTATTTTATTTGATTTTGTTTATTTCTTTTATTCTAATAAATTTAAATAAAAACCAGTAAGAAAAAGCAACAGTCGCGCAACACGCGACAGTGGGATACCCTTCGACCTAGTATGTTCCCGTGTAGTTTAATTTCTAAATTCATACATATGCATATGCACATGCTTTGAAATTAATCCCGACAGATGGCGCTCGTGCTACGCGCTCGCCCGCCTCCCTTGTTAGCTGACGCACTTTGTTTTATGCTCATACTTTCTTAAATAACTTTTGTGTTTATTGTCCGATCGGACTGAAATTTGGAGACTACGTAGATATTTCATTAAGCTTAGTATATGTTAAGTCAGAAAGTTCTATCTTTTAAACGCGCTTACAAATTGAGTTCAAAAATTAAATTATGATTTGTGGGGGCGGTGGGCGTGGCACCTAACATTTGAAATAAACTTGATCTGCTTGATCCACACAGGAGTCTTCCTGCCAAAATTGGGAACTCTAGCCTTTAAAATAGCTGAGGCTTACAAATTAAGTCAAAATTATGATTTGTGGGGGCGGGGGCGTGGCACCTAACATTTGAAATAACTAGTTGATCGGAGTCTTCCTGCCAAATTTGGTAACTCTAGCTTTTATAATAGCTGAGATCTGTGCGTTCATACAGACGGACAGACGGACAGACGGACAGACGGACGCCACAATCGACTCGGCTAGTGATCCTGAGCAAGAATATATATACTTTGTGGGGTCTCCCACGCCTCCTTCTGCCTGTTACATACATTTGCATTTGCCAAAGTTAGTATACCCTTTTTTGACCATTTTCAATGGTCGAAGGGTATAACCAGTAAGAAAGGCAACAGTCGCGCAGCACGCGACAGTGGGATACCCCTTCGACCTATGTAGGTATGTTTCTATGTATGTACACATATATGTACATATGCACATGCTTTGAAATTAATCCCGACAGATGGCGCTCGCGCTTTGCGCTCGCCCGCCTCCCTTGTTAGCTGACAGAAGCACTTGTTTTTATGTTCATACTTTCTTAAATAACTTCTGTGTTTATTGTCCGATCAGATTGTAATTTGGAGACTACGTCGAGAAAGTTGTATCTTTTTATACAGTGCTTACAAATTGAGTTCAAAAATTAATTTATTGATTTGCGGGGGCGGTGGGCGTGGCACCCAACATTTGAAATAAACTTGATCTTGCTCTGCTGAGTACACAGGAACCTTCATTCCAAATTTGGTATCTCTAGACGTTTATAATAGCTGAAGATCTGTGTGTTCATCCGGTCAGACGGACTAATCCGGACACAGCAGACAGACAGACATGGCTCAATTTTCGACTCAGGCATGTTTGATCCTGAGCAAGAATATATATACTTTATGGGGTCTGCCACGCCTCCTTCTCTGTTACATACCCATTAACTTCCAAAATTTAGTATACCCTTTTTTTTTTTTTTTTTTTTTTTTTTTTTTTTTTTTTTCTTATTACATACATTAGCACAAAGTTGAATGTATACCCTTTTTTTTGACCATTTTCATAATGGTCGAAGGGAACAAAAAAACTTTCTGCACGCATTCTATACGATCGTCGTGAACTGTGTACTGAGGACTTCAGACACATGATCCGTACTCTCAAAATTGGGCGAACATGCGAGGTGAAAAGAGTCTTAGCGGATTGGTAAGGATCGTCAAGCTCCTTAGACCATATCTTAATAAAGCCGGAGCACCCCCAGGCTTTATGTAACCATTGATGATATATGTTCATAAAACTTGAGTTTGCGTTCCCAACGGAACCCTAGTCATCAACCAGGGAAATTCTTCCCCAGGATACAACCACAGAGAGAGTAAGATACGTACTTCAGGACGGGCTCTTAAGAATGTCTTCGGCTTGCACTTGGAGCTGTTCAGATTAGAAGATTTGCACGACACCAGAGTAGAAAAAGTCTAAGTCGGATTGAAGGCGAGAATGACATGAGTCGTCTTTAAATTGAAAACATAGCTTGACATCATACAGCACACATGAGAGTACGGGAGTTAAGTATGACCGTTGCTGTTGCTTTTGTTAGAACCGCGGGGTCTCAATCACGGGTCTTTGCGCTAAACTCCAGGACTGCTGTCTGGGTGGGCATATACGCGGTGATACAGAGTAAAGAGTGGAGTACCCTCAACTGGCCCGCTTAAATGTCTTTGGCGCAAGATAACCATCCATCAGTCGTCAAACGGAAAAAACGTCCTAACAAAGAGCTCATTACAACCTGGCATAGCTCAGGTGTCCAGTATTGTTTTGCTTTTGATGTCACACTCTATCAAAAGCTTGTTGAATGTCCAAGAAGGCCGCTACCACATACTCATTGTTTCTTTCTGGGGCTTCTAGCGCAAAATAATAGTTTCGTCATATTTGTATACCTCAGTGAATACGACGAGTTCAGTTCACGCATGCGCGGCAACCGTTACTTTCCATATTACATCAAAGAAAACCAGTAAGAAAAGCATGAGTCGCGCAACACGCGACAGTGGGATACCTTTTTTTTTATATTCCCGTTTAGTTTAATTTATTAGATTCATACACATGTCCATATGCACATACTTTGAGAAATTAATCCCGACAGATGGCGCTCACGCTTTGCGCTCTCCCTACACCCCGTTAGCTGACAAAGCACTTGTTTTATGTTCTACTTTCCTAAGTAACTTCTGTGTTTATTGTCAGATCAGTTAGTAATTTGGAGACTACGTAGGTATTTCATTCAGGTTGGCTCATACGTTAAAAGAATTCAGAAAGTTGTATCTTTTACTCAGCGCTTACAAATTCAGTTAAAAATTAATTTATTGTTTGCGGGAGCGTGGGCTTGGCGCTTAACATTTGAAGTAAGCTTGATCTGCGCCGAGTACATAGGAACCTTCATTCCAAATTTGGTGTCTCTAGCATTATAATAGCTGAGATCTTGTGTTCATCTGGTCAGACGGACATCCTTACAGACAGACAGACATGGAACAATCGAATAAGCTAGTGATCTGACCAGAATAGCTACTTTATGGGGTCTGCCTGCCTTCTTATGCCTGTTACATAGTTTGCACAAAGTTAAATACCCTTTTTTACCATTTTCAATGGTCGAAGAGTATAAATATAAAATTTTATTTTTTGTTTTCCATATTGTGTATTCATTATGAAAGACAATATAAATTATAATACTTTACTTATAAATAAAGTTACCTATTTTTATTTGTATTTAGTGCGCGTCAAAAAACTGCGAGCTATTGCGTTCTTCAATGCACATCACTCTTTCCGTATTTTGTCTGTTATGACATTACAAGTTCAGTAAGATTCCAATTGGATGTTTTCTGTTTTGTTTTGATCTCAATCTTTTGCAATTAGAATGCTAGAAAATAACAGAGAACATAAGCCCTTGTAAAGTTATGAATGTGCGAGTGGGACGCCTATACTTACAAGTCTGCATATCGACACGTATGTATTGGCGTCCCACTTCAAAACACATTATTGCACGATTGTATATACATAAATATGTACAATTAGTTTCCAGGTTGCTGTTGTGTACCGACGAAAGAAAACTAAGTTCTAATTACATATGTAAGTTAACAACTAAAAATGTTACAATTTAGAATATGAACTCCAGTATCCAAGTTCAAATCTACAAGCTGCGCCCGCATAATTTTCCTGCACGCGCCGAGCTGCCAAGCTGAATTCTAAGAATCTGTTTGGCACACAGCTCCGCTCCCACCAAGCATGTGACCAAGAAGACTGCAACACTTCGACCAGCAAGACATCAGCCCGATATCGGTGGCCTATTGGAAGCAGCGAAGCCGACGTCGATCCTCTGCCAGCTCACAGCTTGTCAGAAACAGCTTAGGTTGATCAGTTGTAAATTGGATTTTAACTAATAAAGTCATTGTTCTTAATTGAACATTAAAATACTTTTATTTTTTTACTTTGCAACTTGCAAGTATATATTGTATATGTCGGCAATAGGGAGTCTTATCCATTTTATTTTGTAAGTTTCCTTGGCTAATTTTGGTACAGCAGCACAGCAAGTTCCGATTTATTCCACCAGCTAAACTACACTGAGGTGATTTTCTCCTCTTTCTAATCCTCCTCATATTCTATTCGCTCTATACACAACACTGGCGTTCACTATATTGTCATCCCTCTCTAACACACTATTTATGACAATTAGATCGGATCCTCACTCAGCTGCAGAGGCTGTCCGCGCCTCTGCTGCAGTGCTTCTCAGAATTTCACCACAATGCTACAATTTCA
>JAEIGD010000279.1:0-67960 GCA_018903425.1 Zaprionus nigranus
AAAGTCGTGTGCTTTGAATTGCGACCCATTATCGCTAATTAGCAATTCAGGCACTCCATAGGCGAAAAAGATTTGGTTCTGTACCAACTCCATGAATGCCTTTGCTGTGAATTTTCTTAGTGGCCACAGCCAATGAAATTTGGAAAAGTGGTCGAGAACTATCAGCAGGCCAATATGTCCCTGTTTGCTCCTCGGATAGGGTCCTAATAAGTCAATATAGAGCCTCTGAAAAGGTCTAGAAGATTCGGCTTGTTGACCCATTGAAGGTTTTAAAGTAGTGTTTGGAGCTTTTGTGGTTTTGCATACTTCGCATAGCCGAACATACTCCCTTACTTGTGTCACCATCCCTGGCCAATAATAGCTTCTCCGAATTTGTTCTAACGTTTTCCCTGTGCCGCCATGGGCGCATATTACAGCGTCATGTGCTCGCTTTATTACAGAGTTGGTCAAACTCTGGGGAATCCAGAGTTTCAAACCATTTCTGCTGCCTTCCGAGTCTCCATGGTCATGTTCCGTTCTGATATATAAGTGTTTGCCTATAATATTGCAATCTGGGTATGCTTCGGGATCCTCTCCTATTTTCTCCTTTTACAACCCTATAGGCTTCTTCATCAAAGCTTGAGGATTCCAGGTCAACTTCTGGCCCATAGTTTTCGATGGCTGCCACTTCATCATTAAACATACGTGACAGCGCATCTGGCACAACATGTTCCTTGCCTTTTCGGTGGCTAATGTTAAATTTATGTCCCTGTAAATTCATCGCCCACCTCGCTAAGCGCCCTTTTAAGTTTGATTGCCTCATCAGCCACGACAAGCTAGAGTGGTCAGTCACTACTTCGAATTCCTGTAATTCGAGGTAACATCGGAATCGTTCAATGCCCAAGATGACTGCCAAACACTCTCTTTCTGTCACGCTGTAATTTCTTTGTGCCGAATTAAGTTTTTTCGACATATATGCTACTGGTCTCTCTTCGTTTAGGTCATTCATTTGCACCAGCACCGCGCCCACACCATAGTCGCTGGCATCGCAATGCAAATAAAATTTCCGATTAAAATCGGGATTTTGCAAGACTGGTGCCGAAGTAAGAGCGCTTTTGAGCTGATCAAACGCAGTTTGTGCTTCTTCTGTCCAGCAAAACTTTTTTCTTGCCTGAGAGCAAATTTGTAATCGGAGTGGTTAATTCGGCGAAGTTAGCTATAAATCGTCTATACCAACCCGCTAGTCCCAAAAATCCTCTAACTTGTTTTATAGATTTCGGCGCAGGCCAATTGACTATCGATTCAATTTTTCCAGGGTCTGTTGCAATGCCTCCTTTTCCGATAATGAACCCTAGATATTTCACTTCGGTCACACAAAAACTGCTCTTTTCAATATTCAATGTTAAATTCGCTTTTCTAAATTGATCAGCCAAGCGCAGCAGTACTGTAAGATGTGCATCGAAAGCTGCCGATACGACACAGAGATCGTCTAAGTAACCAAAGCAGCAATATTTCAATTCGGGAGGAATCACCTCGTCCATGAGACGGCTCATCGTTTGGGGAGCGTTGCACAGCCCGAAAGGCATTACCCGAAATTGGTATAATGGCCTCCCGGGTACTGTGAACGCTGTTATCGGTCGAGATGCGTCCGATAATGGCACTTGCCAATAAGCATCTTTCAGATCAATTTTGCTAATCAGATTGGCTTGCGGTAATCGTGCGAATATGCCTTCGATGCTCGGTAAAGGATATGCATCTTTTTTGGTGCAATCATTCACCTTACGAGCATCCAGACATAAACGTACTTTCCCTGGCTTCACTACCAGACGCATTGGCGAGCTCCATGCGCTACTGGATTTTTCAATGACTCCTAATTCGATCATACGATCAATCTCCTCAAACATCAGCTTCTCGACAGCCGGAGATACCGGATAAAATCGTTGTTTTATTGGAGTGGCGTCTCCAACTTCGATTTTGTGTTCAAGAAGTGATGTTTTCCCTAGACCCTGCTTAGCAAATGATGGAAATAAAGATTTCACGGCTTCTAATTGCTGTTTTTGTCGCGAATCTAGTGGGTAAGCGTTTGTATCTGCTTCTTCCTCTTTAGAATCCTCCAACTCTAACGAGGAGATCAATCCTGGGGCCAAATTGAATTCTCTCCAAAAATCGATGCCTAGAATGAGATTTTTCTCAATTGACGGAATTACAAAGAGTTTTAAAAGTGTCTCTTTGTCCTTATATGCCACAAGCGCTGAGAGAAAACCTAGCACTTCGTGCGATCTGCCGTTTTTACTTTTGAATTGATTTTTTTGAATTCTGCCCTTTTTTCCCAATCGTTTTGCGCCAAAGTTGACCCCACGCAACTAATATTTGCCCCTGTGTCCAATAACCCTTCTTCGGTTACTCCTAAAAAGGAAACCTTAGCGTAAAAACGCCCATCGCTTTCTCTATTTATTATTGAGGACACCAGAAGTCGTTTAGTCAACCTTACGGCTTTCCAAAATTTTCGCAAGCGCTTCGTAGATCGTTTTGGCTTAGTACCCGCATCATTTCCAAATATTCTTTCCCTAACTTTTTCATAATTTGCGAGCCTTGCTTCATAAGGTTGTGTATGCAGGCTTATTGTATTTTTATTTTGAGCACATTTTTCTAATGACATGTCCGGTAAAAGCATAGCTCTGGTCAGATTTTCTGAGCTAGCCGGTAAATCAGGTAAATTTGGATTTAGTGTTGCTTCGGGGCCGTTCGTGTCTGACTCACGAATGGTCCCTTGGCTTTTTCCGCTCTCTTTGCCAAACAGTTGGGGCATTGCGGCTTGTAAATGTTCTTTGCCCCGCAACCATAGCAGAAAACTTTGCGATTTTCCAAACATATATCCCAACCATGACCCTCACCGTCACAATTCCAAAATCGATAAATTTTGATCGGTGCTTGGATTGCGTCGAGATCGCCCAAATTAGGATCTGTGTCTTGTGCACCATTTTCATCTTCCAAAGCTGCCACGTTTCTTCGGCTGAACACCGGATTAGGTGCTGGCTTTGTGAACCGCCGAGTCGCGACTTTACCTAGCAAATTTTCGCGCATTTGCACCAGCTTTCGCAAGTGTGCAATCGAACGAATTTGCACATAAAGCAATTCGTGTCGTATCTCGGGCAGTAAATTCCTTGTCAACATCTCAATGAGCTGCTGCTCTGGAATAGATGTTGACATTCGAGAAGCTAGGAGCATGACATCGTCATAAAATACCTCAAATGTCTCCCCCTGTTTCTGTTTGCGTGCTCTAATCTCTTCTAATATGTCGGTGTCGTTTCGGTAGTCTGTGTATTGCTCTTTTAAAGCCGCTCCAAACTCCCTCCAATTTATTTGAGGATTTTCTTTCCGATACCTCCAATACCACTCTCTAGCTTTCCCTACTAGTAAAATATGTAGATTTTTGCAGACTGAATCTAAATCGTTGTTCAGACAGTCTTTGGTTAACGTGGCTACTCGATATAGGAATTCTTCTACGGTGACTCCTTTTGCCGACCCATCAAACTTGAGATTTCAGCTATGGATGAGCTAAGTAATCTTCTCCGGGTTTATTGTCGTGCTGTACCGAGAGCTACTTGACTGCTGACTCGACTCGTTAAAAATCAGATTTTGTCGGCTCACTTCGGGCGAAACTTGCCTGAGACTGAGGTTGGCTAGTTGTCTGGCCACAATACTTTCTAGTTGTGCCCCTAGACGCTCATAATCGATGTTTGGAGACGATGTTCGATTTGCTCTAGTATTTGAGCTTCCCCCCGCCGTGTTTGCCTAACTTCTGAGTTTACTGCGCCCCGTTTCGGTCTTCCGGGGCCTTTAACATTTCTGGGTTGTTGGTTACCCTCTACCGATTCTCCCACTTGAGGCATTTTTTATACCTTGTGTTGTGAGGATGTGTTTTGGGCACAGCTCCCTCGTTTTGAGCCTCTAGCACCATTTGTTGTTGCCTCGCAGCGGCCGATGTCGATGGTTCTAACCCCAAATTCATATCTGTCGTTTGTGATAACTCTGACCTAGGCAGCTCTTTTAAATCCGTTACTTGTAGCGTTTTCTGGAACGTTTGACAGACTTTAAACTGTCTTACCCAGTCAGAAATGCAAGCTTCATGGAAGCTGTGCTGACATGGTGTAATTAACACTCTTTCTGCTGAGCCGGATTCCCATAATGGCTCTACGCAAATTTCGCATTTTAACACTTGACGGTCATTAAATTGATTTCTTCCAGTTGACTCTAGGGTAACGAAGGTTGTGTGCTTTACCCCGCAGTTGAGATAGTGGTGAAGAAGTTAAGAAAGAGTAAGAAATATAGTGAAAAGAAAAACAGTCAAGTCTCAAGAGTCGCTCATATACTCGAGGATAATATTTTGCTATGCCAAATATTATATTTCCAGGAGTCCATTTTCCGTCAACGCTTTTCCATTGCCTTGCTGTATTTGGTTTCTATTATTATTTTATGCCGAGTCTTAGATTCAGTGGTCGATGCTCTAGCTCTTTTATGAGGGAAGAAACACAAAATAAAAATAAAAGAATCTTTGCCACTATGTCTTGGGACAGAAAATAGATATGAGAAAAGAAAAGTAAAAGAACAAAACAAAAAGAAGAAGTGATAGAATTTACGAGAAGAGAAAGCAAGAAAAGAACCACTACCCTTCTACGGGGCGCACTTCGGGGACACTACTGGTGTTGGTGTAGGTCCCGCGTCTTTACCCACCCTACCTATGAGTCCTTTTTTCGCAGTAATTTGAAGAACTCCCTGACCTAACATTACCCTTTCATCAACCTTCAGAAATCATTATTAAATTTGTTTAGTTTTCCATGTTAAACTTCATATAATTCTTCATTTATTTCTTATAAAATATATACATATTAAATTCCTAACCGTTTTCATGTTTATTAATAAGTATTCATATGATCCTAATAATTTAATATCTTAATAATGTAATAAAGAAAAGAATAAAATTTTTTCTAAACCTATGCGAATATCTTATTAATATAAACCTAATATACAAATAAACATTATTTTCAAGATTGCGACGCTAACTAACTATTCGATAAACTCCAAAAAAACCTATCGATCTAGTCGCATCTCAATGTGTTTACAATTTAGAAGACGGCAATTATCGCATTTAATTTTCGTAACTCAAATATTCGCGCGGCGCAAGCTAAATTTTATCGGGTGTGATTTTGTGTGTAGTGCCAGTGGATATCCAGTTTATACCGACATAACAGATAAGTACCTATGTTGCATTTTGCGGGAACAGCTGTTTTTCGGGTCGATAACCAGTTATCGATGAATACAGCTGCCCTGGTACCACACATCTGCCGACAAAGCAAGCAGTGCAGTTTGAGGTCTCTCTTAAGGGCCAGATCGGTCAGCGAACCCCGTTTACCGTTTGGGCTGATGCACAGTTTAAATTGTCGGTTAGATACCCGAGATCCCAGGCATATGACCGCCAAGCAGATTTTCAAGAGCAGTTCTTATTCAAAATCGAGAGTCGAGGCGGTCAGACCTACCTTCCCGCGAATTGTTCGTTAAAACAAAAAGTGCGTGTAATTAAAATAATTGAATATTTTTCTTGAATAAAATCATAATAATTTTTATGTGTGTGCAGCAAGAACTGAACCTGGAAACGGAACGAGACTGTGTGCAGCCAAAATTTGAACCCAATTAAATTAAACGGAACGACACCAATTCCACATCGTCGCCCTGGTGAGTCCATTCCATGCGGAGAGCCGCCAGGGGATTATACGCCGTCCGGCATAACATTCCGTCCATTTCCGCCACCATATTAAGTCCGGCTGCCATGGACAACATGTATGTTAATTAGAATTAGATCACATTGTCTTAAATTATTTATTATTAAACTTAGGATAAAATTTGTATAATATTCTGTTCTAAAAGTTAGTGTCCGTGAAAGCCCTTGCTTTCTTCTGTCCCCCTTTTATTTTTTCCGCTCCTTAGAGAGTGAGTGCCCCATCAGTCAATAGAGCTCTGAGGGGTAGGGCGGGGGTTTGCGACCAATGAGCCGGCTCCATGGACAACATGTATGTTAATTAGAATTAGATCACATTGTCTTGAATTATTTATTATTAAACTTAGGATAAAATTTGTATAATATTCTGTTTAAAAAGCTTAGTGTCCGTAAAAGCCCTTGCTTTGCTTCTGTCCCCTTTTATTTTTTCCGCTCCTTAAGAGAGTGAGTGCCCCATCAGTCAATAGAGCTCTGTAGGCAGGTAGGGCTAGAGAAGAAGAAAGGGAGCGTATGAGTATATAGCCAAAAAAAAATATGTTAGATTATAAAATTACCAAATAAATTTGTACAGCACGCATAAAAATGAACGTTTGCTAAGCGTTAATTATTGGGGGGGATGAAACGTTCTTAGCTGGCCAGGAGGGGCTCCACGACATGGGTGATACTCTGAAACCCTGAACAGGAGTACCACATGGTTGGGTGGGTGCGCAGTGGCCGTAGGCCACCTAAAGTTGTTGTTGTTCTTAAATTTTCGTCCCTTTGTAGTATCTGTAATTAAGATTTGACATCGTTAAATATGTGTTCATGTATTTAATGTTTGTTAAGTTTTACTTACATGTTGGTGTTGTGAGACGTTTTTGTATAAAATCGAAACGATTATTGTGCGGATTGCAGGGCAAAGGGAAAAACTCCTCCCCAAGTGCAGCTGAGCTAGCCGGCACAGCCCTATCGGAGAACAAGCAGTCCGTAACAATATGGCGCCCAATTTATATCTGATATATGTAGAAAAACCGCTACCAGGAACCGCACATATTGTGTTACAATATGGCGCTTCATTTCTACAAGTCGATGAGTGGACATATGGAGACGCCTCGCGGTAGATCTCCTCTTGTGACTCAGTCTATGATGAACTGCGGCACGTTGGAAGTAAAGGACTTCACGTTTGCGCAGGGAACCGTAGACTGGGAATCAAAAGAGAATAGATGTATTTTGATGTTGAGGGATGTTGCCAGGCAATATGCGAGTCATGTCGGGAAGACATTGTGCCGCGTGCTTGCGCTGGGCCATGCCCAACATCCAAATGTTTAACATATATGTATATATATGTGACTTAATGTAACTTTATGTTTAACGTAGTAGATCGTCCCTTTTCGCTGGGTGTCTGAGTCCTTAAGTCCGGCCAATGTGGCTTTAATGAGGGAAAGGTGACCCGTTAATGCCTAGGGCTACACGCGCTGCACCTCCTCACGGGTCAAGGCAACACACATCCAGTGAAAGAGGAACTGATCGAACACCAGCCGCGTCCTTAACTGGCAACTGTCGACCAGCGCGACAGTTTGATCAGTTGACGAACGGCGAGTGTGTTTTCTCCTCATTGTGCAGCAACAATTATAGAAGCGCAGAGTCGATGATAGAGTCCACCGGCAAAAAGTCGTTTCATTCCCCCTGTTTTTGTTGATGAAGTTCTAGAAAAGAAAAGGAAATTTTGATATACATAAAACATACATTTTGCTTATTTATACATATATTATTTATTATATTATAGTTTAAGACCTATATATATATACATACATACATTTACATTTATACACAAACCTTAATACTTCCGCATACACACACATATAAATTATTATTTAATGATTATTAAAATATAAATGCACGGCCCTTATTTGTCGAGTCACCACTGAAATATAAAATAAGGAAAGAAAACAAAAGATATATTAAAATGACTGACGAGAAATCTGCTGGCGGTCATTACCTTCGGTCGAGGGGGGGGGGACCAGAGTCGCAGCAGCCAGAGTGGTCCAGTGATGGAGAGGGCGCAGGTGCTCCACAGATGCCGATGGCGATGGGCAGCCTGGCAAGAACTCCAACACAAAGAAATAGCCAAGTCCATGGGAAATTTCATTCACAACAGGATGAAAAGACAGCCGAAATAGGTCCAGAGCAGGAACGCGCAGCGCGGAATACTGAATGGGAATTTCCAACAAGAAAGTTAGAAACATCCGAAAAATCTGCCGTAAATGCAGCAATTGCGCAGGCGGCGCATACTTACCGGAAATCCCAAGATGCAGACATTGGACAGAGCCTGAAGGACGAAATGCGTCAGGGCTTCATGGAGATGATAACGCTGATCAACGAAGTATTGAAGCCCGCTACGGACGCCCGACGTGATCCGGAAAAGGAGCAGTTGGCAACACGTCAACCGGATGGCACTTCGAGAAGGCAGCAGCAAGAAGGAGAGGAATTGCCAGTCCATCGTGGAGCTATTCCGAAACAGAGCGTGCGCCGAGACATCCGAGTACCGATGCCACCTCCTAGAATGGCGTTGGAGGAGTCGTGTAGCCCGGAGGAGTGGCCGCTGGTGCAGCCCAACTAGGCGAGGAGAAGCCTACGCATATCGCGACGACGGACCGGGATACGTCAACATCCATCAACATGGCCAGTATGCGAAAGTGGAACGCTGGGGAGTGTCATTCAGTGGAGAGGACCAATATAGCAGCGTAGAGGACTTTATATTCCGCTTGGAGTTCCTCCAAAGGCAGTACAGCTGTCCCTGATCAGAAGTATTGCGCTCTTTCCATGCGTATAATAAAAAGGCTTTAGGGAAAACATTGCTCGCTTCGTATACGCAATGGATATACTCACTGTGGATGAGCTTCGCGACGAGAGCAGAGAAGTGGAACGCAACTTCGGTCGCCGAGGACGTGCAGCGAATGTACAACCGCCGGCATTTTCAAATTTTAAGCCTCGCGTACATGAAGTGAGTGAAACTGTTTCACCCGAGGAAACGCCAACCCAGGAAGTGGAGGAGCTTCGCAAGTGGCCACCCAAGAGACCAGAGCGGACGGGATGTTGGAATTGCGGAACAGCCGGCCATGTCTTCCGCGCCTGCGAGTTGGCAGAGAGGCGACTGTTCTGCTATCGGTGCGGAAAGCCTGGTACGGTGTCTCCTAAATGTCCGGATTGTGCGGGAAACGACCGAAGGGGTGCATCACGGGCGGGAGAGGCACGCCCGAAATAATATCCCGCGAAGATTGTTCACCTTTAGAATTAAGACACTTAATTGTACAAAATAATAATAATAATAATGTAAAAATTCAAAAAGAAGGCATACGCACGGTGTTGTCACTGGAGGAGAGGATGCGTCGATACACGGAAGCCAGGAGTAGGATATTTCAAGAACACCAGCTAGCCGGCATGAGACACATTTCCATAAGAATCAACAAGGCGAGACTACGCTTCAGGCAGCGGCGAGAAAGGCGTCGGGAGGTGGCAGCTGCCGTATCACGAAACGACGCAAACGATCCCAGACCTTTTGCGGAAATAACAGTCCACGGCGAACGCATCATTGGCCTCCTTGACACCGGAGCGTCCATAAGTCCACTAGGTCACGGCAGCCGCGAACTGATGGAAAAATTAGGGATCCCGATCGGTCGCTACTTTTCCAAAGTGCGAACAGCAGCAGGAGAGGATCGATCCATCATTGGTCGTACAGAGTTGCCTGTAAAATACAACGGACAGATGAAAACCGTAATTTTTTACATCTGTCCATATTTGGAACAGAAGGCATACTTTGGGGTCGATATCTGGCGTGCATTCCAACTCGCTCCGGAAGTTGTCGGCCAAGATAGGGAAACGACAACGGATAACGCCGCGGCAGAAATCCAGGCTCGCGACATGGCACACTACGCCGAGGACAACACCGACGAACAAAACCCAGACCCCGAGAGATGGAGTTTTAAGACCGGCCATACCCAATGTCACCAGCCCGGCAGGCCATTCTGGAAGAAGAAATCGACAAGATGTTGGAGCTCGGAGTCATAGAATGTAGCAAAAGCCCATGGAGCAATCGCACGACCGTGGTGGCGAAGTCTGGAAAAAATAGGTTTTGTTTAGATGCGTGGCAACTGAACGCCATCACTATTAAGGACGCTTACCCGCTACCCAGCGTCGAGGGAATCCTTTCCAGACTGGACCAAACCACGTATATCTCCAGCGTCGATCTAAAAATTCGCCTTCTGGCAAATTGAACTGGAGGAAAAATCCCGAGAGCTTACAGCATTCACTGTTCCAGGCCGGCCGTTGTACCAATTTCGCGTAATGCCATTTGGATTGTGCAATGCGGCGCAACGACTAGTGAGACTCATGGATCGAGTGATTCCGACGGAAATCAGATCCAACGTCTTCGTCTATCTGGACGACTTACTCATCCTCGCGCCAGACTTTGCGACACACATGGCCTATTTGAGCAAAGTAGCACAGTGCCTGAAAGAAGCAGGTTTAACAATTGGCTTGCAAAAATCGAATTTTTGTTTTAAGTCATTAAAATACCTGGGCTTTGTGGTAGGTGGAGGGCTTCTGCAGATGGATCCAGACCGAGTCGAAGCGATAAAAAAGATCCCAAATCCTAGAAACATGAAGGAGGTCCGAGCATTCCTGGGGATAAATGGATGGTACCGTCGTTTTATAAGAAATTTCGCAACGCTGGCAACGCCACTGACAGAGAGCCTAAAAAAGACAAACAAACGATTTACATTAGGAACAGAGGCAGAGATGACAGTACAGAAATTGAAGAAAGCACTGACCACGGCACCAGTGCTGGTGCACGCGGATTTCAGACGACACTTTTATGTCCAGTGCGATGCGTCACACATGGGAGTTGGAGCGGTGCTTTTTCAGCGGAACGAAGAAGGTCAGGAGCAGCCGATTGCCTTTTTTTCGGCAAAAATGAACAAACACCAGATCAATTAAACAGTGACCGAAAAGGAGTGTCTGGCGGCCATTCTGGCCATCCGCAAGTTCAGGCCGTACATCGAAGGGATGCCGTTCACATGCATAACGGATCATGCGAGTCTGAAGTGGCTGATGAATATGAAAGATACGGATACGACTTCGCAATCGAACACCGCAAAGGCAGCGAGAACGTGGTAGCCGATACCTTGTCGCGTAGCGTAGAAGAGGTCCACATAGATCCCGCCGATCACGGCGTTCGGTGCGGAGGAGTATCAAGAGCTGGTGCGAGAGGCAAATACTAACAAACAGCATCTCCCAGACTTGAAGGTCGAAGACGGTCTACTCTTCAAGCGGATGCAACAGCAAGCGTTGAGCGAGGAAGTAGAAGCCTCAGAATGGAAGCTGTGGATTCCAGCAGCCCTGGCGCACGCGCTGATCACGCAAGCGCATACACACCCAACCGCGTCCCACGGAGGACAAGCGAAGACCTTGGAGCTGCTGCGTCGTCAGTTTTACTGGCCGGGAATGGCCGTGCAAGTACGCGACTTCGTGCGCAAGTGCCAAATATGCAAGGAAGCTAAATCACCGAATTACCGCATGCAAGTGGGCATTGGGAAAAGGACTGACACGGAAAGGCCGTTCCAGAAGATATTCATAGACTTCCTGGGAAAATATCCACGGTCGAGAAAGGGACACGCGTGGATCTTCATTGTGGTAGATCATTTCTCTAAATATACTTTCCTGAAGGCAATGCGAGAGGCATCTGCGGCCCACGTGATTGACTTCCTGGTCAACGAAGTCTTCTTCAAATTCGGAGTACCGGAAACCATTCACTCTGACAACGGCAAACAATTTACGTCAAAAATTTTTGAAGAGATGGTGGTCTTTTTGGAATCAATCACCAAAAAACTCCAATATACTCACCTTCCAGTAATGCCGCAGAGAGAGTAAATCGCACTGTGTTGACAGCTATCCGCAGTTTTTTGCAAGAGGACCATAGGGAGTGGAACACACACCTACCCGAAATCGAGGTCGCGATACGGAATGCTATCCACGAGGCTACAGGACAAACGCCGTTCTTCACCGTATTCGGCCACCATTTATACCTTAACGGTGGCTGCTATAAATTGGCTCGGAAACTAAAATCGATGTGCGACCATGAGATGGATGGTATGGAACAAAAGGACAAACCCACCATCATCCGAGCTCGAGTACGTGACAGACTTAATGACGCGTACGAATTAAGCAAACAGAGGTACGACCAGAGAGCCCGAAGTTTCCATGCCATCCCCGGGCAAGAAGTTTATCGGCGAAACTTTGTCCTAAGCGATTTTTCCAAAAATTTCAACGCGAAATTCGCGAGGAAATTTTTGAGGGGCCAGAGTGGTGCAAGCTGTCGGAAACAATGCATATCTGCTTGAAGACATGCAATCCGGACGTGATTGCTGCTCGCCGGATTTTCCAAACCAGCTCCTGAAAAGAAAAGAAGGGAAACACAAAAACACCAACAACAACCAATAATAATACAATTTTCGCATTTACCGGCAAAGCCTTTTACGGCGGCTACTGGAAGATCGTGGGGTCCTGCGTATGGCGCCTGTTGGACTGCGTGTGAGGGAAATGTGCCGGCTCCAGAAAACTGCGAGTCCAGTGAAAATGCCCCAATTATTTCGTCGCTCTGCGGAATTGTTTGCGCCACTCGAAACATTGGGTGCTGTTGCATTTTGCGGGAACAGATGATTTTTCGGGTCGATAACCAGTTATCGATGAATACAGCTGCCCTGGTACCACACATCTGCCGACAAAGCAAGCAGTGCAGTTTGAGGTCTCTCTTAAGGGCCAGATCGGTCAGCGAACCCCGTTTACCGTTTGGACTGATGCACAGTTTAAATTGTCGGTTAGATACCCAAGATCCCAGGCATATGACCGCCAAGCAGATTTTCAAGGGCAGTTCTTATTCAAAATCGAGAGACGAGGCGGTCAGACCTACCTTCCAGCGAATTGTTCGTTAACACAAAAAGTGCGTGTAATTAAAATAATTGAATATTTTTCTTGAATAAAATCATAATAATTTTTATGTGTGTGCAGCAAGAACTGAACCTGGAAACGGAACGAGACTGTGTGCAGCCAAAATTTGAACCCAATTAAATTAAACGGAACGACACCAATTCCACATCGTCGCCCTGGTGAGTCCATTCCATGCGGAGAGCCGCCAGGGGATTATACGCCGTCCGGCATAACATTCCGTCCATTTCCGCCACCATATTAAGTCCGGCTGCCATGGACAACATGTATGTTAATTAGAATTAGATCACATTGTCTTAAATTATTTATTATTAAACTTAGGATAAAATTTGTATAATATTCTGTTCTAAAAGTTAGTGTCCGTGAAAGCCCTTGCTTTCTTCTGTCCCCTTTTATTTTTTCCGCTCCTTAGAGAGTGAGTGCCCCATCAGTCAATAGAGCTCTGTAGGCAGGTAGGGCTAGAGAAGAAGAAAGGGAGGGTATGAGTATATAGTCAAAAACAAAAAAAATGTTAGATTATAAAATTACCAAATAAATTTGTACAGCACGCATAAAAATGAACGTTTGCTAAGCGTTAATTATTGGGGGGGATGAAACGTTCTTAGCTGGCCAGGAGGGGCTCCACGACATGGGTGATACTCTGAAACCCTGAACAGGAGTACCACATGGTTGGGTGGGTGCGCAGTGGCCGTAGGCCACCTAAAGTTGTTGTTGTTCTTAAATTTTCGTCCCTTTGTAGTATCTGTAATTAAGATTTGACATCGTTAAATATGTGTTCATGTATTTAATGTTTGTTGTTTTTACTTACTTGTTGGTGTTGTGAGACGTCTTTGTATAAAATCGAAACTCATCGATTATTGAGCGGATTGCAGGGCAAAGGGAAAAACTCCTCCCCAAGTGCAGCTGAGCTAGCCGGCACAGCCCTATCGGAGAACAAGCAGTCCGTAACACCTAGACAATTTAATCGTAATTAGAAAAAGGTCTTAATATGCCATGATCAGTGCCATACAAACAGCTGTTTTGTGTTTACCCTTGTTGTTTTGATTTGTGGTATCAACAATAAAAATGTTTATTGCTTGCTTAGTTTTCTGTAGTTTTCTTTTTATATATATATATGCTTTTTTTTTGTATTATTTTTTTTTTTGTTTAAAAGGTTGTGCAATTTCCTCGTAAATGGTATAGTAATAAAAATATAAAACAAGTGTACACTTACCCCCAGTTCTCCGTTGGGCCCAATAGATCGTTGGTTGCTAAATGTTTGTTTAAAGTTTATCTTATTTTATACACTTACATACATCAGAGGCAGAAAATAAAGCAAGATTCGAAAAAATAACAAAAAAAAAAATGGCAACTAAGACAGTTTTCCTTTCCCTAGTATGACATTAACACACTATTCTAATTTAATTTGCCTAGTCTAACATCACACTGATTTATTTTACTCTTTCGGAATTTAGTTAATCGCCGCAAAAATAACAAGTATAACGCACAAATAGTTGGCTGCCAAATTGTTGCCAGAACTGCAACTGGAACGATCGCCAAACTGCTGCAAAACTCCCGCAAGCTGCACACTGCCGTAAGCTGCTGTAAAACTGCCGTAAGCTGCACACTGCCGTCAGCTGCTGCAATGGTGAGTTTTCTTTGCTTCGTTTCTTTTTTTTGTTCTAAACTGATTTTCTTTTTGCTTTTTTTTTTGTTTTTTAAATAGATTTCCCTGTCAAACAGATTGTCTTTGCCTGGGCCTTCGGTGTATATAATTATGTGTCTGGTATTTTCTCAATAAGTGAGCCTTCATGAGTTAATTTTCTTTGATTTTTTTTACATATGGTGAATTTTTGTCCTCATCGCTCTTCTTTCTTTATTTCCAGAGTTCGCAGATCATGCCCCGTTGCAGAACTCCGCGCCCTCTAGCACTAGGCTGCTAGCGCGCCAACGCTGCTTTGCCCGAAATGCTGTTGCAGGTAAATTGACACTGCGCCTCGCTGGAGTGGACAAATAGAGAAATATAAAAAAATATAAAATATATAGATAAATAAATAGAGCAAATAGAGAAGGGTAGCAGCATTTATAGACCAGGCTCTCTGCAAAGAAGAGCTTTTTCTGTGATTCAGCACCTACAATTCGAATTGGCTGATGCTGGTTTGAAACTAGGGGATCAATTCGCACGGCAACAGCAAACATCATCGAACATGTTCGAAGCAACAAGTTTGCTAAGTGTGAGGAATCTGTAAGAAAAAAATCAATTAATTAGTAAAATAATTAATGCAACTTTGCATACTTACGGGGATTATGATAGAATTATGAGGTATCCTTAATGTTGTCTCGTCAGTGTTGGAACTTGTCGGAAAAAGTGTTAGTGACCAAGAAAATACAAATTTTTGAATTTTCCCATACAGCCCGAGGCGCAGTGTCAATTTACCTGCAACAGCATTTCGGGCAAAGCAGCGTTGGCGCGCTAGCAGCCTAGTGCTAGAGGGCGCGGAGTTCTGCAACGGGGCATGATCTGCGAACTCTGGAAATAAAGAAAGAAGAGCGATGAGGACAAAAATTCACCATATGTAAAAAAATCAAAGAAAATTAACTCATGAAGGCTCACTTATTGAGAAAATACCAGACACATAAAAAAAAAAAAAAAAATGTATATACACCGAAGGCCCAGGCAAAGACAATCTGTTTGACAGGGAAATCTATTTAAAAAAAAAAAAAAAAAGCAAAAAGAAAATCAGTTTAGAACAAAAAAAAGAAACGAAGCAAAGAAAACTCACCATTGCAGCAGCTTACGGCAGTGTGCAGCTTACGGCAGTTTTACAGCAGCTTACGGCAGTGTGCAGCTTGCGGGAGTTTTGCAGCAGTTTGGCGATCGTTCCAGTTGCAGTTCTGGCAACAATTTGACAGCCAACTATTTGTGCGTTATACTTGTTATTTTTGCGGCGATTAACTAAATTCCGAAAGAGTAAAATAAATCAGTGTGATGTTAGACTAGGCAAATTAAATTAGAATAGTGTGTTAATGTCATACTAGGGAAAGGAAAACTGTCTTAGTTGCCATTTTTTTTTTTGTTATTTTTTCGAATCTTGCTTTATTTTCTGCCTCTGATGTATGTAAGTGTATAAAATAAGATAAACTTTAAACAAACATTTAGCAACCAACGATCTATTGGACCCAACGGAGAACTGGGGGTAAGTGTACACTTGTTTTATATTTATTACTATACCATTTACGAGGAAATTGCACAACCTTTAAACAAAAAAAAAAATAATACAAAAAAAAAGCATATATATATATAAAAAGAAAACTACAGAAAACTAAGCAAGCAGAAAACATTTTTATTGTTGATACCACAAATCAAAACAACAAGGGTAAACACAAAACAGCTGTTTGTATGGCACTGATCATGGCATATTAAGACCTTTTTCTAATTACGATTAAATTGTCTAGGTGTTACGGACTGCTTGTTCTCCGATAGGGCTGTGCCGGCTAGCTCAGCTGCACTTGGGGAGGAGTTTTTCCCTTTGCCCTGCAATCCGCTCAATAATCGATGAGTTTCGATTTTATACAAAGACGTCTCACAACACCAACAAGTAAGTAAAAACAACAAACATTAAATACATGAACACATATTTAACGATGTCAAATCTTAATTACAGATACTACAAAGGGACGAAAATTTAAGAACAACAACAACTTTAGGTGGCCTACGGCCACTGCGCACCCACCCAACCATGTGGTACTCCTGTTCAGGGTTTCAGAGTATCACCCATGTCGTGGAGCCCCTCCTGGCCAGCTAAGAACGTTTCATCCCCCCCAATAATTAACGCTTAGCAAACGTTCATTTTTATGCGTGCTGTACAAATTTATTTGGTAATTTTATAATCTAACATTTTTTTGTTTTTGACTATATACTCATACCCTCCCTTTCTTCTTCTCTAGCCCTACCTGCCTACAGAGCTCTATTGACTGATGGGGCACTCACTCTCTAAGGAGCGGAAAAAATAAAAGGGGACAGAAGAAAGCAAGGGCTTTCACGGACACTAACTTTTAGAACAGAATATTATACAAATTTTATCCTAAGTTTAATAATAAATAATTTAAGACAATGTGATCTAATTCTAATTAACATACATGTTGTCCATGGCAGCCGGACTTAATATGGTGGCGGAAATGGACGGAATGTTATGCCGGACGGCGTACAATCCCCTGGCGGCTCTCCGCATGGAATGGACTCACCAGGGCGACGATGTGGAATTGGTGTCGTTCCGTTTAATTTAATTGGGTTCAAATTTTGGCTGCACACAGTCTCGTTCCGTTTCCAGGTTCAGTTCTTGCTGCACACACATAAAAATTATTATGATTTTATTCAAGAAAAATATTCAATTATTTTAATTACACGCACTTTTTGTGTTAACGAACAATTCGCGGGAAGGTAGGTCTGACCGCCTCGACTCTCGATTTTGAATAAGAACTGCCCTTGAAAATCTGCTTGGCGGTCATATGCCTGGGATCTTGGGTATCTAACCGACAATTTAAACTGTGCATCAGTCCAAACGGTAAACGGGGTTCGCTGACCGATCTGGCCCTTAAGAGAGACCTCAAACTGCACTGCTTGCTTTGTCGGCAGATGTGTGGTACCAGGGCAGCTGTATTCATCGATAACTGGTTATCGACCCGAAAAACAGCTGTTCCCGCAAAATGCAACAGCACCCAATGTTTCGAGTGGCGCAAACAATTCCGCAGAGCGACGAAATAATTGGGGCATTTTCACTGGACTCTGAGTTTTCTGGAGCCGGCACATTTCCCTCACACGCAGTCCAACAGGCGCCATACGCAGGACCCCACGATCTTCCAGTAGCCGCCGTAAAAGGCTTTGCCGGTAAATGCGAAAATTGTATTATTATTGGTTGTTGTTGGTGTTTTTGTGTTTCCCTTCTTTTCTTTTCAGGAGCTGGTTTGGAAAATCCGGCGAGCAGCAATCACGTCCGGATATCTTTCGCGTGATACACGCACAGGCGTCTTCCTTGCATATCTTCAAGCAGATATGCATTGTTTCCGACAGCTTGCACCACTCTGGCCCTCAAAAATTTCCTCGCGAATTTCGCGTTGAAATTTTTGGAAAAATCGCTTAGGACAAAGTTTCGCCGATAAACTTCTTGCCCGGGGATGGCATGGAAACTTCGGGCTCTCTGGTCGTACCTCTGTTTGCTTAATTCGTACGCGTCATTAAGTCTGTCACGTACTCGAGCTCGGATGATGGTGGGTTTGTCCTTTTGTTCCATACCATCCATCTCATGGTCGCACATCGATTTTAGTTTCCGAGCCAATTTATAGCAGCCACCGTTAAGGTATAAATGGTGGCCGAATACGGTGAAGAACGGCGTTTGTCCTGTAGCCTCGTGGATAGCATTCCGTATCGCAACCTCGATTTCGGGTAGGTGTGTGTTCCACTCCCTATGGTCCTCTTGCAAAAAACTGCGGATAGCTGTCAACACAGTGCGATTTACTCTCTCTGCGGCATTACTGGAAGGTGAGTATATTGGAGTTTTTTGGTGATTGATTCCAAAATGACCGACCATCTCTTCAAAAATTTTTGACGTAAATTGTTTGCCGTTGTCAGAGTGAATGGTTTCCGGTACTCCGAATTTGAAGAAGACTTCGTTGACCAGGAAGTCAATCACGTGGGCCGCAGATGCCTCTCGCATTGCCTTCAGGAAAGTATATTTAGAGAAATGATCTACCACAATGAAGATCCACGCGTGTCCCTTTCTCGACCGTGGATATTTTCCCAGGAAGTCTATGAATATCTTCTGGAACGGCCTTTCCGTGTCAGTCCTTTTCCCAATGCCCACTTGCATGCGGTAATTCGGTGATTTAGCTTCCTTGCATATTTGGCACTTGCGCACGAAGTCGCGTACTTGCACGGCCATTCCCGGCCAGTAAAACTGACGACGCAGCAGCTCCAAGGTCTTCGCTTGTCCTCCGTGGGACGCGGTTGGGTGTGTATGCGCTTGCGTGATCAGCGCGTGCGCCAGGGCTGCTGGAATCCACAGCTTCCATTCTGAGGCTTCTACTTCCTCGCTCAACGCTTGCTGTTGCATCCGCTTGAAGAGTAGACCGTCTTCGACCTTCAAGTCTGGGAGATGCTGTTTGTTAGTATTTGCCTCTCGCACCAGCTCTTGATACTCCTCCGCACCGAACGCCGTGGTCTCGAAACCCAGCAGATCGGCGGGATCTATGTGGACCTCTTCTACGCTACGCGACAAGGTATCGGCTACCACGTTCTCGCTGCCTTTGCGGTGTTCGATTGCGAAGTCGTATCCCTGTAGCTGCAATGACCATCTCGCCAGCCTTCCCGAGAGATCTTTCATATTCATCAGCCACTTCAGACTCGCATGATCCGTTATGCATGTGAACGGCATCCCTTCGATGTACGGCCTGAACTTGCGGATGGCCAGAATGGCCGCCAGACACTCCTTTTCGGTCACTGTTTAATTGATCTGGTGTTTGTTCATTTTTGCCGAAAAAAAGGCAATCGGCTGCTCCTGACCTTCTTCGTTCCGCTGAAAAAGCACCGCTCCAACTCCCATGTGTGACGCATCGCACTGGACATAAAAGTGTCGTCTGAAATCCGCGTGCACCAGCACTGGTGCCGTGGTCAGTGCTTTCTTCAATTGCTGTACTGCCATCTCTGCCTCTGTTCCTAATGTAAATCGTTTGTTTGTCTTTTTTAGGCTCTCTGTCAGTGGCGTTGCCAGCGTTGCGAAATTTCTTATAAAACGACGGTACCATCCATTTATCCCCAGGAATGCTCGGACCTCCTTCATGTTTCTAGGATTTGGGATCTTTTTTATCGCTTCGACTCGGTCTGGATCCATCTGCAGAAGCCCTCCACCTACCACAAAGCCCAGGTATTTTAATGACTTAAAACAAAAATTCGATTTTTGCAAGCCAATTGTTAAACCTGCTTCTTTCAGGCACTGTGCTACTTTGCTCAAATAGGCCATGTGTGTCGCAAAGTCTGGCGCGAGGATGAGTAAGTCGTCCAGATAGACGAAGACGTTGGATCTGATTTCCGTCGGAATCACTCGATCCATGAGTCTCACTAGTCGTTGCGCCGCATTGCACAATCCAAATGGCATTACGCGAAATTGGTACAACGGCCGGCCTGGAACAGTGAATGCTGTAAGCTCTCGGGATTTTTCCTCCAGTTCAATTTGCCAGAAGGCGAATTTTAGATCGACGCTGGAGATATACGTGGTTTGGTCCAGTCTGGAAAGGATTCCCTCGACGCTGGGTAGCGGGTAAGCGTCCTTAATAGTGATGGCGTTCAGTTGCCGCGCATCTAAACAAAACCTATTTTTTCCAGACTTCGCCACCACGGTCGTGCGATTGCTCCATGGGCTTTTGCTACATTCTATGACTCCGAGCTCCAACATCTTGTCGATTTCTTCTTCCACAATGGCCTGCCGGGCTGGTGACATTGGGTATGGCCGGTCTTTAAAAATCTTGGCTCCCTCTACTAGCTCTATTACATGCTTGTCAAGCTCAGTCCGGCCTAGGCCATGTTCTTCGAACGTGAGAAATTGTTTTTGCACACGTTCCAGTTCACGACTCTCCTCTGCAGACAGGCTCCATCTCTCGGGGTCTGGGTTTTGTTCGTCGGTGTTGTCCTCGGCGTAGTGTGCCATGTCGCGAGCCTGGAGTTCTGCCGCGGCGTTATCCGTTGTCGTTTCCCTATCTTGGCCGACAACTTCCGGAGCGAGTTGGAATGCACGCCAGAAATCGACCCCAAAGTATGCCTTCTGTTCCAAATATGGACAGATGTAAAAAATTACGGTTTTCATCTGTCCGTTGTATTTTACAGGCAACTCTGTACGACCAATGATGGATCGATCCTCTCCTGCTGCTGTTCGCACTTTGGAAAAGTAGCGACCGATCGGGATCCCTAATTTTTCCATCAGTTCGCGGCTGCCGTGACCTAGTGGACTTATGGACGCTCCGGTGTCAAGGAGGCCAATGATGCGTTCGCCGTGGACTGTTATTTCCGCAAAAGGTCTGGGATCGTTTGCGTCGTTTCGTGATACGGCAGCTGCCACCTCCCGACGCCTTTCTCGCCGCTGCCTGAAGCGTAGTCTCGCCTTGTTGATTCTTATGGAAATGTGTCTCATGCCGGCTAGCTGATGTTCTTGAAATATCCGCAGCTATGCCTTCTTTTTGAATTTTTACATTATTATTATTATTATTTTGTACAATTAAGTGTCTTAATTCTAAAGGTGAACAATCTTCGCGGGATATTATTTCGGGCGTGCCTCTCCCGCCCGTGATGCACCCCCTTCGGTCGTTTCCCGCACAATCCGGACATTTAGGAGACACCGTACCAGGCTTTCCGCACCGATAGCAGAACAGTCGCCTCTCTGCCAACTCGCAGTCGCGGAAGACATGGCCGGCTGTTCCGCAATTCCAGCATCCCGTCCGCTCTGGTCTCTTGGGTGGCCACTTGCGAAGCTCCTCCACTTCCTGGGTTGGCGTTTCCTCGGGTGAAACAGTTTCACTCACTTCATGTACGCGAGGCTTAAAATTTGAAAATGCCGGCGGTTGTACATTCGCTGCACGTCCTCGGCGACCGAAGTTGCGTTCCACTTCTCTGCTCTCGTCGCGAAGCTCATCCACAGTGAGTATATCCATTGCGTATACGAAGCGAGCAATGTTTTCCCTAAAGCCTTTTTTTATTATTTTTATTAGGTGTCGTTCAGCCATGGGCTTCCGGAGTCGCGATGCCAGTTGACGCATATTGTGAACGTAGTCCTCCACACTCTCACCCGCTTGTTGCTCTCGCTGCAGCAATTCGTGCATCCGGTCGTGTTGCGTTTGGTGGCTCCTGAACCTGTCGAGGAGTGCCTGCCGGAACTGTGTCCAGTTTCCCACGGTGGAGTGTCGCACGTGGACCCAATATCACTCCCTTGCACGTCCGGTCAGCAGCGCATGGAAAGAGCGCAATACTTCTGACCAGGGACAGCTGTACTGCCTTTGGAGGAACTCCAAGCGGAATATAAAATCCTCTACGCTGCTATATTGGTCCTCTCCACTGAATGACACTCCCCCAGCGTTCCACTTTCGCATACTGGCCATGTTGATGGATGTTGACGTATCCCGGTCCGTCGTTGCGATATGCGTAGGCTTCTCCTCGCCTAGTTGGGCTGCACCAGCGGCCACTCCTCCGGGCTACACGACTCCTCCAACGCCATTCTAGGAGGTGGCATCGGTACTCGGATGTCTCGGCGCACGCTCTGTTTCGGAATAGCTCCACGATGGACTGGCAATTCCTCTCCTTCTTGCTGCTGCCTTCTCGAAGTGCCATCCGGTTGACGTGTTGCCAACTGCTTCTTTTCCGGATCACGTCGGGCGTCCGTAGCGGGCTTCAATACTTCGTTGATCAGCTTCATCATCTCCATGAAGCCCTGACGCATTTCGTCCTTCAGGCTCTGTCCAATGTCTGCATCTTGGGATTTCCGGTAAGTATGCGCCGCCTGCGCAATTGCTGCATTTACGGCAGATTTTTCGGATGTTTCTAACTTTCTTGTTGGAAATTCCCATTCAGTATTCCGCGCTGCGCGTTCCTGCTCTGGACCTATTTCGGCTGTCTTTTCATCCTGTTGTGAATGAAATTTCCCATGGACTTGGCTATTTCTTTGTGTTGGAGTTCTTGCCAGGCTGCCCATCGCCATCGGCATCTGTGGAGCACCTGCGCCCTCTCCATCACTGGACCACTCTGGCTGCTGCGACTCTGGTACCCCCCCCCCCCTCGACCGAAGGTAATGACCGCCAGCAGATTTCTCGTCAGTCATTTTAATATATCTTTTGTTTTCTTTCCTTATTTTATATTTCAGTGTGACTCGAGAAATAAGGGCCGTGCATTTATATTTTAATAATCATTAAATAATAATTTATATGTGTGTGTATGCGGAAGTATTAAGGTTTGTGTATAAATGTAAATGTATGTATGTATATATATATAGGTCTTAAACTATAATATAATAAATAATATATGTATAAATAAGCAAAATGTATGTTTTATGTAAATCAAAATTTCCTTTTCTTTTCTAGAACTTCATCAACAAAAACAGGGGGAATGAAACGACTTTTTGCCGGTGGACTCAATCATCGACTCTGCGCTTCTATAATTGTTGCTGCACAATGAGGAGAAAACACACTCGCCGTTCGTCAACTGATCAAACTGTCGCGCGGGTCGACAGTTGCCAGTTAAGGACGCGGCTGGTGTTCGATCAGTTCCTCTTTCACTGGATGTGTGTTGCCTTGACCCGTGAGGAGGTGCAGCGCGTGTAGCCCTAGGCATTAACGGGTCACCTTTCCCTCATTAAAGCCACATTGGCCGGACTTAAGGACTCAGACACCCAGCGAAAAGGGACGATCTACTACGTTAAACATAAAGTTACATTAAGTCACATATATATACATATATGTTAAACATTTGGATGTTGGGCATGGCCCAGCGCAAGCACGCGGCACAATGTCTTCCCACATGACTCGCATATTGCCTGGCAACATCCCTCAACATCAAAATACATCTATTCTCTTTTGATTCCCAGTCTACGGTTCCCTGCGCAAACGTGAGTCAGTTCTTTACTTCCAACGTGCCGCAGTTCATCATAGACTGAGTCACAAGGAAGGCGTCTCCATATGTCCACTCATCGATTTTGTACAAATGAAGCGCCATATTTAACACAATAAGTACGCTTTTAAAAATTACCTGGCAGCGGTTTCTACATTATATCAGATATAAATTGGGCGCCATATTGTTACGGACTGCTTGTTCTCCGATAGGGCTGTGCCGGCTAGCTCAGCTGCACTTGGGGAGGAGTTTTTCCCTTTGCCCTGCAATCCGCACAATAATCGATGAGTTTCGATTTTATACAAAGACGTCTCACAACACCAACATGTAAGTAAAACTTAACAAAGTAAGACTTCACCTAGACTTCACCTAGCAAATTTTCGCGCATTTGCACCAGCATTCGCAAGTGTGCAATCGAACGAATTTGCACATAAAGCAATTCGTGTCGTATCTCGGGCAGTAAATTCCTTGTCAACATCTCAATGAGCTGCTGCTCTGGAATAGATGTTGACATTCGAGAAGCTAGGAGCATGACATCGTCATAAAATACCTCAAATGTCTCCCCCTGTTTCTGTTTGCGTGCTCTAATCTCTTCTAATATGTCGGTGTCGTTTCGGTAGTCTGTGTATTGCTCTTTTAAAGCCGCTCCAAACTCCCTCCAATTTATTTGAGGATTTTCTTTCCGATACCTCCAATACCACTCTCTAGCTTTCCCTACTAGTAAAATATGTAGATTTTTGCAGACTGAATCTATATCGTTGTTCAGACAGTCTTTGGTTAACGTGGCTACTCGATATAGGAATTCTTCTACGGTGACTCCTTTTGCCGACCCATCAAACTTGAGATTTCAGCTATGGATGAGCTGAGTAATCTTCTCCGGGTTTATTGTCGTGCTGTACCGAGAGCTACTTGACTGCTGACTCGACTCGTTAAAAATCAGATTTTGTCGGCTCACTTCGGGCGAAACTTGCCTGAGACTGAGGTTGGCTAGTTGTCTGGCCACAATACTTTCTAGTTGTGCCCCTTTACGCTCATAATCGATGTTTGGAGACGATGTTCGATTTGCTCTAGTATTTGAGCTTCCCCCCGCCGTGTTTGCCTAACTTCTGAGTTTACTGCGCCCCGTTTCGGTCTTCCGGGGCCTTTAACATTTCTTGGTTGTAACCAACAACTGGCTAACCTACCCTACCGATTCTCCCACTTGAGGCATTTTTTTATACCTTGTGTTGTGAGGATGTGTTTTGGGCACAGCTCCCTCGTTTTGAGCCTCTAGCACCATTTGTTGTTGCCTCGCAGCGGCCGAAGTCGATGGTTCTAACCCCAAATTCATATCTGTCGTTTGTAATAACTCTGACCTAGGCAGCTCTTTTAAATCCGTTACTTGTAGCGTTTTCTGGAACGTTTGACAGACTTTAAACTGTCTTACCCAGTCAGAAATGCAAGCTTCATGGAAGCTGTGCTGACATGGTGTAATTAACACTCTTTCTGCTGAGCCGGATTCCCATAATGGCTCTACGCAAATTTCGCATTTTAACACTTGACGGTCATTAAATTGATTTCTTCCAGTTGACTCTAGGGTAACGAAGGTTGTGTGCTTTACCCCGCAGTTGAGATAGTGGTGAAGAAGTTAAGAAAGAGAAAGAAATATAGTGAAAAGAAAAACAGTCAAGTCTCAAGAGTCGCTCATATACTCGAGGATAATATTTTGCTATGCCAAATATTATATTTCCAGGAGTCCATTTTCCGTCAACGCTTTTCCCTTGCCTTGCTGTATTTGGTTTCTATTATTATTTTATGCCGAGTCTTAGATTCAGTGGTCGATGCTCTAGCTCTTTTATGAGGGAAGAAACACAAAATAAAAATAAAAGAATCTTTGCCACATATGTCTTGGGACAGAAAATAGATATGAGAAAAGAAAAGTAAAAGAACAAAACAAAAAGAAGAAGTGATAGAATTTACGAGAAGAGAAAGCAAGAAAAGAACCACTACCCTTCTACGGGGCGCACTTCGGGGACACTACTGGTGTTGGTGTAGGTCCCGCGTCTTTACCCACCCTACCTATGAGTCCTTTTTTCGCAGTAATTTGAAGAACTCCCTGACCTAACATTACCCTTTCATCAACCTTCAGAAATCATTATTAAATTTGTTTAGTTTTCCATGTTAAACTTCATATAATTCTTCATTTATTTCTTATAAAATATATACATATTAAATTCCTAACCGTTTTCATGTTTATTAATAAGTATTCATATGATCCTAATAATTTAATATCTTAATAATGTAATAAAGAAAAGAATAAAATTTTTTCTAAACCTATGCGAATATCTTATTAATATAAACCTAATATACAAATAAACATTATTTTCAAGATTGCGACGCTAACTAACTATTCGATAAACTCCAAAAAAACCTATCGGTCTAGTCGCATCTCAATGTGTTTACAATTTAGAAGACGGCAATTATCGCATTTAAATTTCGTAACTCAAATATTCGCGCGGCGCAAGCTAAATTTTATCGGGTGTGATTTTGTGTGTAGTGCCAGTGGATATCCAGTTTATACCGACATAATAGATAAGTACCTATGTTGCATTTTGCGGGAACAGCTGTTTTTCGGGTCGATAACCAGTTATCGATGAATACAGCTGCCCTGGTACCACACATCTGCCGACAAAGCAAGCAGTGCAGTTTGAGGTCTCTCTTAAGGGCCAGATCGGTCAGCGAACCCCGTTTACCGTTTGGGCTGATGCACAGTTTAAATTGTCGGTTAGATACCCGAGATCCCAGGCATATGACCGCCAAGCAGATTTTCAAGGGCAGTTCTTATTCAAAATCGAGAGTCGAGGCGGTCAGACCTACCTTCCCGCGAATTGTTCGTTAAAACAAAAAGTGCGTGTAATTAAAATAATTGAATATTTTTCTTGAATAAAATCATAATAATTTTTATGTGTGTGCAGCAAGAACTGAACCTGGAAACGGAACGAGACTGTGTGCAGCCAAAATTTGAACCCAATTAAATTAAACGGAACGACACCAATTCCACATCGTCGCCCTGGTGAGTCCATTCCATGCGGAGAGCCGCCAGGGGATTATACGCCGTCCGGCATAACATTCCGTCCATTTCCGCCACCATATTAAGTCCGCTGCCATGGACAACATGTATGTTAATTAGAATTAGATCACATTGTCTTAAATTATTTATTATTAAACTTAGGATAAAATTTGTATAATATTCTGTTCTAAAAGTTAGTGTCCGTGAAAGCCCTTGCTTTCTTCTGTCCCTTTTATTTTTCCGCTCCTTAGAGAGTGAGTGCCCCATCAGTCAATAGAGCTCTGTAGGCAGGTAGGGCAGGGAAGAAAGGGAGGGTTGAGTATATAGTCAAAAACAAAAAAATGTTAAATTAAAAATACAAATAAATTTGTACAGCAGCATAAAAATGAACGTTTGCTAAGCGTTAATGGGGATGAAACGTCTACTAAGGGCCGCATGGTACTCAACCTGACAACATGGTGATGCCCTGGTGGTCCATCATGGGAGAGCCGCAAGGGGATTATCGGTCGGCATAAAATTTCGTCCATTTCCGCCACCAATAAGTCGCTGCCATGGACAACATGTATCTTAATTAGAATTATCACATCGTTAAATTATTTTATTATTAAACTTAGGATAAAATTTGTATAATATTCTGTTCTTAAAAGTTAGTGTCCGCTTGAAAGCCCTTGCTTCTTCTGTCCCCTTTATTTTTTCCGGCCTTAGAGAGTGAGTGCCCCACAGTCAATAGAGCTCTGTAGGCAGGCAGGCCTAGAGAAGAAGAAAGGGAGCGTATGAGTATATAGCCAAAAACAAAAATATGTTAGATTATAAAATTACCAAATAAATTTGTACAGCACGCATAAAAATGAACGTTTGCTAAGCGTTAATTATTGGGGGGGATGAAACGTTCTTAGCTGGCCAGGAGGGGCTCCACGACATGGGTGATACTCTGAAACCCTGAACAGGAGTACCACATGGTTGGGTGGGTGCGCAGTGGCCGTAGGCCACCTAAAGTTGTTGTTGTTCTTAAATTTTCGTCCCTTTGTAGTATCTGTAATTAAGATTTGACATCGTTAAATATGTGTTCATGTATTTAATGTTTGTTAAGTTTTACTTACTTGTTGGTGTTGTGAGACGTCTTTGTATAAAATCGAAACTCATCGATTATTGTGCGGATTGCAGGGCAAAGGGAAAAACTCCTCCCCAAGTGCAGCTGAGCTAGCCGGCACAGCCCTATCGGAGAACAAGCAGTCCGTAACAATATGGCGCCCAATTTATATCTGATATATGTAGAAAAACCGCTACCAGGAAGCGCACATATTGTGTTACAATATGGCGCTTCATTTCTACAAGTCGATGAGTGGACATATGGAGACGCCTCGCGGTAGGTCCCCCTCTTGTGACTCAGTCTATGATGAACTGCGGCACGTTGGAAGTAAAGGACTTCACGTTTGCGCAGGGAACCGTAGACTGGGAATCAAAAGAGAATAGATGTATTTTGATGTTGAGGGATGTTGCCAGGCAATATGCGAGTCATGTGGGAAGACATTGTGCCGCGTGCTTGCGCTGGGCCATGCCCAACATCCAAATGTTTAACATATATGTATATATATGTGACTTAATGTAACTTTATGTTTAACGTAGTAGATCGTCCCTTTTCGCTGGGTGTCTGAGTCCTTAAGTCCGGCCAATGTGGCTTTAATGAGGGAAAGGTGACCCGTTAATGCCTAGGGCTACACGCGCTGCACCTCCTCACGGGTCAAGGCAACACACATCCAGTGAAAGAGGAACTGATCGAACACCAGCCGCGTCCTTAACTGGCAACTGTCGACCCGCGCGACAGTTTGATCAGTTGACGAACGGCGAGTGTGTTTTCTCCTCATTGTGCAGCAACAATTATAGAAGCGCAGAGTCGATGATAGAGTCCACCGGCAAAAAGTCGTTTCATTCCCCCTGTTTTTGTTGATGAAGTTCTAGAAAAGAAAAGGAAATTTTGATTTACATAAAACATACATTTTGCTTATTTATACATATATTATTTATTATATTATAGTTTAAGACCTATATATATATACATACATACATTTACATTTATACACAAACCTTAATACTTCCGCATACACACACATATAAATTATTATTTAATGATTATTAAAATATAAATGCACGGCCCTTATTTCTCGAGTCACCACTGAAATATAAAATAAGGAAAGAAAACAAAAGATATATTAAAATGACTGACGAGAAATCTGCTGGCGGTCATTACCTTCGGTCGAGGGGGGGGGGGGGGGTACCAGAGTCGCAGCAGCCAGAGTGGTCCAGTGATGGAGAGGGCGCAGGTGCTCCACAGATGCCGATGGCGATGGGCAGCCTGGCAAGAACTCCAACACAAAGAAATAGCCAAGTCCATGGGAAATTTCATTCACAACAGGATGAAAAGACAGCCGAAATAGGTCCAGAGCAGGAACGCGCAGCGCGGAATACTGAATGGGAATTTCCAACAAGAAAGTTAGAAACATCCGAAAAATCTGCCGTAAATGCAGCAATTGCGCAGGCGGCGCATACTTACCGGAAATCCCAAGATGCAGACATTGGACAGAGCCTGAAGGACGAAATGCGTCAGGGCTTCATGGAGATGATGAAGCTGATCAACGAAGTATTGAAGCCCGCTACGGACGCCCGACGTGATCCGGAAAAGGAGCAGTTGGCAACACGTCAACCGGATGGCACTTCGAGAAGGCAGCAGCAAGAAGGAGAGGAATTGCCAGTCCATCGTGGAGCTATTCCGAAACAGAGCGTGCGCCGAGACATCCGAGTACCGATGCCACCTCCTAGAATGGCGTTGGAGGAGTCGTGTAGCCCGGAGGAGTGGCATACGCTGGTGCAGCCCAACTAGGCGAGGAGAAGCCTACGCATATCGCAACGACGGACCGGGATACGTCAACATCCATCAACATGGCCAGTATGCGAAAGTGGAACGCTGGGGAGTGTCATTCAGTGGAGAGGACCAATATAGCAGCGTAGAGGACTTTATATTCCGCTTGGAGTTCCTCCAAAGGCAGTACAGCTGTCCCTGGTCAGAAGTATTGCGCTCTTTCCATGCGCTGCTGACCGGACGTGCAAGGGAGTGATATTGGGTCCACGTGCGACACTCCACCGTGGGAAACTGGACACAGTTCCGGCAGGCACTCCTCGACAGGTTCAGGAGCCACCAAACGGAACACGACCGGATGCACGAATTGCTGCAGCGAGAGCAACAAGCGGGTGAGAGTGTGGAGGACTACGTTCACAATATGCGTCAACTGGCATCGCGACTCCGGAAGCCCATGGCTGAACGACACCTAATAAAAATAATAAAAAAAAGGCTTTAGGGAAAACATTGCTCGCTTCGTATACGCAATGGATATACTCACTGTGGATGAGCTTCGCGACGAGAGCAGAGAAGTGGAACGCAACTTCGGTCGCCGAGGACGTGCAGCGAATGTACAACCGCCGGCATTTTCAAATTTTAAGCCTCGCGTACATGAAGTGAGTGAAACTGTTTCACCCGAGGAAACGCCAACCCAGGAAGTGGAGGAGCTTCGCAAGTGGCCACCCAAGAGACCAGAGCGGACGGGATGCTGGAATTGCGGAACAGCCGGCCATGTCTTCCGCGACTGCGAGTTGGCAGAGAGGCGACTGTTCTGCTATCGGTGCGGAAAGCCTGGTACGGTGTCTCCTAAATGTCCGGATTGTGCGGGAAACGACCGAAGGGGTGCATCACGGGCGGGAGAGGCACGCCCGAAATAATATCCCGCGAAGATTGTTCACCTTTAGAATTAAGACACTTAATTGTACAAAATAATAATAATAATAATGTAAAAATTCAAAAAGAAGGCATACGCACGGTGTTGTCACTGGAGGAGAGGATGCGTCGATACACGGAAGCCAGGAGTAGGATATTTCAAGAACACCAGCTAGCCGGCATGAGACACATTTCCATAAGAATCAACAAGGCGAGACTACGCTTCAGGCAGCGGCGAGAAAGGCGTCGGGAGGTGGCAGCTGCCGTATCACGAAACGACGCAAACGATCCCAGACCTTTTGCGGAAATAACAGTCCACGGCGAACGCATCATTGGCCTCCTTGACACCGGAGCGTCCATAAGTCCACTAGGTCACGGCAGCCGCGAACTGATGGAAAAATTAGGGATCCCGATCGGTCGCTACTTTTCCAAAGTGCGAACAGCCGCAGGAGAGGATCGATCCATCATTGGTCGTACAGAGTTGCCTGTAAAATACAACGGACAGATGAAAACCGTAATTTTTTACATCTGTCCATATTTGGAACAGAAGGCATACTTTGGGGTCGATTTCTGGCGTGCATTCCAACTCGCTCCGGAAGTTGTCGGCCAAGATAGGGAAACGACAACGGATAACGCCGCGGCAGAAATCCAGGCTCGCGACATGGCACACTACGCCGAGGACAACACCGACGAACAAAACCCAGACCCCGAGAGATGGAGCCTGTCTGCAGAGGAGAGTCGTGAACTGGAACGTGTGCAAAAACAATTCCTCACGTTCGAAGAACATGGCCTAGGCCGGACTGAGCTTGACAAGCATGTAATAGAGCTAGTAGAGGGAGCCAAGATTTTTAAAGACCGGCCATACCCAATGTCACCAGCCCGGCAGGCCATTGTGGAAGAAGAAATCGACAAGATGTTGGAGCTCGGAGTCATAGAATGTAGCAAAAGCCCATGGAGCAATCGCACGACCGTGGTGGCGAAGTCTGGAAAAAATAGGTTTTGTTTAGATGCGTGGCAACTGAACGCCATCACTATTAAGGACGCTTACCCGCTACCCAGCGTCGAGGGAATCCTTTCCAGACTGGACCAAACCACGTATATCTTCAGCGTCGATCTAAAATTCGCCTTCTGGCAAATTGAACTGGAGGAAAAATCCCGAGAGCTTACAGCATTCACTGTTCCAGGCCGGCCGTTGTACCAATTTCGCGTAATGCCATTTGGATTGTGCAATGCGGCGCAACGACTAGTGAGACTCATGGATCGAGTGATTCCGACGGAAATCAGATCCAACGTCTTCGTCTATCTGGACGACTTACTCATCCTCGCGCCAGACTTTGCGACACACATGGCCTATTTGAGCAAAGTAGCACAGTGCCTGAAAGAAGCAGGTTTAACAATTGGCTTGCAAAAATCGAATTTTTGTTTTAAGTCATTAAAATACCTGGGCTTTGTGGTAGGTGGAGGGCTTCTGCAGATGGATCCAGACCGAGTCGAAGCGATAAAAAAGATCCCAAATCCTAGAAACATGAAGGAGGTCCGAGCATTCCTGGGGATAAATGGATGGTACCGTCGTTTTATAAGAAATTTCGCAACGCTGGCAACGCCACTGACAGAGAGCCTAAAAAAAAGACAAACAAACGATTTACATTAGGAACAGAGGCAGAGATGGCAGTACAGCAATTGAAGAAAGCACTGACCACGGCACCAGTGCTGGTGCACGCGGATTTCAGACGACACTTTTATGTCCAGTGCGATGCGTCACACATGGGAGTTGGAGCGGTGCTTTTTCAGCGGAACGAAGAAGGTCAGGAGCAGCCGATTGCCTTTTTTCGGCAAAAATGAACAAACACCAGATCAATTACACATTGACCGAAAAGGAGTGTCTGGCGGCCATTCTGGCCATCCGCAAGTTCAGGCCGTACATCGAAGGGATGCCGTTCACATGCATAACGGATCATGCGAGTCTGAAGTGGCTGATGAATATGAAAGATCTCTCGGGAAGGCTGGCGAGATGGTCATTGCAGCTACAGGGATACGACTTCGCAATCGAACACCGCAAAGGCAGCGAGAACGTGGTAGCCGATACCTTGTCGCGTAGCGTAGAAGAGGTCCACATAGATCCCGCCGATCTGCTGGGTTTCGAGACCACGGCGTTCGGTGCGGAGGAGTATCAAGAGCTGGTGCGAGAGGCAAATACTAACAAACAGCATCTCCCAGACTTGAAGGTCGAAGACGGTCTACTCTTCAAGCGGATGCAACAGCAAGCGTTGAGCGAGGAAGTAGAAGCCTCAGAATGGAAGCTGTGGATTCCAGCAGCCCTGGCGCACGCGCTGATCACGCAAGCGCATACACACCCAACCGCGTCCCACGGAGGACAAGCGAAGACCTTGGAGCTGCTGCGTCGTCAGTTTTACTGGCCGGGAATGGCCGTGCAAGTACGCGACTTCGTACGCAAGTGCCAAATATGCAAGGAAGCTAAATCACCGAATTACCGCATGCAAGTGGGCATTGGGAAAAGGACTGACACGGAAAGGCCGTTCCAGAAGATATTCATAGACTTCCTGGGAAAATATCCACGGTCGAGAAAGGGACACGCGTGGATCTTCATTGTGGTAGATCATTTCTCTAAATATACTTTCCTGAAGGCAATGCGAGAGGCATCTGCGGCCCACGTGATTGACTTCCTGGTCAACGAAGTCTTCTTCAAATTCGGAGTACCGGAAACCATTCACTCTGACAACGGCAAACAATTTACGTCAAAAATTTTTGAAGAGATGGTCGGTCATTTTGGAATCAATCACCAAAAAACTCCAATATACTCACCTTCCAGTAATGCCGCAGAGAGAGTAAATCGCACTGTGTTGACAGCTATCCGCAGTTTTTTGCAAGAGGACCATAGGGAGTGGAAGACACACCTACCCGAAATCGAGGTCGCGATACGGAATGCTATCCACGAGGCTACAGGACAAACGCCGTTCTTCACCGTATTCGGCCACCATTTATACCTTAACGGTGGCTGCTATAAATTGGCTCGGAAACTAAAATCGATGTGCGACCATGAGATGGATGGTATGGAACAAAAGGACAAACCCACCATCATCCGAGCTCGAGTACGTGACAGACTTAATGACGCGTACGAATTAAGCAAACAGAGGTACGACCAGAGAGCCCGAAGTTTCCATGCCATCCCCGGGCAAGAAGTTTATCGGCGAAACTTTGTCCTAAGCGATTTTTCCAAAAATTTCAACGCGAAATTCGCGAGGAAATTTTTGAGGGCCAGAGTGGTGCAAGCTGTCGGAAACAATGCATATCTGCTTGAAGATATGCAAGGAAGACGCCTGTGCGTGTATCACGCGAAAGATATCCGGACGTGATTGCTGCTCGCCGGATTTTCCAAACCAGCTCCTGAAAAGAAAAGAAGGGAAACACAAAAACACCAACAACAACCAATAATAATACAATTTTCGCATTTACCGGCAAAGCCTTTTACGGCGGCTACTGGAAGATCGTGGGGTCCTGCGTATGGCGCCTGTTGGACTGCGTGTGAGGGAAATGTGCCGGCTCCAGAAAACTCAGAGTCCAGTGAAAATGCCCCAATTATTTCGTCGCTCTGCGGAATTGTTTGCGCCACTCGAAACATTGGGTGCTGTTGCATTTTGCGGGAACAGCTGTTTTTCGGGTCGGTAACCAGTTATCGATGAATACAGCTGCCCTGGTACCACACATCTGCCGACAAAGCAAGCAGTGCAGTTTGAGGTCTCTCTTAAGGGCCAGATCGGTCAGCGAACCCCGTTTACCGTTTGGACTGATGCACAGTTTAAATTGTCGGTTAGATACCCAAGATCCCAGGCATATGACCGCCAAGCAGATTTTCAAGGGCAGTTCTTATTCAAAATCGAGAGTCGAGGCGGTCAGACCTACCTTCCCGCGAATTGTTCGTTAACACAAAAAGTGCGTGTAATTAAAATAATTGAATATTTTTCTTGAATAAAATCATAATAATTTTTATGTGTGTGCAGCAAGAACTGAACCTGGAAACGGAACGAGACTGTGTGCAGCCAAAATTTGAACCCAATTAAATTAAACGGAACGACACCAATTCCACATCGTCGCCCTGGTGAGTCCATTCCATGCGGAGAGCCGCCAGGGGATTATACGCCGTCCGGCATAACATTCCGTCCATTTCCGCCACCATATTAAGTCCGGCTGCCATGGACAACATGTATGTTAATTAGAATTAGATCACATTGTCTTAAATTATTTATTATTAAACTTAGGATAAAATTTGTATAATATTCTGTTCTAAAAGTTAGTGTCCGTGAAAGCCCTTGCTTTCTTCTGTCCCCTTTTATTTTTTTCCGCTCCTTAGAGAGTGAGTGCCCCATCAGTCAATAGAGCTCTGTAGGCAGGTAGGGCTAGAGAAGAAGAAAGGGGAGGGTATGAGTATATAGTCAAAAACAAAAAAATGTTAGATTATAAAATTACCAAATAAATTTGTACAGCACGCATAAAAATGAACGTTTGCTAAGCGTTAATTATTGGGGGGGATGAAACGTTCTTAGCTGGCCAGGAGGGGCTCCACGACATGGGTGATACTCTGAAACCCTGAACAGGAGTACCACATGGTTGGGTGGGTGCGCAGTGGCCGTAGGCCACCTAAAGTTGTTGTTCTTAAATTTTCGTCCCTTTGTAGTATCTGTAATTAAGATTTGACATCGTTAAATATGTGTTCATGTATTTAATGTTTGTTGTTTTTACTTACTTGTTGGTGTTGTGAGACGTCTTTGTATAAAATCGAAACTCATCGATTATTGAGCGGATTGCAGGGCAAAGGGAAAAACTCCTCCCCAAGTGCAGATGAGCTAGCCGGCACAGCCCTATCGGAGAACAAGCAGTCCGTAACACCTAGACAATTTAATCGTAATTAGAAAAATACAAACGCTACAGTCAGGAGCTGACTGTATAAGGCCATGGATTATCATAGTATACCGTAGGCAATAGGTATAGGTATGCACTTCTAGCGCGTACCAAATTTCATTACAGTTGTTTCTTCTTGATTTTAATTTTTTTGACTGTAACTTTTCTTTTAGTTTATTAGAATAAAAAAATAAAAAAACAAAATAAGAAATAATTAATAAACGAAAATTCGCACCCGCCTCAACCGGGAGTTGAACGCACGCACTCTCGCGCAGCCGTCCGCCACTCTAACCACTCGGCCATTGCCTCATTTTTTCGCGCATCGGCAAAGCTGCATTGTGAATCAATTCTGTTCCCATATAATGCAAATAAAAAGTTTAATAAAATGCTGTGTGTCTGACGCTAGATTTGAACTTCGGTATGCTTGCGTAAATTAGGTCTGCTTAATTATATACATGTATGTTCAAAGTGAGTTTAATTCGTATCATATCTCACTTATTTATAGTCCGATTTTAATGAAATTTTCACATAACGCCCGTGGCAAGGTATTTGTCATGTATGATATACAACTTTGGTTGTTGAGTTAATATTGTAGGTTTTAAGTAGTTATTTCTGATTTACAGAGGCGGGAAGGGGCGTGTCCAAATTTTAAAAAAACTTTGAGACACTGCAATATATATGTATGTTGTCACAAAATTTGATGACTCTAGCTCTTATAGTTTCTGAGATCCAGGTGTTCATACAGACAGACAGACAGACGGACAGACGGACAGACAGACATGGCTCAATCGACTCGGCTACTGATACTGATTCAGAATATATATAGTTTATGGGGTCGGAGATGCCTCCTTCTGCCTGTTACGCACATTTCCGTTCCGACAAACACAATAGACCATGAATTTTTTAAAATCCATGGCCTAAAAAGGTCTTAATATGCCATGATCAGTGCCATACAAACAGCTGTTTTGTGTTTACCCTTGTTGTTTTGATTTGTTGTATCAACAATAAAAATGTTTATTGCTTGCTTAGTTTTCTGTAGTTTTGTTTTTATATATATATATGCTTTTTTTTTTGTATTATTTTTTTTTTTGTTTAAAGGTTGTGCAATTTCCTCGTAAATGGTATAGTAATAAATATAAAACAAGTGTACACTTACCCCCAGTTCTCCGTTGGGCCCAATAGATCGTTGGTTGATAAATGTTTGTTTAAAGTTTATCTTATTTTATACACTTACATACACCAGAGGCAGAAAATAAAGCAAGATTCGAAAAAATAACAAAAAAAAAAATGGCAACTAAGACAGTTTTCCTTTCCCTAGTATGACATTAACACACTATTCTAATTTAATTTGCCTAGTCTAACATCACACTGATTTATTTTACTCTTTCGGAATTTAGTTAATCGCCGCAAAAATAACAAGTATAACGCACAAATAGTTGGCTGCCAAATTGTTGCCAGAACTGCAACTGGAACGATCGCCAAACTGCTGCAAAACTCCCGCAAGCTGCACACTGCCGTAAGCTGCTGTAAAACTGCCGTAAGCTGCACACTGCCGTAAGCTGCTGCAATAGTGAGTTTTCTTTGCTTCGTCTTTTTTTTTTGTTCTAAACTGATTTTCTTTTTGCTTTTTTCTGTTTTTTTAAATAGATTTCCCTGTCAAACAGATTGTCTTTGCCTGGGCCTTCGGTGTATATAATTATGTGTCTGGTATTTTCTCAATAAGTGAGCCTTCATGAGTTAATTTTCTTTGATTTTTTTACATATGGTGAATTTTTGTCCTCATCGCTCTTCTTTCTTTATTTCCAGAGTTCGCAGATCATGCCCCGTTGCAGAACTCCGCGCCCTCTAGCACTAGGCTGCTAGCGCGCCAACGCTGCTTTGCCCGAAATGCTGTTGCAGGTAAATTGACACTGCGCCTCGGGCTGTATGGGAAAATTCAAAAATTTGTATTTTCTTGGTCACTAACACTTTTTCCGTTTTCTTTCCTTATTTTTTGTTACACAGGCACCCAGGCGTCGCGGAGGAGAATGTATGACTGCCGTGATCTAGCAAAATCTAGTAAATCGCCATACTTATTCTCCTCTTTGCCCCCTTTCTTTTCTCTTTCGGACAAGTTCCAACACTGACGAGACAACATTAAGGATACCTCATACTTCTATCATAATCCCCGTAAGTATGCAAAGTTGCATTAATTATTTTACTAATTAATTGATTTTTTTCTTACAGATTCCTCACACTTAGCTTTAATTTAATTTAATATATTTTAAGAAACTTTAGTTTTAATATTTATTTATAAATTTTTTTTTTTTTTTTTTTTTTTTTTTTTTTTTTTGATGCAGTTATTATTTATTATTGTTATAATCAGTAGGAATCGTTCAGTGTCATCTGAACTTAACCTAATGTTTGGCTTAAAAAAGAATATGGGTAAAGTGCCTTAACTAATATATATAATAAAGGATTATACTATCTTACGACTAAGGAGGTCATGTGTATGAGTTCTTTTCAGCCGTCGGAGGGAAATTGGGTCGACGAAGTTATTCGCCAACGTATTTGGGTGGGCAACAAGCCTGTCGGCGTATCGGCTGCTGTGAAAGTTTATTTGGTCTCCCAATGGGATAACTTTTAGGTCCCTTTCAATTACTCGGTTGCTAACATACCACGGTAGCCCAGATGCATGTCGTGCCGCTCGTGATTGTACAACTCTAAGCCTATTGAGCTGAGTCTTGGAGGCTGTTCCCCACACCTGAATGGCGTAGGTCAATGTTGGACGTAAAATTGTGTTTATTAGGAGAGCCTTGGTTGCCATATGCAGTTTGCTGGAGTGAAGGAGCCAGTCAAGCTTTTTAAGCTTCCAGGACGATTTAGCTCTAACTGCGTTGATATGGGCTTTCCAGGTCAGCGTCCGATCAAGGTGAACTCCAAGGTAGCAATATGATGAAACGCAGCTGATTATATTTCCGTCAAAAAATAGACCTAGGCAGGTTTGGGGTCGCAAAGTAAAAGTGACACAGGCCGATTTCGAGCAGTTAATCGCTATGTTCCATTTGGCAGTCCATCGCTCAAATGCATACAGCCATTCCTGAACCGCATTGGAGGCAATTTGCAGGGATGAGTGGGACGCAAGCATGGCGGTGTCATCAGCGTAAGTGGCCAGGAGAAGCTGAGCTTCATCGGTGTTGGTGACAGGAGTTGGCATATCTGCAGTGTACAGGGTATACAAGAAGGGTCCAAGAACACTTCCTTGTGGAACCCCTGCATAAATGCGTTCCAAGCTAGACCGAGAGTCTCGTATTGCAACATCAAAGGTCCTGTTAGCAATAAACGAGTTGAGGATGGCAAAGTGGGGTGCAGGGAGGAGATCCTTCATCTTATATAACAGTCCTTCGTGCCACACCCTATCAAAGGCTTGCTTTACGTCCAAGAACACGCCAACTGTGTAAAGCTTGTGCCCAAACCATGCGTTGCCTGCTTTACGAGGCGATGGATTTGTTCGGGGCAACCATGGGACTTCCTAAAACCAAATTGGTGTTGAGGAAGGTGTTCTATTACCTCCGGCAGCTCCATCAACCGGGTTAGCAAAATTCTCTCAAAAATCTTGGAGAAAGTTGGTAGCAGGCTAATCGGGCGGTATGAATCAATCTGTGTTGGTGACTTTCCAGCTTTCGGGATCATTACAATACGCGCACGCTTCCATTGCTTGGGGAAATGACCTAGTCTTAGCATAGCATTGAAAATTTTTACAAGGGCAAGGACTCCTTTCCGTGGTAAAAGTTTTGCAGTACGGTTATCTATTCCATCGTAACCAGGGGTTTTTTTTGGTTGCAGTGCCTTTAGTTGCATCATAACTTCCTGCGGTGAGATATGTCTTATTGGGCGGGTCGGAGCAGTCGGAGTATCCAAGAAAATTGTGATGGCTTCACGAGTGGAGTCGTCCGTTAAATTGAAGGGCATGAAGGTGGAAGAGAGGTGCGAAGCAAAAGCGCTTGCTTTCTCATCATCCGTCTTAAGCCATAGACCACTTTGATTCTGAACTGGTGATTGAAACAAAGGCTGTCTCTTGATGCCTCTCGTGGCCAGCACTCTCCAACAAGGTATCTAGATTAGCTCTACGATTATTGGCTAGCAAACGGCGCAGTCTATTAGTAATACTTGAATATTGCTGCTTAATGCTAGGATCTCCTGTTGCGATGTATTGTCTTCTGAGGCGTCTTTTGTGGCTGAGCAGATCCCTAGCTTCCAAACATAAAATGGGAGACCTCCTTATGGTCGTCAGACCAGCTTGGTGACGGGTTGGTGTAGCCTGCCTTGCAGCTTCAACGACAGTAGATATGATGTAGTCGACATATGCTTCCAGCCTGCTGCAGGTGTCAATGGGAATGTTGAGTTCTACAGTGCTCTCGATATGTTCTTTGAAGACCCGAATGTTTGCGTGCGGTGACAGAATTTTTGTGAATGAATGGGCGTCTTCATCTAGCTCGAAGAGCAAAGGCAGATGGTCAGATGATAACTCTGTCAGCACTTGCACCTTAATTTGTTGTTGTCTAAAGCCTTTGGAGATCCCAAAATCGATAGCACTTGGAGTGGCAGTTGGACGATAAGGGTAGCATGTGGCTTCTCCAGTTGCAACTATGTCAATTCCGTCTTCCGCCAGTGCAGAGTACAGCACCCTACCTCTGGTATTTATAATTTTAATGTATTAATTATAAGACTCTGTCCGTTCATCACAACAGAGATTTGTCAGCCCACACCAATGTCAAGCAGAAGCCTCTGCATAAAGGTGGGCTACCAAAGTCGTCGACTGGTGCAGGCTGGGTAACTGGGACTTGCGTCAACCTGGTTATCTAGGTGCAAAATGAGGACTTTAGTACAATAATTCAATCAAACAAAATACGAGGGGGGTGACATACCTTTTCTTGTGCTGAGCACAAAGAAAGTAATGATAGGCTCTTAAGCTGATCGGCTGATGTCTTCAGATTTCTGGTCCAGAAAAATGGGCGTGGCAAATGTGGTTATGTCTTCGGTGTCTTGGAATTATGGTTTATTCCGTATTTAAATGCACCGACACGGAAATTAATTTAGTTGCGTATGTGTGCACTATATGCAGCTGTAATTTTTTTCGACAGACTTATCGAAATATAAACACACGAATATATACTCAACACGTGTAGCAAACGCAGCGCTAACCGACGTGGAGTGGACAAATAGAGAAATATAAATAAATATAAAATATATAGATAAATAAATAGAGCAAATAGAGAAGGGTAGCAGCATTTATAGACCAGGCTCTCTGCAAAGAAGAGCTTTTTCTGTGATTCAGCACCTACAATTCGAATTGGCGGATGCTGGTTTGAAACTAGGGGATCAATTCGCACGGCAACAGCAAACATCATCGAACATGTTCGAAGCAACAAGTTTGATGCGATCTTGCTAGTGTGTTGTGTGGACATGATTATGTTGCTAAGCCAGGTTGGGAACTTAGATAAACAAAATCAGCAATAATTTTATCGCTACCAATATCAATGCGATAAAACGACAAATTTTTGACTTTCGTTTCAATGGTGCAACGGCGACCATTACACCACCCGATAATCTGACACCATCAGACGGAAAGATTAGCGGGAATCAGCTACGAAGATCTTTAGCGTGATAAGTACCGATATCTTTTCCTTGCTAGTCTTCTAATTGGTAATAACAGTTACCAAGCTTTCTTGCAATGCGACATTTTACGAATTGTGGGCCAAGTTTTGCATTGAAATTATGCGTAAACTTGCTGAGTGCGAAATTTCGACGGAATACTTCCTGGCCTTCTTTAAAAGACACAGGTCTGCTGCGAAGGTTGTATTGTGCTGTATTTTTATCATGGGCTCGGCGAATGTTAGCTTGAATATCTTTTCTTAATAAAGCTAAGTTATCTGAGTGAGAAACAGGCACAATAGGATCTTCTAACGGTGATAAAGATTTTAGCAACTTATAATCGGCGGCATGCGTTATCATATCTAATCCAAATAAAGCTCTATATGGAGAACATCAACATATGGAGATAGACTGATGAACGGACGAACGAAGGGAGCAAGAGATACTTGTCAAATGAATATCCCATTCCCAGTCTGATCGTGCTTTAGGTATGAACGAACGGCGGCTAAAAAAGATCGATTAACACGTTCAGCGGCATTACTTTGCTGCGAATATAAGGCAGTATGATATGGTTAATACCAAGCTCGGTGAGAAAGGCATTAAATTCCTGGGCTTTAAATTGGGTGCCGTTGTCACGGACAATGGTTTCGGGTACACCAAAACTGCGAAAAATCTGGTGTAGTAAGAAATCTTGTACAGCTTTAGAAGTGAACTTCTTAAGAGGCTGTAACCAATGATATTTACTAACGTGGTCAAGAACGCTTAATAAGACTACATGGCCATTTTTGCTGTGTGGATATGGGCCTAAAAGATCAATGTAGAGTCTTTGGAAAGGTCTACAGGTGGGATTATGAGCAGGACGAAGCGTGTAATTTGGGGCTTTGTTCTCTTTACATTTGTCACATGAGCGTATATATTCTCTCACATCTTTTGGCAACCCAGGCCAAAAGAGGTGACGACGAATCTTTTCAATAGTTTTGTGCATCCCTGCATGAGCTGAGGTACAACTATCATGTGCTTGTTTAAGAACATCAAGTCGAAGGCTTTCTGGAACCCATAACTTCCATGAAAGTTTATATTGTACTTCTTCTCCAGAAGTATGCTCAGTGCGAATGTACAAATAGTTAACAACGATTTTCAGATCTGGCAATCTGGATTGATTTTCGTTATAGCGACTCTTAAGCGTGGTATATTTGTCTTCTGAGAAGGCTTGTGAATTCAAATCAATTATTGGGCTCATATCTAATTCTGCGATTTCATGTTCGCATAAATCAGAGACGGCATCGGGAACAACATGTGCCTTTCCTTTACGATGAGAAATTGAAAATTTATATTGCTGTAGGCGAAAAATCCAACGAGCGAGTCTTCCAGACACGTTTTGTTGACGCATAAGCCACACCAAGCTTGAGTGATCGGTGATTACTTCGAACTCTTGGAGTTCTAGATAGCATCGAAACTTCTCTACAGTCAAAATATCAACCAATTGTTAATCTGTGGAAAGATATGTGAGAACCGGTGTAATGGTTTCGTGAACGGGAAGTTCACAAGTCGAATGTACTCAGTGATCGGAATCCTCTTGTTCCCTAAGCTCGTTCGGGGTGGGGTGGATTGTTGCTGATCATCGACTCCAGTACATAAAATTTATTTAGGATTCCTCTGAAACTACTTAAATGGAGCTAAACTCCAAAAAAATTTATATCAACCAAAGACCAAAAGTACCAAAAAAATAGGAAGGCTTTTACAAACAGGCATCTATTGTAGAGCGGCGTCTGAGGTGATGTTCGACGCTCGCGGTCTGTACCCTACCCAACCATGATACTCAGCGCGAGGCAGTAAGAGAGTATCCCAATAACAGAATTGACTATCTAATCATTATACCATGTCTTCAGGAATTATTCAGGCATTTAGAGATTCATTTTATAACTTTACTTTATTTCTTAATTGACAACACATTTCTTCGGTAGATGGCATTTGTTAACATAAACAAACAATCGTATTTCATGATCTGAAACTAAAACTATACTGAAACTACCAGCAGAAGACTAGGCTATTTATATTTAACAAAAGTGTACTTATTTTTTTTTACAATTACATCATCTTTATTATTGTTAAATCTAAATCGGTTTGTACAAATTAAGTTAATTCGTTTCGTAAGTCTTTGTTTTTAATTTAATAAGTCTTTTGTTTGATCCACTAAATTATGTATAAACATTAAATGAAGAATTTCGAGATAGAATGAAAATGACTTGACTTGAAACGCGTATGCACCGAAAAGAGCGAGACGGAATAACAATTTTCAAAATAATGATGGCAGGTTTGCAAGTTTTGGGTATTCGGCCTTTTTTTTTAAGTAATTTACAGAATCATTAATTTACAGAAAACATATAAAGTGCCGTACTTACAAAAGTAGAAAACAACTATCTACAAAAGAATTTTCATTTAGAAATGCAGTACACCGTAAGTACAGATGGATATAGGGATGGATTTTGCTTGTACTAGTGTGATAGTATATAGTCAATCTTATCGGAAGCTATTTAATTTTCTTGCATCACTTCCTCCTCGTCATCGTCGTCAAGATCATCATCGAAGTATGGAACGTTTCGTCCTCTTGGTTGTGGTAGTGGTGCTCTCGACATGGGCATCGGTGCGTGATGATATCGGCGTCTCTCGGATAGCGGACGATAGTACATGTTGCACTGCACACTCTTTGGCCTCTTCCTCGCCAACCCCGGCAATGGAACGATCGATGGTGCGCGAATAATCTTCAATCTCCTCATCATACAAATGCGGAGCACCGTTTGCGAAGCTAGCGAAACGCATAGGATCACGTAAAGCACTTACAATATTCCAGTGACTGCAGTTGCCACTATTGACATAGTATCTGAGGTCAGAAAGGGCACGGGCCGTCTCGTTGACTGTCTGCCTATAATATTCGTCCTGGTTGAGCAGACGTCGTTTCTTCGGGAAGCGACGGCGATAAATTGGTTGAGCAAATATCAAGACCCGCATATCACCAGTGCAAAGACACAGGCGCTTGTGTGCCAGCTGCTTGTGTAAGGTCTTGCGCCGCCAATTGCCTGCAGCACCCACTTGATGATGTTCTGGGAGCGTGGATTCGATGGCGGTCCCACGCGATAGCAGAACAAAAACGAGATGAGTGCAGTGACGCCAATATACCAGAGCACATATTGGCGATAGGCGAGCAATATGCTCATAAGGGCGATTATTACCAGCAGCGAGGCGCATATGCCCAGCACAATGCCGGATAGATAGTAGAAGAAACTGTTCTTGGCCAACTGGCCGGCACTCCAGAACACTGCGATGCCAGCAATAAATTGCAGAGCTCGGTAATAGTTGTATATGTCATGTTCAAGGACGATGCTATATGGATGTTTGGTCTCAATGCCGATGCACTGGTCCTCGAAGGGGGAGAACTCGATGCGACGACGCTTCTGTGAGAAGAGTGTGATGCTAAATAGGAAAAGCTTCTCGTTGTAATGCTCCATGACTTCTTGCAGAGAATCGCCGCCATATTCGGCGAAATCATCACTTTCAGAATAAATTCGACAGTCTCAAACAGACCAAGCACTGAGTATGGTTTGGCCTGGTAGCAGACAACTCGCGGGGCATGGTACCCGTACGACTTGGAAACATTGACACGAGCGCCGCCTGGCAAATAGACGGCATCCTTCTGACCCGAAAGCGCCGATTTCGTTGATATCATCAGTATGAGAAATATTAGATTTAAAATATGTCGCATCCTTAAATTTTTTAAATAACTTTCTCACAAAAAAACAAATAAATACAAGACGAGACACAAGCGGCAAAGGTAGTTTGTGATATAACACAAATTGTCAATAAGGCATTTCGACTACTTGGGTTCATCAAAAGATGGGCCAAAGAATTCGAGGATCCTTATACGACAAAGTTGCTTTATACTTCTCTTGTTCGTCCAATTCTTGAATATGGGTCTTGCGTGTGGTCGCCGCAATACCATATTCATCAAGATAGAATTGAGTCTGTTCAAAAGCAGTTCCTACTCTTTGCCTTGCGTAGTCTTAATTGGGTTTCGGGTGTAGACTTATCACCATATTCTAGTAGACTCCTTCTAATTAACCTACCTTCTTTAACTAACCGTCGTATTATGTTAGGTGTTATGTTCATCGTAAAACTAATAAGGTACGATATAGATTCCCCCACTCTACTTAACCTAATCAATTTCTGTTTTCCTTCTAGAGTTACTCGTAATTTTGTCCACTGGGGTAACAACAGAAGGCTAACAACATTAATTCTTAAGAAAATATATTTTATTTAGTCTACCAGCATACAATTTTAAATCTCAGGAATAGTTAATCTAATGTTACTAAGTTTGTGTAGGCTTAGTGTAGTTAAACCGAACATTGAACCAGCGGGACAGCTATCATGCATGCGTGAGCTTTCGTTGATTATATGTATGTATGTATGTAGGCAGGTGCAGTAATATATGTAAGTATTCTTTGTTTGTTCGCAAACACTGATTTTCGTAATAGCAGAGATTTGTAATTAATAATTTTTAATGAATGTTATTTTCAATATATGGTAGGCAATGAATTATATATATATATATATAATGTGACGTCGCAATGAAGCGACGCCTCATTATATCTGTTAATTATTTTTACTTTAACTCTAAATAAAAGATAAGATATTCTTAAGTCGAATATACCCCGCAGTATTTTTAAACCAGACTTAGGCAGCGTAGGCAAATGCAAGGGCGTAGGCAGAAACATGCAAAGCAGGGCACATAACATAGAAAATCCCTCACACTCGGCACCCATGCCTATTAACGGTGCCTCGGTATAATTAAATAATTAAATAAAAATTTAATTCACAATTTTGTTTGAATGCGTAATTAAAAAATCCCTAAAGTTCAATATAAACAAAAACCACGGGATATATGGCTACGAGATCCAGTTTTGAAGGATTGGTTGTGTGTAGACAATAATAACGAACAAAAAAGTTTTTGCAAATATTGTAAATCGAGCATGAATGCGAAACTTTCTGATTTATATGCTCATGCAAAAACCTCAAAACATATAACTATGTCAAGTGCATTTACCCAAAAAAACAAATTAAGTTTTATTCCTGTTTCCTTGGAAACAAGCCAACAAGAGGCGGCGTTATGTTTATATTTTGCTGCACACTCTTCAATTAATCCTGTAGATCATTTAGGGGAATTATGCGCAAACAAATTTAAGGACGGTGCGAAAGCTAAACTACACAGAACCAAGTGTACAAATATAATAACAAACGTTTTGGCGCCGAACTTTGTAGAAAACTTAATGAAAGACATTGGTGATTCCCAATATAGTTTGCTTCTTGACGAGAGCACTGATATCAGTGTCTGTAAGACCCTTGGTAAGTTGTAGTTTATTTTTTTTTATAATGCAGATGTATTAATTTAAACTAACTATTCTGTAGGTGTGGCTGTTATGTATTATAGTTCATCACGACAAGTTATGGTTTCAACATTTCTGTCTTTAGTTCCACTTGAGGGAACAGACTCGAAATAGATAACCGACACCCTATGTCTGGAGCTTAAGGAGAAGAAATTAAAGTTAAATAACTTAATTGGAATCGGTACGGATAATGCTAGTGTAATGGTTGGTGCAAAACAAAGTGTTTACACAGAATTAAAGAAAAAAGTCCCCTCATTAATTTTAATCAAATGTGTTTGCTATTCTTTGCAATTGGCTGTTAACACTGCCTGCAAACACTTTTTGCCTAAGGCATTAGAATTTATTGTCTATGAAACTTTTAATTGGTTTTCAATAAGAGCAAAGCGGCAAAATGATCATAAAAAAATTTATGAAATAATTAACTGCAATAAGGTAATTCAAATCCTGTTTAGTGTGATGTCCTTTTATAATGTCGTACCTTAACATTGATTCTGTTTAGTTGTGCTTAATCTATGTTTGTTGTAAGTAGTATATGTTGAAAGTTATATGTACTTAATCATTTTTAAAAGTATATTATGTACTTATTTATTTTGTACGTAATTTCCAGGAACCGCTTAAAATACCCAGAGTTAGCGATACAAGGTGGCTCTCCATTGAAGTGGCAGTTAAAAAAATTTTGCAGCAGTGGATTGAGCTAAAGTTTCATTTTAATATGGCTGCGAAGGAAGAAAAATGTTTCAAAGCTCAAACATTGCATTCATTGTTTAGTGATGACGTTAACCACCTTTATTTATTGTTTTTGCATCCAGTTTTAACTGAGATGCAAAATATTAACAAAATATTTCAGTCCAAAAATGCAAATTCAAGCAAGCTTTTGCGCGACCTAGTTTTTGCAATTAATTCCCTCAAAACAAAAATTATACCACCTACGGTAGATATCGACATTTTAACAGATGACTTTGAACATATCATCAAAAGAGACTTATACTTGGGATATGCGTTCGAAACCAAACTTCAAGAGTTGAAGGAAAATATTCCATGCAATATGGAGACAGAAATTCGTTTCAAATGTACGAATTTTAATATTTCATTAATCAATGAACTTAAGCACAGGTAAATATTTTGTATGCTAAAGATTTTCTCTATATTAATTTGGTTAATTATTTTCAGATTGCCCAACAATTTTGAAATACTTCAGCAAATCGATACTTTTTCAGTAGAGAAAGTATTATGTACCAAGAAGTCTCCAATTGTTCAAATTCTTGAGCACTTTAAAATGTCCCCATTGGAAATTGATGAAATTTTAACTCAATATAATAATATTAATTTAATAAATTGGTTAAATAATGAAGATAACGTCAGCTTTTGGGCTGAAGTTTTAAATTACAAGGATGCAGCAGGCAATTACAGATTTCTGCAATTGGCATCTTTTGCAATAAAACTATTGACATTGCCATGGTCCAATGCAGAGGTTGAGCGTGTATTCAGTCAAATGAATATAGTTAAAACAAAACTGAGGAACAGAATTCATATTGGTACCTTAAACTCATTATTGCACATAAGGTAATTTGTATGCCGTAAACTTTATTTATAAATTGATAATTATATAAAATAATTTTGTAATTTTTACAGATATGGTTTGCGCAGAGAAAATAAATGCTGCCACAATTATGTATATAGTTCCTCCAAAATACCTAAAACTTATTGGAACTAACCAAAGCTATGAAAATGAAGACGCAAACAATGCAGATATAGATGAAACCACTATATTTTTGGAGTAATATTAATAAAGACTAAAAAACTTTAATTAATGTGTTTAGCTATTTTTTTTTTAGCTATATTAAATTTTTTTCCCCACTTGGGGGCCTGCCGACTTAACCTAACCTAAATTTTTTTTTAGCGGTTTCTAGCTTTTTCTGAACCGTGATTTAGCTATTTCAGGTCTTGGAAAGTTGGCAACACTGGCCCCGAGGAACCGTTACTTGTGTGTGCACAAGCTCTGGGTACCGAGGCACCGTTAATAGGCATGGGTGCCGAGTGTGAGGGATTTTCTATGTTATGTGCCCTGCTTTGCATGTTTCTGCCTACGCCCTTGCATTTGCCTAAGCTGCCTAAGTCTGGTTTAAAAATACTGCGGGGTATATTCGACTTAAGAATACGAGTATCTTATCTTTTATTTAGAGTTAAAGTAAAAATAATTAACAGATATAATGAGGCGTCGCTTCATTGCGACGTCACATTATATATATATATATATAATTCATTGCCTACCATATATTGAAAATAACATTCATTAAAAATTATTAATTACAAATCTCTGCTATTACGAAAATCAGTGTTTGCGAACAAACAAAGAATACTTACATATATTACTGCACCTGCCTACTTACATACATATAATACATACATACATATAATCAACGAAAGCTCACGCATGCATGATAGCTGTCCCGCTGGTTCAATGTTCGGTTTAACTACACTAAGCCTACACAAACTTAGTAACATTAGATTAACTATTCCTGAGATTTAAAATTGTATGCTGGTAGACTAAATAAAATATATTTTCTTAAGAATTAATGTTGTTAGCCTTCTGTTGTTACCCCAGTGGACAAAATTACGAGTAACTCTAGAAGGAAAACAGAAATTGATTAGGTTAAGTAGAGTGGGGAATCTATATCGTACCTTATTAGTTTTACGATGAACATAACACCTAACATAATACGACGGTTAGTTAAAGAAGGTAGGTTAATTAGAAGGAGTCTACTAGAATATGGTGGTAAGTCTACACCCGAAACCCAATTAAGACTACGCAAGGCAAAGAGTAGGAACTGCTTTTGAACAGACTCAATTCTATCTTGATGAATATGGTATTGCGGCGACCACACGCAAGACCCATATTCAAGAATTGGACGAACAAGAGAAGTATAAAGCAACTTTGTCGTATAAGGATCCTCGAATTCTTTGGCCCATCTTTTGATGAACCCAAGTAGTCGAAATGCCTTATTGACAATTTGTGTTATATCACAAACTACCTTTGCCGCTTGTGTCTCGTCTTGTATTTATTTGTTTTTTTGTGAGAAAGTTATTTAAAAAATTTAAGGATGCGACATATTTTAAATCTAATATTTCTCATACTGATGATATCAACGAAATCGGCGCTTTCGGGTCAGAAGGATGCCGTCTATTTGCCAGGCGGCGCTCGTGTCAATGTTTCCAAGTCGTACGGGTACCATGCCCCGCGAGTTGTCTGCTACCAGGCCAAACCATACTCAGTGCTTGGTCTGTTTGAGACTGTCGAATTTATTCTGAAAGTGATGATTTCGCCGAATATGGCGGCGATTCTCCGCAAGAAGTCATGGAGCATTACAACGAGAAGCTTTTCCTATTTAGCATCACACTCTTCTCACAGAAGCGTCGTCGCATCGAGTTCTCCCCCTTCGAGGACCGGTGCATCGGCATTGAGACCAAACATCCATATAGCATCGTCCTTGAACATGACATATACAACTATTACCGAGCTCTGCAATTTATTGCTGGCATCGCAGTGTTCTGGAGTGCCGGCCAGTTGGCCAAGAACAGTATCTTCTACTATCTATCCGGCATTGTGCTGGGCATATGCGCCTCGCTGCTGGTAATAATCGCCCTTATGAGCATATTGCTCGCCTATCGCCAATATGTGCTCTGGTATATTGGCGTCACTGCACTCATCTCGTTTTTGTTCTGCTATCGCGTGGGACCGCCATCGAATCCACGCTCCCAGAACATCATCAAGTGGGTGCTGCAGGCAATTGGCGGCGCAAGACCTTACACAAGCAGCTGGCACACAAGCGCCTGTGTCTTTGTACTGGTGATCACATTCATTGCCTATCACTTCCCTATGCGGGTCTTGATATTTGCTCAACCAATTTATCGCCGTCGCTTCCCGAAGAAACGACGTCTGCTCAACCAGGACGAATATTATAGGCAGACAGTCAACGAGACGGCCCGTGCCCTTTCTGACCTCAGATACTATGTCAATAGTGGCAACTGCAGTCACTGGAATATTGTAAGTGCTTTACGTGATCCTATGCGTTTCGCTAGCTTCGCAAACGGTGCTCCGCATTTGTATGATGAGGAGATTGAAGATTATTCGCGCACCATCGATCGTTCCATTGCCGGGGTTGGCGAGGAAGAGGCCAAAGAGTGTGCAGTGCAACATGTACTATCGTCCGCTATGCGAGAGACGCCGATATCATCACGCACCGATGCCCATGTCGAGAGCACCACTACCACAACCAAGAGGACGAAACGTTCCATACTTCGATGATGATCTTGACGACGATGACGAGGAGGAAGTGATGCAAGAAAATTAAATAGGTTCCGATAAGATTGACTATATACTATCACACTAGTCGAAGCAAAATCCATCCCTATATCCATCTGTACTTACGGTGTACTGCATTTCTAAATGAAAATTCTTTTGTAGATAGTTGTTTTCTACTTTTGTAAGTACGGCACTTTATATGTTTTCTGTAAATTAATGATTCTGTAAATTACTTAAAAAAAAAGGCCGAATACCCAAAACTTGCAAACCTGCCATCATTATTTTGAAAATTGTTATTCCGTCTCGCTCTTTTCGGTGCATACGCGTTTCAAGTCAAGTCATTTTCATTCTATCTCGAAATTCTTCATTTAATGTTTATACATAATTTAGTGGATCACACAAAAGACTTATTAAATTAAAAACAAAGACTTACGAAACGAATTAACTTAATTTGTACAAACCGATTTAGATTTAACAATAATAAAGATGATGTAATTGTAAAAAAAAATAAGTACACTTTTGTTAAATATAAATAGCCTAGCCTTCTGCTGGTAGTTTCAGTATAGTTTTAGTTTCAGATCATGAAATACGATTGTTTGTTTATGTTAACAAATGCCATCTACCGAAGAAATGTGTTATCAATTAAGAAATAAAGTGTAAGTTATAAAATGAATCTCTAAATGCCTGAATAATTCCTGAAGACATGGTATAATGATTAGATAGTCAATTCTGTTATTGGGATACTCTCTTACTGCCTCGCGCTGAGTATCATGGTTGGGTAGGGTACAGACCGCGAGCGTCGAACATCACCTCAGACGCCGCTCTACAATAGATGCCTGTTTGTAAAAGCCTTCCTATTTTTTTTGGTACTTTTGGTCTTTGGTTGATATAAATTTTTTTTGGAGTTTAGCTCCATTTAAGTAGTTTCAGAGGAATCCTAAATAAATTTTATGTACTGGAGTCGATGATCAGCAACAATCCACCCCACCCCGAACGAGCTTAGGGAACAAGAGGATTCCGATCACTGAGTACATTCGACTTGTGAACTTCCCGTTCACGAAACCATTACACCGGTTCTCACATATCTTTCCACAGATTAACAATTGGTTGATATTTTGACTATAGAGAAGTTTCGATGCTATCTAGAACTCCAAGAGTTCGAAGTAATCACCGATCACTCAAGCTTGGTGTGGCTTATGCGTCAACAAAACGTGTCTGGAAGACTCGCTCGTTGGATTTTTCGCCTACAGCAATATAAATTTTCCATTTCTCATCGTAAAGGAAAGGAACATGTTGTTCCCGATGCCCTCTCTGATTTATGCGAACATGAAATCGCAGAATTAGATATGAGCCCAATAATTGATTTGAATTCACAAGCCTTCTCAGAAGACAAATATACCACGCTTAAGAGTCGCTATAACGAAAATCAATCCAGATTGCCAGATCTGAAAATCGTTGTTAACTATTTGTACATTCGCACTGAGCATACTTCTGGAGAAGAAGTACAATATAAACTTTCATGGAAGTTATGGGTTCCAGAAAGCCTTCGACTTGATGTTCTTAAACAAGCACATGATAGTTGTACCTCAGCTCATGCAGGGATGCACAAAACTATTGAAAAGATTCGTCGTCACCTCTTTTGGCCTGGGTTGCCAAAAGATGTGAGAGAATATATACGCTCATGTGACAAATGTAAAGAGAACAAAGCCCCAAATTACACGCTTCGTCCTGCTCATAATCCCACCTGTAGACCTTTCCAAAGACTCTACATTGATCTTTTAGGCCCATATCCACACAGCAAAAATGGCCATGTAGTCTTATTAAGCGTTCTTGACCACGTTAGTAAATATCATTGGTTACAGCCTCTTAAGAAGTTCACTTCTAAAGCTGTACAAGATTTCTTACTACACCAGATTTTTCGCAGTTTTGGTGTACCCGAAACCATTGTCCGTGACAACGGCACCCAATTTAAAGCCCAGGAATTTAATGCCTTTCTCACCGAGCTTGGTATTAACCATATCATACTGCCTTATATTCGCAGCAAAGTAATGCCGCTGAACGTGTTAATCGATCTTTTTTAGCCGCCGTTCGTTCATACCTAAAGCACGATCAGACTGAATGGGATATTCATTTGACAAGTATCTCTTGCTCCCTTCGTTCGTCCGTTCATCAGTCTATCTCCATATGTTGATGTTCTCCATATATAGCTTTATTTGGATTAGATATGATAACGCATGCCGCCGATTATAAGTTGCTAAAATCTTTATCACCGTTAGAAGATCCTATTGTGCCTGTTTCTCACTCAGATAACTTAGCTTTATTAAGAAAAGATATTCAAGCTAACATTCGCCGAGCCCATGATAAAAATACAGCACAATACAACCTTCGCAGCAGACCTGTGTCTTTTAAAGAAGGCCAGGAAGTATTCCGTCGAAATTTCGCACTCAGCAAGTTTACGCATAATTTCAATGCAAAACTTGGCCCACAATTCGTAAAATGTCGCATTGCAAGAAAGCTTGGTAACTGTTATTACCAATTAGAAGACTAGCAAGGAAAAGATATCGGTACTTATCACGCTAAAGATCTTCGTAGCTGATTCCCGCTAATCTTTCCGTCTGATGGTGTCAGATTATCGGGTGGTGTAATGGTCGCCGTTGCACCATTGAAACGAAAGTCAAAAATTTGTCGTTTTATCGCATTGATATTGGTAGCGATAAAAATATTGCTGATTTTGTTTATCTAAGTTCTCAACCTGGCTTAGCAACATAATCATGTCCACACAACACACTAGCAAGATCGCATCAAACTTGTTGCTTCGAACATGTTCGATGATGTTTGCTGTTGCCGTGCGAATTGATCCCCTAGTTTCAAACCAGCATCCGCCAATTCGAATTGTAGGTGCTGAATCACAGAAAAAGCTCTTCTTTGCAGAGAGCCTGGTCTATAAATGCTGCTACCCTTCTCTATTTGCTCTATTTATTTATCTATATATTTTATATTTATTTATATTTCTCTATTTGTCCACTCCACGTCGGTTAGCGCTGCGTTTGCTACACGTGTTGAGTATATATTCGTGTGTTTATATTTCGATAAGTCTGTCGAAAAAAATTACAGCTGCATATAGTGCACACATACGCAACTAAATTAATTTCCGTGTCGGTGCATTTAAATACGGAATAAACCATAATTCCAAGACACCGAAGACATAACCACATTTGCCACGCCCATTTTTCTGGACCAGAAATCTGAAGACATCAGCCGATCAGCTTAAGAGCCTATCATTACTTTCTTTGTGCTCAGCACAAGAAAAGGTATGTCACCCCCCTCGTATTTTGTTTGATTGAATTATTGTACTAAAGTCTTCATTTTGCACCTAGATAACCAGGTTGACGCAAGTCCCAGTTACCCAGCCTGCACCAGTCGACGACTTTGGTAGCCCACCTTTATGCAGAGGCTTCTGCTTGACATTGGTGTGGGCTGACAAATCTCTGTTGTGATGAACGGACAGAGTCTTATAATTAATACATTAAAATTATAAATAAATATTAAAACTAAAGTTTCTTAAAATATATTAAATTAAATTAAAGCTAAGTGTGAGGAATCTGTAAGAAAAAAATCAATTAATTAGTAAAATAATTAATGCAACTTTGCATACTTACGGGGATTATGATAGAAGTATGAGGTATCCTTAATGTTGTCTCGTCAGTGTTGGAACTTGTCCGAAAGAGAAAAGAAAGGGGGCAAAGAGGAGAATAAGTATGGCGATTTACTAGATTTTGCTAGATCACGGCAGTCATACATTCTCCTCCGCGACGCCTGGGTGCCTGTGTAACAAAAAATAAGGAAAGAAAACGGAAAAAGTGTTAGTGACCAAGAAAATACAAATTTTTGAATTTTCCCATACAGCCCGAGGCGCAGTGTCAATTTACCTGCAACAGCATTTCGGGCAAAGCAGCGTTGGCGCGCTAGCAGCCTAGTGCTAGAGGGCGCGGAGTTCTGCAACGGGGCATGATCTGCGAACTCTGGAAATAAAGAAAGAAGAGCGATGAGGACAAAAATTCACCATATGTAAAAAAATCAAAGAAAATTAACTCATGAAGGCTCACTTATTGAGAAAATACCAGACACATAATTATATACACCGAAGGCCCAGGCAAAGACAATCTGTTTGACAGGGAAATCTATTTAAAAAAACAGAAAAAAGCAAAAAGAAAATCAGTTTAGAACCAAAAAAAAAGAAACGAAGCAAAGAAAACTCACCATTGCAGCAGCTTACGGCAGTGTGCAGCTTACGGCAGTTTTACAGCAGCTTACGGCAGTGTGCAGCTTGCGGGAGTTTTGCAGCAGTTTGGCGATCGTTCCAGTTGCAGTTCTGGCAACAATTTGGCAGCCAACTATTTGTGCGTTATACTTGTTATTTTTGCGGCGATTAACTAAATTCCGAAAGAGTAAAATAAATCAGTGTGATGTTAGACTAGGCAAATTAAATTAGAATAGTGTGTTAATGTCATACTAGGGAAAGGAAAACTGTCTTAGTTGCCATTTTTTTTTTTGTTTTTTTTTCGAATCTTGCTTTATTTTCTGCCTCTGGTGTATGTAAGTGTATAAAATAAGATAAACTTTAAACAAACATTTATCAACCAACGATCTATTGGGCCCAACGGAGAACTGGGGGTAAGTGTACACTTGTTTTATATTTATTACTATACCATTTACGAGGAAATTGCACAACCTTTAAACAAAAAAAAAAAAAATTAAAAAAAAAAGCATATATATATATAAAAACAAAACTACAGAAAACTAAGCAAGCAATAAACATTTTTATTGTTGATACAACAAATCAAAACAACAAGGGTAAACACAAAACAGCTGTTTGTATGGCACTGATCATGGCATATTAAGACCTTTTTAGGCCATGGATTTTAAAAAAATTCATGGTCTATTGTGTTTGTCGGAACGGAAATGTGCGTAACAGGCAGAAGGAGGCATCTCCGACCCCATAAACTATATATATTCTGAATCAGTATCAGTAGCCGAGTCGATTGAGCCATGTCTGTCTGTCCGTCTGTCCGTCTGTCTGTCTGTCTGTATGAACACCTGGATCTCAGAAACTATAAGAGCTAGAGTCATCAAATTTTGTGACAACATACATATATATTGCAGTGTCTCAAAGTTTTTTTTAAAATTTGGACACGCCCCTTCCCGCCTCTGTAAATCAGAAATAACTACTTAAAACCTACAATATTAACTCAACAACCAAAGTTGTATATCATACATGACAAATACCTTGCCACGGGCGTTATGTGAAAATTTCATTAAAATCGGACTATAAATAAGTGAGATATGATACGAATTAAACTCACTTTGAACATACATGTATATAATTAAGCAGACCTAATTTACGCAAGCATACCGAAGTTCAAATCTAGCGTCAGACACACAGCATTTTATTAAACTTTTTATTTGCATTATATGGGAACAGAATTGATTCACAATGCAGCTTTGCCGATGCGCGAAAAAATGAGGCAATGGCCGAGTGGTTAGAGTGGCGGACGGCTGCGCGAGAGTGCGTGCGTTCAACTCCCGGTTGAGGCGGGTGCGAATTTTCGTTTATTAATTATTTCTTATTTTGATTTTTTATTTTTTTTATTCTAATAAACTTAAAGAAAAGTTACAGTCAAAAAAATTAAAATCAAGAAGAAACAACTGTAATGAAATTTGGTACGCGCTAGAAGTGCATACCTATACCTATTGCCTACGGTATACTATGATAATCCATGGCCTTATACAGTCAGCTCCTGACTGTAGCGTTTGTATTTTTCTAATTACGATTAAATTGTCTAGGTGTTACGGACTGCTTGTTCTCCGATAGGGCTGTGCCGGCTAGCTCAGCTGCACTTGGGGGAGGAGTTTTTCCCTTTGCCCTGCAATCCGCTCAATAATCGATGAGTTTCGATTTTATACAAAGACGTCTCACAACACCAACAAGTAAGTAAAAACAACAAACATTAAATACATGAACACATATTTAACGATGTCAAATCTTAATTACAGATACTACAAAGGGACGAAAATTTAAGAACAACAACAACTTTAGGTGGCCTACGGCCACTGCGCACCCACCCAACCATGTGGTACTCCTGTTCAGGGTTTCAGAGTATCACCCATGTCGTGGAGCCCCTCCTGGCCAGCTAAGAACGTTTCATCCCCCCCAATAATTAACGCTTAGCAAACGTTCATTTTTATGCGTGCTGTACAAATTTATTTGGTAATTTTATAATCTAACATTTTTTTTGTTTTTGACTATATACTCATACCCTCCCTTTCTTCTTCTCTAGCCCTACCTGCCTACAGAGCTCTATTGACTGATGGGGCACTCACTCTCTAAGGAGCGGAAAAAATAAAAGGGGACAGAAGAAAGCAAGGGCTTTCACGGACACTAACTTTTAGAACAGAATATTATACAAATTTTATCCTAAGTTTAATAATAAATAATTTAAGACAATGTGATCTAATTCTAATTAACATACATGTTGTCCATGGCAGCCGGACTTAATATGGTGGCGGAAATGGACGGAATGTTATGCCGGACGGCGTATAATCCCCTGGCGGCTCTCCGCATGGAATGGACTCACCAGGGCGACGATGTGGAATTGGTGTCGTTCCGTTTAATTTAATTGGGTTCAAATTTTGGCTGCACACAGTCTCGTTCCGTTTCCAGGTTCAGTTCTTGCTGCACACACATAAAAATTATTATGATTTTATTCAAGAAAAATATTCAATTATTTTAATTACACGCACTTTTTGTGTTAACGAACAATTCGCGGGAAGGTAGGTCTGACCGCCTCGACTCTCGATTTTGAATAAGAACTGCCCTTGAAAATCTGCTTGGCGGTCATATGCCTGGGATCTTCGGTATCTAACCGACAATTTAAACTGTGCATCAGTCCAAACGGTAAACGGGGTTCGCTGACCGATCTGGCCCTTAAGAGAGACCTCAAACTGCACTGCTTGCTTTGTCGGCAGATGTGTGGTACCAGGGCAGCTGTATTCATCGATAACTGGTTATCGACCCGAAAAACAGCTGTTCCCGCAAAATGCAACAGCACCCAATGTTTCGAGTGGCGCAAACAATTCCGCAGAGCGACGAAATAATTGGGGCATTTTCACTGGACTCGGAGTTTTCTGGAGCCGGCACATTTCCCTCACACGCAGTCCAACAGGCACCATACGCAGGACCCCACGATCTTCCAGTAGCCGCCGTAAAAGGCTTTGCCGGTAAATGCGAAAATTGTATTATTATTGGTTGTTGTTGGTGTTTTTGTGTTTCCCTTCTTTTCTTTTCAGGAGCTGGTTTGGAAAATCCGGCGAGCAGCAATCACGTCCGGATATCTTTCGCGTGATACACGCACAGGCGTCTTCCTTGCATGTCTTCAAGCAGATATGCATTGTTTCCGACAGCTTGCACCACTCTGGCCCTCAAAAATTTCCTCGTGAATTTCGCGTTGAAATTTTTGGAAAAATCGCTAAGGACAAAGTTTCGCCGATAAACTTCTTGCCCGGGGATGGCATGGAAACTTCGGGCTCTCTGGTCGTACCTCTGTTTGCTTAATTCGTACGCGTCATTAAGTCTGTCACGTACTCGAGCTCGGATGATGGTGGGTTTGTCCTTTTGTTCCATACCATCCATCTCATGGTCGCACATCGATTTTAGTTTCCGAGCCAATTTATAGCAGCCACCGTTAAGGTATAAATGGTGGCCGAATACGGTGAAGAACGGCGTTTGTCCTGTAGCCTCGTGGATAGCATTCCGTATCGCGACCTCGATTTCGGGTAGGTGTGTGTCCCACTCCCTATGGTCCTCTTGCAAAAAACTGCGGATAGCTGTCAACACAGTGCGATTTACTCTCTCTGCGGCATTACTGGAAGGTGAGTATATTGGAGTTTTTTGGTGATTGATTCCAAAATGACCAACCATCTCTTCAAAAATTTTTGACGTAAATTGTTTGCCGTTGTCAGAGTGAATGGTTTCCGGTACTCCGAATTTGAAGAAGACTTCGTTGACCAGGAAGTCAATCACGTGGGCCGCAGATGCCTCTCGCATTGCCTTCAGGAAAGTATATTTAGAGAAATGATCTACCACAATGAAGATCCACGCGTGTCCCTTTCTCGACCGTGGATATTTTCCCAGGAAGTCTATGAATATCTTCTGGAACGGCCTTTCCGTGTCAGTCCTTTTCCCAATGCCCACTTGCATGCGGTAATTCGGTGATTTAGCTTCCTTCCATATTTGGCACTTGCGTACGAAGTCGCGTACTTGCACGGCCATTCCCGGCCAGTAAAACTGACGACGCAGCAGCTCCAAGGTCTTCGCTTGTCCTCCGTGGGACGCGGTTGGGTGTGTATGCGCTTGCGTGATCAGCGCGTGCGCCAGGGCTGCTGGAATCCACAGCTTCCATTCTGAGGCTTCTACTTCCTCGCTCAACGCTTGCTGTTGCATCCGCTTGAAGAGTAGACCGTCTTCGACCTTCAAGTCTGGGAGATGCTGTTTGTTAGTATTTGCCTCTCGCACCAGCTCTTGATACTCCTCCGCACCGAACGCCGTGGTCTCGAAACCCAGCAGATCGGCGGGATCTATGTGGACCTCTTCTACGCTACGCGACAAGGTATCGGCTACCACGTTCTCGCTGCCTTTGCGGTGTTCGATTGCGAAGTCGTATCCCTGTAGCTGCAATGACCATCTCGCCAGCCTTCCCGAGAGATCTTTCATATTCATCAGCCACTTCAGACTCGCATGATCCGTTATGCATGTGAACGGCATCCCTTCGATGTACGGCCTGAACTTGCGGATGGCCAGAATGGCCGCCAGACACTCCTTTTCGGTCACTGTGTAATTGATCTGGTGTTTGTTCATTTTTGCCGAAAAAGGCAATCGGCTGCTCCTGACCTTCTTCGTTCCGCTGAAAAAGCACCGCTCCAACTCCCATGTGTGACGCATCGCACTGGACATAAAAGTGTCGTCTGAAATCCGCGTGCACCAGCACTGGTGCCGTGGTCAGTGCTTTCTTCAATTGCTGTACTGCCATCTCTGCCTCTGTTCCTAATGTAAATCGTTTGTTTGTCTTTTTTAGGCTCTCTGTCAGTGGCGTTGCCAGCGTTGCGAAATTTCTTATAAAACGACGGTACCATCCATTTATCCCCAGGAATGCTCGGACCTCCTTCATGTTTCTAGGATTTGGGATCTTTTTTATCGCTTCGACTCGGTCTGGATCCATCTGCAGAAGCCCTCCACCTACCACAAAGCCCAGGTATTTTAATGACTTAAAACAAAAATTCGATTTTTGCAAGCCAATTGTTAAACCTGCTTCTTTCAGGCACTGTGCTACTTTGCTCAAATAGGCTATGTGTGTCGCAAAGTCTGGCGCGAGGATGAGTAAGTCGTTCAGATAGACGAAGACTTTGGATCTGATTTCCGTCGGAATCACTCGATCCATGAGTCTCACTAGTCGTTGCGCCGCATTGCACAATCCAAATGGCATTACGCGAAATTGGTACAACGGCCGGCCTGGAACAGTGAATGCTGTAAGCTCTCGGGATTTTTCCTCCAGTTCAATTTGCCAGAAGGCGAATTTTAGATCGACGCTGAAGATATACGTGGTTTGGTCCAGTCTGGAAAGGATTCCCTCGACGCTGGGTAGCGGGTAAGCGTCCTTAATAGTGATGGCGTTCAGTCGCATCTAAACAAAACCTATTTTTTCCAGACTTCGCCACCACGGTCGTGCGATTGCTCCATGGGCTTTTGCTACATTCTATGACTCCGAGCTCCAACATCTTGTCGATTTCTTCTTCCACAATGGCCTGCCGGGCTGGTGACATTGGGTATGGCCGGTCTTTAAAAATCTTGGCTCCCTCTACTAGCTCTATTACATGCTTGTCAAGCTCAGTCCGGCCTAGGCCATGTTCTTCGAACGTGAGGAATTGTTTTTGCACACGTTCCAGTTCACGACTCTCCTCTGCAGACAGGCTCCATCTCTTGGGGTCTGGGTTTTGTTCGTCGGTGTTGTCCTCGGCGTAGTGTGCCATGTCGCGAGCCTGGATTTCTGCCGCGGCGTTATCCGTTGTCGTTTCCCTATCTTGGCCGACAACTTCCGGAGCGAGTTGGAATGCACGCCAGAAATCGACCCCAAAGTATGCCTTCTGTTCCAAATATGGACAGATGTAAAAAATTACGGTTTTCATCTGTCCGTTGTATTTTACAGGCAACTCTGTACGACCAATGATGGATCGATCCTCTCCTGCTGCTGTTCGCACTTTGGAAAAGTAGCGACCGATCGGGATCCCTAATTTTTTCCATCAGTTCGCGGCTGCCGTGACCTAGTGGACTTATGGACGCTCCGGTGTCAAGGAGGCCAATGATGCGTTCGCCGTGGACTGTTATTTCCGCAAAAGGTCTGGGATCGTTTGCGTCGTTTCGTGATACGGCAGCTGCCACCTCCCGACGCCTTTCTCGCCGCTGCCTGAAGCGTAGTCTCGCCTTGTTGATTCTTATGGAAATGTGTCTCATGCCGGCTAGCTGGTGTTCTTGAAATATCCTACTCCTGGCTTCCGTGTATCGACGCATCCTCTCCTCCAGTGACAACACCGTGCGTATGCCTTCTTTTTGAATTTTTACATTATTATTATTATTATTTTGTACAATTAAGTGTCTTAATTCTAAAGGTGAACAATCTTCGCGGGATATTATTTCGGGCGTGCCTCTCCCGCCCGTGATGCACCCCTTCGGTCGTTTTCCGCACAATCCGGACATTTAGGAGACACCGTACCAGGCTTTCCGCACCGATAGCAGAACTCTCTGCCGACTCGCAGTCGCGGAAGACATGGCCGGCTGTTCCGCAATTCCAGCATCCCGTCCGCTCTGGTCTCTTGGGTGGCCACTTGCGAAGCTCCTCCACTTCCTGGGTTGGCGTTTCCTCGGGTGAAACAGTTTCACTCACTTCATGTACGCGAGGCTTAAAATTTGAAAATGCCGGCGGTTGTACATTCGCTGCACGTCCTCGGCGACCGAAGTTGCGTTCCACTTCTCTGCTCTCGTCGCGAAGCTCATCCACAGTGAGTATATCCATTGCGTATACGAAACGAGCAATGTTTTCCCTAAAGCCTTTTTTCATTATTTTTATTAGGTGTCGTTCAGCCATGGGCTTCCGGAGTCGCGATGCCAGTTGACGCATATTGTGAACGTAGTCCTCCACACTCTCACCCGCTTGTTGCTCTCGCTGCAGCAATTCGTGCATCCGGTCGTGTTCCGTTTGGTGGCTCCTGAACCTGTCGAGGAGTGCCTGCCGGAACTGTGTCCAGTTTCCCACGGTGGAGTGTCGCACGTGGACCCAATACCACTCCCTTGCACGTCCGGTCAGCAGCGCATGGAAAGAGCGCAATACTTCTGACCAGGGACAGCTGTACTGCCTTTGAGGAATTCCAAGCGGAATATAAAGTCCTCTACGCTGCTATATTGGTCCTCTCCACTGAATGACACTCCCCAGCGTTCCACTTTCGCATACTGGCCATGTTGATGGATGTTAACGTATCCCGGTCCGTCGTTGCGATATGCGTAGGCTTCTCCTCGCCTAGTTGGGCTGCACCAGCGTCTATTTGGATCTACCCTCGGCCACTCCTCCGGGCTACACGACTCCTCCAACGCCATTCTAGGAGGTGGCATCGGTACTCGGATGTCTCGGCGCACGCTCTGTTTCGGAATAGCTCCACGATGGACTGGCAATTCCTCTCCTTCTTGCTGCTGCCTTCTCGAAGTGCCATCCGGTTGACGTGTTGCCAACTGCTTCTTTTCCGGATCACGTCGGGCGTCCGTAGCGGGCTTCAATACTTCGTTGATCAGCTTCATCATCTCCATGAAGCCCTGACGCATTTCGTCCTTCAGGCTCTGTCCAATGTCTGCATCTTGGGATTTCCGGTAAGTATGCGCCGCCTGCGCAATTGCTGCATTTACGGCAGATTTTTCGGATGTTTCTAACTTTCTTGTTGGAAATTCCCATTCAGTATTCCGCGCTGCGCGTTCCTGCTCTGGACCTATTTCGGCTGTCTTTTCATCCTGTTGTGAATGAAATTTCCCATGGACTTGGCTATTTCTTTGTGTTGGAGTTCTTGCCAGGCTGCCCATCGCCATCGGCATCTGTGGAGCACCTGCGCCCTCTCCATCACTGGACCACTCTGGCTGCTGCGACTCTGGTACCCCCCCCCTCGACCGAAGGTAATGACCGCCAGCAGATTTCTCGTCAGTCATTTTAATATATCTTTTGTTTTCTTTCCTTATTTTATATTTCAGTGGTGACTCGAGAAATAAGGGCCGTGCATTTATATATTAATAATCATTAAATAATAATTTATATGTGTGTGTATGCGGAAGTATTAAGGTTTGTGTATAAATGTAAATGTATGTATGTATATATATATAGGTCTTAAACTATAATATAATAAATAATATATGTATAAATAAGCAAAATGTATGTTTTATGTAAATCAAAATTTCCTTTTCTTTTCTAGAACTTCATCAACAAAAACAGGGGGAATGAAACGACTTTTTGCCGGTGGACTCTATCATCGACTCTGCGCTTCTATAATTGTTGCTGCACAATGAGGAGAAAAACACACTCGCCGTTCGTCAACTGATCAAACTGTCGCGCGGGTCGACAGTTGCCAGTTAAGGACGCGGCTGGTGTTCGATCAGTTCCTCTTTCACTGGATGTGGTGCCTTGACCCGTGAGGAGGTGCAGCGCGTGTAGCCCCTAGGCATTAACGGGTCACCTTTCCCTCATTAAAGCCACATTGGCCGGACTTAAGGACTCAGACACCCAGCGAAAAGGGACGATCTACTACGTTAAACATAAAGTTACATTAAGTCACATATATATACATATATGTTAAACATTTGGATGTTGGGCATGGCCCAGCGCAAGCACGCGGCACAATGTCTTCCCACATGACTCGCATATTGCCTGGCAACATCCCTCAACATCAAAATACATCTATTCTCTTTTGATTCCCAGTCTACGGTTCCCTGCGCAAACGTGAAGTCCTTACTTCCAACGTGCCGCAGTTCATCATAGACTGAGTCACAAGAGGGACCTACCGCGAGGCGTCTCCATATGTCCACTCATCGACTTGTAGAAATGAAGCGCCATATTGTAACACAATATGTGCGCTTCCTGGTAGCGGTTTTTCTACATATATCAGATATAAATTGGGCCATATTGTTACGGACTGCTTGTTCCCGATAGGGCTGTGCCGGCTAGCTCAGCGCACTTGGGAGGAGTTTTTCCCTTGCCCTGCAATCCGCACAAAAATCGATGAGTTTTGCTTTTTTACACACGGGGGCCCCCCCACCCCCCCAAAAAAAAAATTTATCCCACACTTATTACACAAACACCAATTTAACTGCAAATCTATTACAATACTACAAAGGTCGAAATTTAAGAACAACAACCTTTAGTGGCCTTACACAGGTCCAGAGTTCACCCAGTGGGCCCCTTGTTAACATAACTAACATCAGATATAAATTGGGCGCCATATTGTTACGGACTGCTTGTTCTCCGATAGGGCTGTGCCGGCTAGCTCAGCTGCACTTGGGGAGGAGTTTTTCCCTTGCCCTGCAATCCGCACAATAATCGATGAGTTTCGATTTTATACAAAGACGTCTCACAACACCAACATGTAAGTAAAACTTAACAAACATTAAATACATGAACACATATTTAACGATGTCAAATCTTAATTACAGATACTACAAAGGGACGAAAATTTAAGAACAACAACAACTTTAGGTGGCCTACGGCCACTGCGCACCCACCCAACCATGTGGTACTCCTGTTCAGGGTTTCAGAGTATCACCCATGTCGTGGAGCCCCTCCTGGCCAGCTAAGAACGTTTCATCCCCCCCAATAATTAACGCTTAGCAAACGTTCATTTTTATGCGTGCTGTACAAATTTATTTGGTAATTTTATAATCTAACATTTTTTTGGTTTTGACTATATACTCATACCCTCCCCTTTCTTCTTCTCTAGCCCTACCTGCCTACAGAGCTCTATTGACTGATGGGGCACTCACTCTCTAAGGAGCGGAAAAATAAAAGGGGGACAGAAGAAAGCAAGGGCTTTCACGGACACTAACTTTTAGAACAGAATATTATACAAATTTTATCCTAAGTTTAATAATAAATAATTTAAGACAATGTGATCTAATTCTAATTAACATACATGTTGTCCATGGCAGCCGGACTTAATATGGTGGCGGAAATGAACGAAATTTTTTGCGGGGGGGGGAAAATTCCCCGGGGGGGCCCCCCCCGGAAAGGGATCCCCCAGGGGCGCAATGGGAATTGGTGTCGTTCCGTTTAATTTAATTGGAGGGTTGGGCCCCGGCCCCGGGTTCAAATTTTGGCTGCACAGTCCCCCCCGCCGCCCGGTTCACCGTTCCGGTTCTGCTGCACACACATAAAAATTATTATGATTTTATTCAAGAAAAAAATTCAATTTTTAATTACACGCACTTTTTGTTTTAACGAACAATTCGCGGGAAGGTAGGTCTGACCGCCTCGACTCTCGATTTTGAATAAGACCCCCAAAAACCTCCGGGGGGCCTTGCCGGGGCGGGGGCTCACCCCCATTATAACCCCACCCACCCCCACCAACAAAAAGTGCGGGGCGCCCCCCCCCCCCGCCACAAACCCCCCCCCCCCCCCCCCCCTTCCCCGGCGCGAAAAAAAACAAAGCAACCTTTTCCACCCAAAAACCTTTAACCACCCCAAAAACAACCCCCCCCCCACACCACAAACACTTCCCTTATTGCCCTGAAAAGGGGCCAGTGGGGCGTGGGGCCCCGGGGGGGGGGGGGGGTTAACCACCAATTTTTTAAACCCCGCCCCGCCCCAAGGAGAAAACGGGGGCGGGGGGGGCGCGGGCCCCTGGAAAGGGCCAAACCCAATGCTTTGTCGCGAAACGGTGGGGCGCCCCGGAAAAATTTGTGGCGCGTTTTATACCCAAAAGAGCGCAACAAAGGCAAAAAAAACGGGCCAAGAAAATATCTAAAAAAAAAATTTTTAATTTCGGTATAAACTGGATATCCACTGGCACTACACACAAAATCACACCCGATAAAATTTAGCTTGCGCCGCGCGAATATTTGAGTTACGAAAATTTAAATGCGATAATTGCCGTCTTCTAAATTGTAAACACATTGAGATGCGACTAGACCGATAGGTTTTTTTGGAGTTTATCGAATAGTTAGTTAGCGTCGCAATCTTGAAAATAATGTTTATTTGTATATTAGGTTTATATTAATAAGATATTCGCATAGGTTTAGGAAAAAATTTTATTCTTTTCTTTATTACATTATTAAGATATTAAATTATTAGGATCATATGAATACTTATTAATAAACATGAAAACGGTTAGAATTTAATATGTATATATTTTATAAGAAGAAGAAGAATTATATGAAGTTTAACATGGAAAACTAAACAAATTTAATAATGATTTCTGAAGGTTGATGAAAGGGTAATGTTAGGTCAGGGAGTTCTTCAAATTACTGCGAAAAAGGACTCATAGGTAGGGTGGGTAAAGACGCGGGACCCCACACCAACACCCAGTAGTGTCCCCGAAGTGCGCCCCGTAGAAGGGTAGTGGTTCTTTCCTTGCTTCTCTTCTCGTAAATTCTATCACTTCTTCTTTTTGTTTTGTTCTTTTACTTTTCTTTTCTCATATCTATTTTCTGTCCCAAGACTAGCTATTCTATGGCAAAGATTCTTTTATTTTTATTTTGTGTTTCTTCCCTCATAAAGAGCTAGAGCATCGACCACTGAATCTAAGACTCGGCATAAAAATAATAATAGAAACCAAATACAGCAAGGCAAGGAAAAGCGTTGATCGAAAATGGACTTCCTGGAAACAGAATATTTGGCATAGCAAAATATTATTCTCGAGTATAGGAGCGACTCTTGAGACTTGACTGTTTTTCTTTTCAACTATATTTCTTTCTCTTTCTTAACTTCTTCACCACTATCTCAACTGCGGGTAAAGTACACAACCCTTCGTTACCCCTTTAGAGTCAACTGGAAGAAATCAATTTAATGACCGTCAAGTGTTAAAATGCGAAATTTGCGTAGAGCCATTATGTGAAACCGGATCAGCAGAAAGAGTGTCATTACAATCATGTCAGCACAGCTTCCAGCAGCTTGCATTTCTGACTGGGTAAGACAGTTTAAAAAGTCTGTCAAACGTTCCAGAAAACGCTACAAGTAACGGATTTAAAAGAGGCTGCCTAGGTCAGAGTTATTACAAACGACAGATATGAATTTGGGGTTAGAAACTTATCGACTTCGGCCGCCGCGAGGCAACAACAAATGGTACCAGAGGCTCAAACGAGGAGCATGTGCCCAAAACACATCCTCACAACACAAGGTATAAAAAAATGCCTAAGTGGGAGAATCTGTAGAGGGTAACTAACAACCCAGAAATGTTAAAGGCCCCGGAAGACCGAAACGGGGCGCAGTAAACTCTGTAGTTAGCAAACACGGAGGGGGAAGTTCAAAATATCGAGAGCAAATCGAACATCGTCTCCAAACACGATTATGAGCGTAAAGGGGCACAACTAGAAAAGTATTGTGGCCATATTAACTAGCCAACCTCAGTCTCAGGCAAGTTTCGCCCTAAGGGAGCCGACAAAATCTGATTTTTAACGAGTCGAGTCAGCAGTCAAGTAGTTTCGGTACAGCACGACAATAAACCCGGAGAAGATGGCCTCTAGCTCTATCCATAGCTGAAATCTTCAAGTTTGATGGGTCGGCAAAAGGAGTCACTGTAGAAGAATTCCTATAATGAGTAGCCACGTTAATCAAAGACTGTCTGAACAACGATATAGATTCAGTCTGCAAAAATCTACATATTTTACTAGTAGGAAAGCAGAGAGTGGTATTGGAGGTATTTCCTGAAAGAAATCCTCAAATAAATTGAGGAGTTTGGAGTACTTAAAGAGCAATACACAGACTACCGAAACGACACCGACATATGAAGAGATTATTATCGCAAAACAGAAACAGGGGGAGAGGTTTGAGGTATTTTATGACGATGTCATGCTCCTAGCTGAATGTCAACATTCTGTCTGCAGAGCAGCAGCTCATTGAGATGTTGACAAGGAATTTACTGCCCGAGATACGACACGAATTGTTTTATGTGCAATTCGTTCGATTGCACACTTGCGAATGCTGGTGCAAATGCGCTGGAAAATTTGGTTAGCGGAAGTCTATAGGTGAAGTCTTACTTGTTGTTTTTACTTACATTTAGTGTTGTGGAGACGTCTTTGTGGCGCAATCGAAACTGATCGATGATTGTGCGGATTTTGCAGCAAAGGAAAAACTCCTCCCCGCGCAGTTGAGCTAGCCGGCACAGCCCTATCGGAGAACAAGCAGTCCGTAACAATATGGCGCC